>JAIGNY010000812.1:1782500-2222500 GCA_020152595.1 Chiridota heheva | reverse complement strand
ATCAAGAGTTC
Organism: Chiridota heheva; assembly: GCA_020152595.1. Classification (NCBI taxonomy): domain Eukaryota; kingdom Metazoa; phylum Echinodermata; class Holothuroidea; order Apodida; family Chiridotidae; genus Chiridota; species Chiridota heheva. The sequence continues at coordinate 2,222,489 of JAIGNY010000812.1, read as the reverse complement.
TATCATGGATTCTATGCAAAAACATTGATTTCTTTCATTCTTTCTTGATCTGGCAATTGACACTAATTGGCCGTCATTATAATTTAAAAATATACATGCAATACAAAAGGAAGCATAAAAGGATTTTTTTCTTTTCAAAATGAGAAATATAGCCTTGAATCTCCTAAACCCCTTTATTAATTGTCCATCTTTATGTTAATTACTGTATTTATAATTCCATCTTTATGTTAATTACTGTATTATAATTCCATCTTTATATTAATTACTGTATTACAATTCCATCTTTATGTTAATTACTATATTATAATTCCATCTTTATGTTAATTACTGTATTATAATTCCATCTTTATGTTAATTACTATAATATAATTCCCTCTTTATGTTAATTACTGTATTATAATTCCATCTTTATGTTAATTACTGTATCAAAACTACTAACAAACTCCATTCACATTTTTGCAAGAAAAGAATAACTGTAAAATGTAAAAAGAATACCTACAAAGTGTTGACTATGCCCGAAACCTAACAACTAAGCTTCCAATTGTTTTGTATTCCTTTAAGTTCTTTAAAGAAGTTAAAGGAATACAAAACAGTAAGAACAATAGAAGCTAAATTAGACTAGCAAATTGCAGGAAAATCAACACTTTTTAGTTACAGTTGAAGGATTAGTTAGAAAGGTTTCATCTCATCAATACATTTAGAAGTGAACGCCAGTTCCCATGCTGCTAACGTCACTTCTGCTTTTACATTTTTCGAATTGATTGCGAGAAATCTGTGGTGTTATCGATAACACATGTTTGCTACTGGTTTCATGATTTGCCAGTTTTTTTTTTTTATGTAGTTGGAGATGAAGATACGGAGGTCCGAGTGTGAAATGGGAAAAGGAGAGGCAATGTTTGACAGGGCTTTGTTGGCGGCTCTGTCAGCCTTCTCTTTGCCAGGGATGTCGATATGGCTGGGAATCCAGAAGAAGATAATATTATTTCCAGAGGAGAGAGAGTTTGGATTTAGTTGAGGATTTGTAGAATGAGAGGGTTGGGTCAGAGCATGTTGAGGATGCCAGTGAGGACGGATTTAGAGTCAGAGAAGATGACGAAACAGGGGCAGAAAGAGAGTTCTATGAAATTTAGGGCTAGGAGGATGGCTTTCGCCGCGGCACAGTAGATAGAGGTGCCATCGGGTAGCCTTGAAGAGAGGGTGAGGCCAGGACAGGCGACGGCGGCTGCAGAAGAGCCTTCCCGTGTGGAGCCGTCGGTGAAGAGATGTTTAAGAGATGTATAGATGAAGAAATGTATAAAGACTGAAATCAAAGGAGTTCTGGCCACATTCTTTAAAAGACATGTATTCTATTACATTTTTTCCCTTATATTTTGTGAATATTTTTTTATCAGGAAAGTGTCAAAAATAAATCTAATAAAGTACTGTAGAAATGATCAACCACCAGAAAATATTTGGAGAAAAAAACATTTTCAACATGAAATGCATTCTGAAACAGTGTTAAAAGTTTGGTGTCACTCTTCTACAGAAAGCTTTCAACACCAGTCAGTTTCATACATATTTTTTTGAAGATTTAAGGACAGGAAGCAACAGCTTGTTCTTAATAATTGAAACAAAATAGGCTTAGAATGCAAAAACATTCACCAAAATCAGGTAAAATATGGATCATTTTACAGAATCTTAAATTTTAAAACTTTTATTATAAGAAATTATGCATATTTTAATTTTGAAACATTTACAAAGAGAAAACCAATGAATTTTTATATTAACTCATTGTTTTTCAATCCTTCACCTTCGTTATTTGAATGGGAGAGGGTGAATATAAAGAGGTTTTGAGTCTCCATCATACCCCTAATCGATATTTAGCGGAGAAAACAGTCTGCTGATTTTCAGTGACTGAAATTTAGGACAGAAATTTAAAGAATTACATTAAAAATGTTAAACTGCCTCTCTTTTATACATCATTACTTTGAATTATATTAAAAATTCTGCAACCTTTGATAACTCCTGTGCTTTTGACATAACTTAAAACTATTCTGTTCAGAATTGAAAGCTTTTCTGCTGAATATAAAATCTTTAAAGTCCATATTCCTTTAAACTTTCACATTCAATACCTCCTGAACAGAAGATATACACCTGTATGCAGTTTGGTCTACAACCCCAAACAGGAGATCTTCCAATCTAGAAATTTTAGGTAATTATAAACCACAATGCATCTTTCCAAATTCAAATCTCTCTATAGAAATGCATAATGGTAAAATAAGATTAAGCCAAAGGTAGGAAAATAACATGCAAAATATTATAATTCTATTGGTGCAACAGAATGATGAAATTATTTTGACCAGTGCAAATTTGACTATCATAGGGGAGATTTCAAGTATTTCAATTGTATCTGACGAGTGGATTTTAAATTTTAGTCACCAGTAATAGCTCAAATTATACTTGAAAGAATATTAAATTACAGAAATATTAATTTTAATATTATTTTCAAGGCTCCAACTTTATTCAAACTATATGCAATTTAAGAATAACAGAATTTGAAGAGTAACAAAATATTTAATTGCTGAACTTAATAGTAAGTTTCAATTATAATCACTGCGCATGTCTAAATCTCCTAATCAGGAGATATACCTGATCAGGAGATCTCCCAATCAGGAGTGTGGACCGGACTGGTATATCAGCAGTTTCTTTACAGTTCTGTATCTTCTTGTCCTCTATCGTACACAAGAGATGTCTGCTTCTTAATGTCACTGTTGAATGATACTGATATGTGCACTTTTATATTATCCTCATTGTCTTTTACTTATCCAGTAAGTATACAGCATAAATTGCCCCTCTTTCCGCATAGTGAAGAATGAATACATAGTTTTGAGAAAATCATAAAAGATTTTTCAATTTTCCAATTTTCATTTTGATTCTGAAGGGTACATTAGTTATTAGTGCTCCTTAAAGCTTCAAACAGTCAGACCCGACCTGATAAATACGCAGATCGGGTCAGACTTTTCCTCTATATTTTTTTCATTTTGAAAACCAAAAGTAATTAGGATCAAATTTCCCTTATCAATGGCTCCATTGTTTTTGTTATCACGTTGGTCTTGAGTTGTTGTGGAAGTTGGTGTTGAGTATCATATCAACAATGGATAAAGTTCTTATTGTATGGTTGAGTGGTCATTTTAATTATGGTCTCATTATTTGCTACAGTATGTTTGCAGTTATGAATTGCTAGAACAAATTTTTAACGAGAGGGACAAGTCAAGTAAACTAAACTCATTTATACCTGATTAAAGAAGGCAAAATAAAACATGTGAAAATTATTACAAAATGTACATATTAGTTCTCTTTAACATTTTTATTAGTCCCAAAGATGTTCATCAGTTTGCGGAATTGATATACAATGATAATAAAAATTGACATTCATCACTACTCAAAAAGAGGGACGAAATGATATGGGGCATACAGACTTGAGTTACAACAAAAAACAGGTACTGTAGATACACATAGATTAGGCATTTGAAATTCCTTCTCATCAGCTAAGGTTGTATATAATACAGATTTCACCAGCTGGTTAATAAACCAATTACGAAGCAGTGGTTGGGAACCCACAAAATATATAGAAGAACTACCTGAAATGAGCACTCAATATATTACAAAGACTGCACAGCTTTTTTTTTAATTAATTTAAAAAAACATTAAACAATAAGTACCTCACATCTTGGTTGAGGACTCCATAAAGGAAAATTGTTTTCATTTTCAGGACGCTAGGCTCAGTTGCGGCACTGTAGGGACATGAGGGGCATATGTCCCCCACCCCCAACGAGATTGCTTTATCCCCCACTTTTCCCCCACTAAAGTGACATATTTTGTCAGATTTATAGGATTCCCCACCTTCCCATAAGACTAATTTTTCTCTCACCCCCTTCCTTTTAATGACCAAAATCCTGGTGGGGCTGGTGTGCAATGATAGTTTCACCCGACCGTATTTAATAATACATAACTTCTTGAACCAAAAATCCACACAATATTTGCTATAGTGATGATGCTTTTATATTTTCAAACCTTAAGTGTTAGACTGTTATGTGCATTGTAGGGCTGTGCATCATAGAGATGTGCATCATAGGGTGTGTTCTTACTTGAGTAAAGCCCTCAATCAGACCCACTGCAGGCGATCAGATCCGCCAATCTTATACCGTGAGAACGCTCACAGGATCTGATCACAGTCACTTAATCTTGATCCTAGTCGAGATTAGGACCACGATTCCAAACAGGCAATCAGATCCACCGATGAGATTCTCAAAAAACATGTCCGATCAGTGACCTGCGAACAAGTTAGTTTAGTGATGCATCATCCTATTTCAATTTGTTAACGGAAACAATAAGCAGCATTTGGTGGGTGTTTTAATGACCACACGTTTTGACGTCAGGTTCACTGAAGACGATCAGATCGCCTACAGTGAGTCTGATCATGCGTTCATACTTAGTAGAGGTTTGGCTGTTTACAATTAGCGATTAATCCAGAATCATTCGCAACTCTTTAGTAGAACTTTGAAACGATTAATCACAAACATGCTATGTTAGTGGACTTGTGTACGAACCATGGCCAAAACTATGAATTCAACTTATTGTTGGCGCACTTCAAAAACTAAGCTGGGCTTACTGGGTGAGAGTCTGTACATAAATTATTTTGTAATCGTAGCTCTGTAATAGACCAGGTGGGCCTACCTGTAATGGCACTTCAGCAGTGCAAGTAAAGTTCCAATATCAGCAACATGTCTTGCTGATATTTTATTGCTACACCTGTTGAAGGTTATCTACACCCGGGATCTTTATTTTCAACTAGTTTTATCAGCTTTAACGGGTAATTTTAAGACATAATATTTGCATATTGGTGAGGTTCTTGGCCTGTTTTCCGAAAATGCATGGTCTATTTGTGTGGGAATTGTAGCAGTTCCACAAAAATTTCATTAAATTTTATTGAATACTTAAAAGGTTATTCGTTTTTCCAGATTTTTGGGTGAAGCTTGGTAGCGTTAAATCGCTAAACACTCACAAATTGTGTGGATTAAACGATTAGTGAATTAATCACAAATCAACAACACTACGCTTAAGAAGGAACGCATGACATTGTTTTTTCTACAATAATCAAGCTGGTTTAACGTCGGGCATTCATGATCCAGAGCTTAGTGAAAACACGGCCATCCACAACAAAGACTGATCGTTTCACCTTTTTGTTAACATTAGGCAACCTTTCCTATGACGGCCTACTTTTGATATTACCTAACTAGCTGCAATTCAGATATAAATCTTACACATACTCCACCAATTGCTATCCTCCACACTTCAAACGGACATGAAGGTGATTACGTGAGCTGTAAATTAAAGTTTCGAACGTGATATTTGTGTCATGGTGGTGCTTGATTATGTTCACTTATAATCATGGGTCCATTTGTCACTTGTACAACAAATGACAATTTCCAAATATAATTACATCAGTATGATTATTGCTACCAAATTTAATGGTGCACATGTCTGAGATTACCACTTGTACCAGTAACCAGTAACAGCTTTTCCAAATGGCAGAAACAAGATCAATTACAATTGTATAACCATAGAATTAAAGTATGTATCATTTTACTTCAGATACAACAAGAATACCCATTCCCAGTCATTTATTTATTTCCACTGCAACTTTAAGAACCAAGAAAATTTACAACATTTGGTACTTTTATAGCAAAAGCATAGGAGCATAGAGGATGGATCACAACTGTAGAAAATAAATTTAAAAGAATGAAACAGTCAAAAAATCAATAATACTAAAAAAGAAAAATTAATAATAGTCTGAATTAGAATATACATACAACACTTGAAGAGGGGGATGTAAGAACCAAATAGCTCACTCCCCTTTGACACACCAAGGGGTGTAAGTCACGTTACTATTTCATACCATGGCCCCTCAATCCTCCTTCCACGTCCATTAAGATCACATGACATTCCTCTCTCCAAAAACAAAACGACATCACATGTTTAATGTTTATTTTATAATCTGAACTGTATGTACACTGTATGTTCAAATGATTTAAATGTTCAAATTGATACACTTGAGTTTTTGGCAACACTCAAACAAATTGAAAGATTTATAAATCAACATGTGGTAGCCAATATTCTTCTGTTTACATAGTTCAAACAACAGCTGAAATCAGACATCTAAAGCAACATTTTAAGTGATTTATTATCTGAAAATTATCTTTAGAAATCAAAATAACGAATGAAGCACCAGTATAATGTACTGTACTTGTGTAATACATGTAGGTCAGATGTCAAGAACAAAGCTATAGTACAATAACTTCAGGAGCCTAAAGGCCAGTTATCATCTCTCATGTGGAAGTAAATATATTTCAATTCATGTGTTTTGATTGGTCGAAACACGATAATACAATGTGACCTTACATTGATAGGCCAATCAGAATCATTTTGAAATAAATAATGTAAGATGCCAAATGACCTTTAATGTTCAATAAAATATTTCTAAATAATATTTATTATACATCTAAGAAGGTAGACTTCTTGTTACACTTCTGGTGTTTAATTTGGTGTATAATCATAGGCCTATTCAGCGAGGGATAAACATAGGCGTAATAGCCTGGTGTTGTTAAGGAAGGCAAATGAATATTACCAGATCCTAAATTTCTTATCCTGCCCCTAGCATACCTTTGCCTGAACTTTTGTTTCTAAATCCCAAAAACATTTTTTGGGAAAAGTTGCCCGGGGCCTCCGCTGCACCCCAGTCTACTATGCAAATGAGATCAAATTGATAGTTCGCAGATAATCTACTAGCTTTATATTTTATCTTTTTCACTTTGGGGTACATCATAAGTACTATATTGAAGGGCAGCCATTTTATTTTCACAATTGGGGGTGGGGGAGTAGAGGGTGTGTGCTACAAGGCGGGATGTAAGGGAAAAAGTTTTCCCATCAAGATCAAAAATGTATTCTGAAATGTAAAAGTTGATAAAGGTCACCAAACCAAAGTTGTTGTTAGACTGCCATTTCATGAAATCATCCAAATAATTGCCAAAAAGAAATTTTGTAATTTCTGGTAAAATGGTCTCAACCTAAAAAAGTGTTTGACCCTATACCAATTGGGAAATGGGTAAATTAAATGGCCATCAGATGCAGACCCCTAGATTTTTCAGAGGGATGCTGTACCCTGCCTCTTCTTTCCTGCACCCTGCCTCTCTTTTCCGGCACCTAACCCTCATTTCCGGCACCTGTTCCTCATTTCCAGCACCAGTCCCTTATTTCCGGCACCTGTTCCTCATTTCCAGCACCTGCCCCTCATTTCCAGCACCTGCCCCTCATTTCCGGCACCTGCCCCTCAATTCCGGCACCTTCCCCTCATTTCCGGCACCTGCCCATCATTTCAGAAAACTGCCTTTCATTTCCGGCACCTGCCCCTCATTTCCGGCACCTGTCCTCTTTTCCAGCACCTGCCCCTGTTATCCAACACCTTCCTCCCTTTTCCGCACCATTCCTCTCTTTCCCGCACCCTTCCCCCTATTAGATTCACCCTGCCACCTTTTTTACAATTCCTCTACATTTTATGAATTGTTTCACCTCCCATTTGCTGTTCCCCAATACGAATGGAAGCGACAGGTGCATCATATATACTGTATGTATGCTGTAGATTTTTCTCTTATTTACATCTTACGTGTCCCAGTGCCCTTGTTACATCCCTTTGCTACTGTGGAACCTACTCTGCCCCTTTCTGGATCAGGCTAGGGGTTTGTAATGTTTCCTCTACATGTCCATCTGTATCTTTAAATAATAAGGAATCAGCATTGTGACTGTCACAGATAAAAATTGTAAACAAATCAAAGAACATACTGTACGCTTTGTCAGGGTGCAATTATGCTACCCTCATGAGCCTTATAGAATTCCCAGTCAGGTACTATATATTCCACAAGAAGATAATTATTAAACTGAGTTCAAAATCAAAATTGATATATACAAAGCAATTCCAATAAAAATTACTAAAGCAATTTCTCCTTCTTTATGTGTCAATCAAAATACTTAAGGGACAAAATATGAAAAGTGATACCCCAATTTATATTACATTAAACACATAAATCAGAACACTTGACAATATCATTTAAAAATGTGGGAAAATGGGTCAACCAACCTTCAATTACTTTTGTATACAGAAGTGGATTGATGGGGAGTAATATGGACCACCATCAATCTCTAGCTTATGACAGGTACAACAAGACTAGAAATGGGCATAAGAGACATTTAGCGCATTCCACGCCCTCCGGGATCTCATAGAATTTCTTGAAAATTAAGACTCATTGTTTATAAGAATAAAACTATATAATAAGTTCTACAGTCAATGAACTCAGGGGAAACTTCCAGTAGTAAACAATATTTAGTAATTGTGACTATATAAAACAGATTGGTTGCCCAACTCAAGGTCAAATCATTTGGCATTCAGAGAAACTGTAACTGATGACGTAATTGAACTGTATCTACGCAGGGCTAAAGGTTGGCAAATATCAAAATGATACTTTTATTGGTATTAAGCATCGAAAACATGAAGCTAGCCATGTTTGGCTGCATACCAACCAGTAAGTGTGCACCATGTCAGTGCAAGCATATTAACTGTTCAAGAATTTGAAAATGATATATGCCTGGAATTGGAAAAGAAACTAACTGTTACATCAATCTTTTAATTATCAGAAGAGAATAACATGTCTAGGACCTATAATACAGAACACCACATTACTTTATAAATATAAGCCCAACTGTTTTGGGCAGTGGCAGTGACAGACACCATCAATGAGAAATCAAAGGCTGAAATTTTGGGGAGGGGATGGATGGAGAGGGGATGGATAGAGAGGGGATGGATGGAGAGGGGATGGATGGAGAGGGGATGGATGGAGAGGGGATGGATGGAGAGGATGGATGGATGGATGGAGAGGGGACGGATGGAGAGGGGACGGATGGAGAGGGGACGGATGGAGAGGGGACGGATGGATGGATGGAGAGGGGGATGGATGGAGGGGGATGGATGGAGAGGGGCATGGATGGAGAGGGGATGGATGGAGAGGGCATGGATGGAGAGGGGATGGAGATGGAGAGGGGGACATGGATGGAGAGGGGGACGGATGGATGGAGGGGATGGATGGAGGATGGGATGGATGGATGGAGAGGGGATGGACAGAGGGGACGGTGGAGAGGGGATGGATGGGACGGATGGAGAGGATGGATGGGGGATGGAGGGGATGGATGGAGGATGGAGAGGGGACGGATGGAAGGGACTCGGAGAGTGGGGAACGGAGAGTGGGGCACGGAGAATGGGACACGGAGAGTGGGGCAAGGAGAATGGGGGCACGGAGAATGGGGAAACTGAGAGTGGGGGACCGGAGAGTGGGGGCACGGAGAGTGGGGAAACGGAGAGTGAAGGCACGGAGAGTGGGGGCACAGAGAGTGGGGCACAGAGAGTGGGGGCACAGAGAGTGGGGAACGGAGAGTGGGGGCATGGAGAGTGGGGGCACGGAGAGTGGAGGCATGCAGAGTGGGGGAACAGAGAGTGAGGGCACGGAGTGGGGCAAGGGGAATGGGGGCATGCAGAGTGAAGGCACGGGAAGTGGGGACATGGGGAAGTGGGGAGCACAAGGAGTGGGGCACGGGAGTGGGGAACCGGGGCAGGGGGGCACGGGGAGGCGGGGACACGGGAGCAAGGGCACGGGGAGCAGGGGCACGGGGAGTGGGGGAACGGGGAGTGGGGGAACGGGGAGTGGGGGCACGGGAGTGGGGGAACAAGGAGTGAGGCAGGGGAAGTGGGGGCACGGGGAGTGGGGGAACTCCCTGCAGAAATGAAGGTTCATGCTGGTGAAAAGACTGAGAATTGGTAACAAGAGTTAGGCATAATGTCTAGCATACAAGATGTCCCAACCATGCAATAAACAAAATCTTTAAATTTAATTCATGCATGTGTCTCAGTCGAGATCAACTTTACAGCCCATCAATTTTAAACTTCTTAGTAACCATTTGATACGATGTGGTTAGAATTGCAATACAAATATTGTTTGTTTGTTAAGGTTTAAAGGCAATGTGACAGTCAGAGTCATAGGTGCCATGAGGGTATTCAAAAATCATGGTGCTAGAATAAAGAGAGAGTAAAGAAAAGGTATTCAGATATAATCTCCGAAATGCTGTTTCACCCTTAAACTCTGTAAGTTTCAGTGACAGCATAAATTTCAACAACACCCATTATTTCATAATCATATTCAAAAAGTGTCCTGATGTCCCACTGGTCTGTTTCAGCACCTAAAATCACCTCAAAATTTAAAGTGGTAAAATTAACAAACCATGTAAGAACAATTTATGAGATGTCAGTCAAGATAAGATTCTGTCTTTCAAGGTGACCTCAGAAGTCCCAAGGAAAGTTCAATATCAGATAAAGGTTGTATCCTGTGACCCAGAGGCCAAAGTTGACCAGCTTCAACAAATGCCAAGTGACCACACTCTCAACAGGTATCTTCCATCCTGTTTTAATTAGGAAATGATATGGGGATCAGAGTGGATAACAACACAATGTGCAGAACATTTTTCTTGTAATTTAAGTGTATGAATGTAATGACCCCTTTCCTCACCTTTCAGTCCAACCCCACTGTACCCCCATTAGGATAATTCTGGCATCGACAATAAATCACTTGATAATTCTAGAAAATTAATCATTGTTATCTTTCATCAGCAACAAATTTTTGGTCAAATATCTTTTAATCTTAATAAAGGCGATACCTCTCCTTTCAATCTTAATTCACGATTTGAAACTTTCACCATGGTGTTGCAGGAAAAAGGAAGGGGTTGCTTTGGATAATTAGTTGCCCTCTCATCATATATTCTTAAAAGGTAACTGTGCATCATTACCTATTTGTTTATGCAAAATTAATAAATAATAAACGTTTAAAGTGGATCCGTGATGGGCCAAAAACTAACATCCACAGGTTTCAAATTTCTCATCAACATTTTGTAGAAATTTGTTTTTCATTTAAACAGATGCCAGTCTTAAATAATTTTCAATAGAACAATCAGCCAATAACAAGTATGAAATAATGTCATGTGATAAAACCCCAATTACGCCCTGAAAGAACAGTTCAGCGGGTCACTCAATAGGCTAATCTCTAGAGGATATCTTATTCTGAATAGCTTCTGCTTTTCATATCAAACTCCATTCAATCAAATTGAGGTTAACATACCAAAGTACATCTTTGCTAACGTTCAGCTTGTATTTTCAACCATTATTTTCATTTTAATAGTTCAAGATGTTATGAACTTTGACCTTTGAATGATGCCAGAGCAAAATTACATTCCAGGAAATAACATTGTTTTTCACATTCACAACATAAAATCATAAGCCATAATCAGCTCCTTCTATCTTGGGGTGATTGTTTTTCACATTCACAAAATAAAAGCATGAGCCAAAATCAGCTCCTTCTCTCTAGGGGTGTAACAAAGCTCATTCAAATAATTTGGTTGCCTGAAGCCCAATATTAAGGGGCACGAACTTTTGTAAATATGTGAAACATAAATGTAGTAAAACCATATTACAGAGGCAAAATCGTCATATGGACACAATGTTTGGAACTCATTTTGACTGTTTCAAAGAAGCACTCAACCGAAAAGTGATGGCGCTTGTTTTTGCTAATTGCACAGATATATCATCCACAAAAGATCGATAAGCTTCATGCCTCAATAGCCATTGACGACGTGAGGGCAGTAGTTACTTGAATATTCATATTCACCAGAAATTTGCTATACCATTGCATGCTAGATAAGCATTTGATTTTGGGGAAGCCCTAGAAATATGCCCTTACTCGGAATTACTGTATGATTTGTTGGTCATTATTTCACGGTATATAATAAATACACCCCCCCCCCCCCCCTTCCTCCATATTCTTAACAATCACTGTGGCTGAGTTGGTTACGGCAGATTTTTTTAAACCAACAGTTGTAGGTTTTGAATCCCGCCAGGACATTTTTTCACAAATTTTCCTGTTTAAGTTTTCGCTTATTGTAATTTTCGTCTAGTGACTGCTATTATCTTACTAATCTTTCACTTTTTTCTTCCGTTGAAAAAGAAATTTTCAGTATACGGTATAGTAATAACATTAGGCATGATTAATTCTTCACACACGCACACACACACACACACAAAACACTATGAATGCACATGAACAAACAGACAGGCATAACCTAATCAACGAAGTTATAGTGATGTCATCCAATTGAATGTGGTCCATTTTGGCTGCATTTTGTTTAAAGGTGAGCCTCCCTCTTTGAATACAGGATAAACAAAAAATACACATTTAAAATACAGTATAATTTTATTGCTGTAGTATGATACCAACATATTGCCAACTTGCCACCATTTATTGTGCATATATTAAACAAAATGTAAATTTACGAAATGTAAATTTATGAAATAAGTATTTCTGGCATACAAAATTAACATGTCTAGGCTTTACAAATGCCTAAAATAAGTGTGCTTGTTTTTTTTTATGTTCAACTTTGTATAAATTAAGAGGAAAAATTAATTACAATTATCTTATTTTTTTGTGTGTTTGTTTGTGGAATTCCACTAAAAATTGCTAGATTGTCTAAAATTTCACCTGGCCTTGCTGGATCACGTTCAAGAGCACCAAATTTGCTGGATCACGTTCAAGAGCACGAAATGACCTAAAAACATCCTATTGATTTGACCAAATCATTCCAATAAAAATATTGACAAACAGCTTTTACATAAATAAAACTAAAAAACATGTCATTTTAATGGTTCATTGTAAGTACTGTATATGGTTGAAAAGTAATATAAAAAAATATAGTCTCTTTCAACCTTTTCAAAACCTTTTTATTTCAAATTATCTTCAAATTTTAGAGAAACCGTGACTGTAGGGAGTGAGGGGTCCCCTAAGGTACAATCTATGATGACACCGTTGAGAATTTTATATAAGGACCAAGTTTATCAAAATTCTTTATCACTGCTTACCCATAAACTATCATCCATGGCAGATGTCAATAGGAAATCTATAACCCTACTAAAAACCAGAAACAAAACAAAAAAAATATGGACAAGACAGGTGTAATAAGGAAAAGTCTTTTCAACCCATTAAGCCAAACCAACTTCCTCTTCAGAAATTTGGTCGTAAATATTGATCAAATTACCAAAGGTATGATAAAAAATGTCACCCTTGGTATGCTAAATTAGGGAATAAATTCCTTCCACTAAAAAGAGAGATCTGCACATCTCAGTACCCTCCCAATTGACGTCTCTCAGTTAGAAAATAAGCCAAACCCACCATAGCAACCAAGTAACTAGGTGGGCAAACCAACCTCAAATCTGCAATCCAATCATGCATGACCAGTTGAGAAAACATAATTATACTTAAGGTTTTATGATTGGCTAATGCATATGTTGTTACCCGGTTCCGAAAATCGGGTATGGATTTTCATATTAATACCAATTGCAGACTGTTTCTGTTTTAGAATTGTATGTTAAAAGAATAAATCTTAACTTACAAGAATTATAAAGTGTTTGTTTCCAAAAAAAATATTCAAACCAGCATGCAACAAGCAGTGTATGTAGTATGCTGCAGAAAAAATATATTGTGGTTGTACATTACGAAACTATTTTGAAAGGGTGTCTGCTATTTGCTGAAAAAAAAATGTAACACTCATTATGAACCAATCACAAGTTGTGTTCAAATAAAATTGTTACGTGTTACTAAGCGTGCACATAACGGAACCATGGAATCGTGTATTATTACAGAAAACACCCGTCCTGTGAAATTGAGGAAGTGAGTATATTATAATTTTACGGTATTTTATGATGACATGTAAATAAATAAACGGTGGGCTTTTTGTAAAAGCTCCGGCTTAGCCTTCCACCATTTTCTTATAAAATTGTTATGTGTTTTCATTATAAATATTGTAATATATGCATGAAAATGAAAAAAAAATCTATCAAATCAAATCAAAAGAGACAAGAAACATTTGTATTTTATTTCTTCATTCACAAAAACAATGATACGATTGAAAAAACAAAATATATCACAAGATTTTACAAGATACACTTTTAGATTTTAAGACATACTACTTCCGCAAAAATATTGAAAAAGCCTTGTCAGCACATCGGAGAGCCAGGTCGAGTACCTGGACTGATTTTTGGACCCGGTACAAACACTATTTTTGGACAATAATTTAGGGGCACTTTTCATATTAAAAAGGGGGTACTTTTGTCAGTTTTCAAAAAAGTGAAGGAATCTTCCCTCCTCGCCCTATGGTTCCTACTTATATGGTTTGATCATAGGCGGGATTTGAAGAAAGCAAGGGGGCACCCTCACTTTTTGTCCAAATGGATACTTTTGTATGGACTGATGTGTTGTATTTTAGCATGATTTTGTGATCCGCCCCACCCCCCTTCCACCCCCGCCCACACACACACACTTTTGACTTTCCTCAACTTTCGGTAGGCAAATATCAACATAGGTTTGAGATTGGGAGAGCCAGCACCAATGTTGACAATTACCCATTGGGCAAATAGGTAAAAGGCTTCTTTTTTTTTTTTAATTGCTACTTACAAAATTATTGAGGGCATGCCTCCTCCCACCATAGCCCTAGGTGTCAGTGCCCCTGGTAAAATGACATGCCTTAATTGTGTCAGATAAATACTAAATGTATGTAGCAACTTAAATGTATTATGTAATATTTGTGAGTGAGTGGATTTCTATTTATTTGTTTTTAAGCTTCAATGACCTAGAATAATTTTATATAATTTTCAAAAGGGGGCCCCAGCCCATTCTGCAGGCAACTTTCAAAAGGGCACTTCCTGCTCTCCTTACTTTAGGCAAGGTACTTCCCCCCCCCCACCCACTCCTACCGCCACGGTTCCGACATCGCTGCAAAGTGCCAAAATCCGCACCTGCCCCCAGGACTCTAGTTGCACCACCGTAATGGAGCTTTAAATATCATTTGAATATGTGAAAACTGTTTTTCAAGTAAGCCTACAAACCCTTGAGCCTAGCAGCAATAGGATGCAAAATTTAATGGTTTTGTTTAATTTGTTGGTGTTTAACGGCACCACGACAGTCAGGGTCAAATGTGCCAAAGGAGGGTGTTAAAAACTAAAGTGCTTGAGTTAGGATGGAGAGGGAGGGAGGGAGAAGGTGGATAAGGGAAAGAAGTAATGGTCATAAAAGGAAGGTGGGGAAAGGAAGGCTAGGAAGGGAAAGAAAGAGAGGTTTAGATCAGGTGGAATAAATTGCTGTTGCAGAGAAAGGTGATATGATCATTCAGCCGCTACATTATGGAATAGTTTATCTGATGAAGCCAAGTGTGCCAAAAACAGATGATTATAAGAAACTTGTAAAACACTTTCTCTTTAGATCTACTTTCTATTAATCGTGCTTTTATACTATTTCTAATATCTGTTTTATCTATGCATTTCCCATTTTACACATATTCATTGTACATATGTCCACTCTTTTATATATCTGTATGTATGTATGTATGTATGTATGTATATACATATATATATATATATATATATATATATATATATATATATATTATATATATATATATATATATATATAGCGGAAGAAGGCTGGGTTGTAGAGCACTTTCGTGTAGGAGGAAATGCCAAGGAAAACCATGGGGGATTGATAACCCAGGTGGGTGTGGGAGGAATAGTGTGCCTGGCAATCGAGAATATATAGATATATATATATATATATATATATATATATATATATATATATATATATATATATATATATATATATATATATATATATATATATATATATATATATATATATATATATATATATATATATATATATATATATATATATATATATATATATATATATATATATATATATATATATATATATATATATATATATATATATATATATATATATATATATATATATATATATATATATATATATATATATATATATATATATATATATATATATATATATATATATATATATATATATATATATATATGTATATATAGTGTATATATAGTGTATATATATATATATAGTGTATATATATATAGTTATTGAATATGGAGATTTCACACCTCTAATTAGTGCTTATTGGAATAATACCATTTTAGGTATTTTAGGTATTTGACGAGTCCCAAAAACATTCATTAATGACCTTTTTGGGCTTGATTTTCATTTGTCTGGAAAGTCTGTAGCTCATACTTCACAATAAATCAAATTTTATTGACGTCTATAATGTTTATTGAGTGTGGGACTTTTTAGAAATCGACAATACGTTTCAATACAGCAGGCAAAAACAAAAGAGCTTCATTTGGTCATATCTTGGAATTCCCTTGACTGATTTCGGTGATTCTTGGTTTTTTTTGTGTTTGTTTCATTGTGTTCTTTCATGGTATAGTAGTTAAAACTTCTTTTAAGTTTCATTTTTCAGTGGGACCAACCTTACTTTTATACAAGATGGACTTACTTCACCCCTGAAGAAACTCCCACAGATAAGTGATTTTATGCATTAGTTATCAGACATTCTTTTCTGTATGTAAACAAAGGATGTTCTTAGGAGAAGCCAGATAATGTTACTGCAGGGAGCTGTTACTTTAAGCTCCCTGGTTATTAACACTCAATTATTCAATTGCGCTATATTGATATAAAGCCACTTCAAGGCTATTTTAGTTTTAAAGCTTTAGTTTTTAACACAAGTTATAGCCCAAACGAGCTATCAATTACAAAAGCTATACCCCAATTTAGCTATAGCAGGAGACAAATCCCAAACGGGATATCAAGCTCAATTAGCATATGTGCCAGATGGTATTTTAATGCTCCAGCCAATGAAAACATAGTTTTATTTCACTCAGAGATATTCAGTGGTATTTCCCAAGCCAATGTTATTATATATGCTAAATTCATTCATATTGCGCCAATGAAAGTTAGGATTTTATTTTGGGCTAGCCAAGCATGAGCTCAAAATCCCTTAAAGGGATGTTGAGCTAAACACAGAAGTTTGAAAAAGCTTGGTCAATAAAGACATTTATTTGAAAATTAATTTTCTAGAGAGCCTATGAGAAAATAGTGACATGGGTTTTGTCTATTAATGAAGATAAAAGTGAGAATCTTGTCCGAAAAGAAGCTTGATCCTACATCGTAAATCTGAAGATGATGTCACTCCCGCTTTGGTTATAGATTGGGTTGTCAGTATTTGTGTAAACATTTCACCCAATAAGAATATGTAGAATTGTAAATAATTGTATATTTATCTGCAGAATTGTGTATTGTATTTCATCTCCACACTAGAACTAGCCTTTTGAGTAGACTGGTAGAATCCACGTAGGTTCATTTATTCCACTAGAAAATATAAGAAAGCAAAAAATTTCATCAAAATCGGTTACAAATTGGCCATTTTACAACTTTTTGAAGAGTTTCATGCAAATATACATATACAAATTTTGTGTTAATCTTGTGAATGTATGAACTGGACATAGTCCCTATTTTCTTAAGCAAATCCACTGTTTTTTTTAACCCTCTGCCATTTCTCTTTGAAAAAAGCGAAGATAATTCTGATAAAGAGTATTTGATCTTTATCATGCCTCCAACCAACCTCAAGTTGGAGGAGGCATTTTAAACATTTTCAAGGTCTGAACTTGAAGGAAAAATTATAAGGAAAACAAAATATTTTCCTGTTCATACTTCACTTTTTTTTCTTATATATTATATTAAAAGAAATCCAATCTTTGATTACTCATTACTTGAAAACTACACATGCTAGTTTTAAAATTCAAAGACCATTAAGCCCCACTCTACCACGCGGCGATATTAACACCATTTTGGGTGCCCCATCTCTGACTCCGCTTTCCAAGTGCATTTTTAAATAAGTGCTGGTAGAGTAAGGGTTAATCAGCCAGCAGCAGAAAATATATGCAGCATGATCCCTGCTGCTCTATATGAGCCTGACTCTGCTGCTCGGAAGACAGGACCCTTCAATAATCAGCCTGTGCTTAACCCTTACTCTACCACGTGGCAATATCATCGCCATCGCTGTTTTAAGTGCCCCATCTTTGACTCCGCCTCCCAAGCACATTTTCAAAAAAGTGCTGATAAGTTAAGGCTTAATCAACCGGCAGCAAGTGTGCCAACTCAAAAATATATAAAGCATGATCCCAGGGGGCCACCCACAGAGACACTGAAGCAAAACAAGCCCGACTGCTGTTCAGAAGACAGAGGACCCTTCAATTATCGATCAGCCTGTGCTTAACCCATACTCTACCATGCGGCAATATTATCACCGTTTTAGGTGCCCCATGTTTGACTCCGCCTCCAAAACGCATTTTCAAAAAAGTGTTGGTAGAGTACGGGTTAATCTCAGAATTTACAGCTCTTTTTGGACGGTGGTTGACGTAAATTGGTTGCACCTATCCATAGACCTTTAACTTATTACATAATCAATTACACATTTTTTTCCTTTAAGAAATAAGACTTAATGCAGTATTTTTTATCAAAGATAATTTATGGTTATCCTTGTTAATTTATGTTAATTAACTTCTGTTGATTTATGTTAATTAATTACTGTTCCAAAGACAAGATACTGTCACAACGCTCATCCTGACATACCCCTTAAACATTGACACTGTCATCTTTCATTGTCATGCATTCCTGTGATGGAAGTAGGCCACAGTTGAGTGAATGAGATGAAAAATTTCACCCAAAATCTGTCAATTGATGGAGAGATATGAAATTGGATCTAAATTCTATTCAGTCTGTAATTTACTTGGGATTGTGTTACACCCTACAGGTCAATAGAAGTCAGGTTAGGGACAATGGATAGGAATACCTTACCTGAAACTGAGCTCACAACTTTTCAAATGAGGTGGAAAATGAAACAGAAATTTTAATTCTTTTCTGTCATGGCCCTCAGGACACGCCAGGACTTAGTATTGTAAATTCCAAACTCAAAATCCGCCATCTTTTAAATGAGAACTATAATTTAAATTTATTCAATGAAGAGAAAATGGCTTTCAAATTAAAGAAATATTTCCATGGTTTTTTTTTCATAAAATTTTATTTAAAAGAGCATACTTTTAAAGCCAATTTAGTACAAAAATCAGGTTGATATTATATTCCGTTTAGGAGATATGGTTTTCTAAACATTTCCCAAGTGCATTTTTAAGTTTTTGTACAAGATGATGAATTCGTGTTTGATGATGTCATAGAGACAATTCCATTGCAAATGTTTATGTATTTCTTTGAACTTTAATTGGGTTTTTTTCTGTAAGATTAGAAACAATTTTCTAAAAGTGATATGAAGAATGGTATTATTTAGACATTTTTACTGTTTTAGAAACACAATAGAAAATATTGATTACACCAAAATGTTTTTTAAAGAGTCACAAAGAGTAAAGGAGAATAATATTTTGTTAAATTTGAAATGAATAAGGCTAGTCTCACCAGATGTAGTGAGATAAACACCTCATTCGATAGGCAATACATGCACTAGGCAGTACTTGCATAGCAGCTATGTAGCGGCTATAGCATATCATATGGTCAGAATGTTGAATACACCGGATGCGGTTCTGAAATTTAAAAGAGCTAAATTAACTGGTTAAGAAATTGTTAGCTTCCATCATGTACACACTGTAATCTTGCAACCTGTCAAATTCAGTATGGGTAGAATTTATTTCAGGAGAACCACGTTGCAGATCGTCTTTATTTATTGTATGTATTCTATTTTATTATGAATAAATTAAACCTACATAACTTTGTTCTCTTTCTTTAAGGGTCATATCTAGCTTTTCGTGTTTTGAACGGAAAAAACAAAAGCACTGAAGGCTATTTTCAAATTTGGGAAGACAAAGTGTAGGAGTTAGGACCTATTCCTGGAAAAGGGGTTCTATTTCCCGGTAACATGCATGCATGCTTTATTGTTATGAAAGAGTGAAATTATTAACATAAAATTGTAGGAAAACGCATAAAATTGTTGGAAAGTTTGTTCGATTTTGGCAACACTTCCTGAGAATTTCTCGAATTGACAGTGCTTCACTGGAAAGTGAAGAATTTTCCAGGAAATTAAAGAAAATTTCCCGGAAATTGAAGAAGATTTCACCAAACAGCTTCAACCTCTTCGAGTTCACAAAAATGAAAGAAATTTCTCAAAAACGAAAAAGATTTCCCAAAATTTGACGAAGATTTCCTTAAAATTCATACAAATTTCGCAGAAGTTGACGATTTGTATTTATTTTTTGAGGGGAGGGGGAAGCTATGATTTTTAGGGGGAGAAGTTCTGCCCCCCCCCCCTTAAGATACGCCACTGCTTTCTTTATTACTATCTATGCAAAAAAATTAAATGTCACTACAGCCCTTTTTTAAGGGCTGTTCTTGTAAATAATGAGTCTGTAGAATATATACCATAACTAAACAACTCTGAAGTATTCCTTGCATGCTGAAAGTAGCATTGGCATAGGAACATGTTTTTCATTGGAGAGGGGGAAGCACTAAGATATGCTACAACACTAGTTCAATTATGAAAATAGGTCACCCCCTCCTTCCTCCCCTTCACCCGGTTCCTACACCTATGCAAAGCATTCTTAATTAAGAAAGGGCTTTCTAGGAATCCATAGTCTTGTAATAGTTGCAATCATATGGATATATCCAAATACATGTACAAGTAGATAAGTAGCAACAGCTATAACTTGATTGGAAGAAAATGTGCTATGAACCATGAAAATCAAAACCAGTACAAAAAAGTCAAATAATTTTCAGGGACTGAAATTTAGGACAGAATTCTAAACTTTAGAATTACAATTTGATCTGTCTTAGTCTTTCGTGTACATCACAACTTTTGCATTCTTCTACAAATGATTCAAACTTTGCTTAGTCATAATTAGGAAAGTACTGCACAGGTGTGACTGACATACTGTACTTTAAAGACTACTCTGTTCAAAGCTCCTTCTGGTAAATATAAATCTCTACCTGTTCATATACCTTCAAAAAATTCAGTGGTCAAGTATATAGCTTCCTATTGCATGGTAGAGGAACACAATAATTCCAAGTTTTTAAGTTGTCAGACCTTGTGTAGAAACGAATGAAACCAGACTATAAGTGACTTCACATCCTCACACTCCTAAAAGTCTTAGCGTATTTTATTGAAAATATTGTCTGAATTATTGTGACTTGAAACCATCATAAGTATGTAAGGAAAGTACTAAAACACATTCTAGTAAAGCAAAAAGGGAAAATATCAAAAACAGACTTTTAATAAGTAAACAATTGTTTGTTTAATATTCAATCAAATGCATTAGCAACTGTTAACAAGAACTGTTAGAAAGACAGTATACTCGACTATTCAAAGCTAGTATAGAGAATAGGCTTATAGAGGGAAGTATATACAGAAATAGGGTAGCAGGCGCAGATAATTTCACATTACTTGAGCTTTGAAAGATGCATTTACATTTTCCTTTGCACTACAAGCTTCAAAACATTTTTGCATTTTCCCAGATATTTTAAGACAAAAAAAGCTCAAGGTTACCTCACCCACTGACTCAGAAAACATGTAAAACCTAGCAGTCTTTATGAGTACAACACCTCTTTTAGTTCTATCAATTTAATAAGAAAGAAAGGAGAAGCCCTGACTCGCCAATGTCAATGTTATTTAACCCCCTTTCCAAGCTGTACCTTCCCCAGATCTTACACATTCCTAGAACTACATCCTGGATTGCAATACAACTTCCATTTTTTTTTAAATAAGTGTGTGAAGCAAAGTCAAGCAGCATGAAAAATGTACAATAACATTAAGGCAAAATTATGCGAAACAATATTGCTTAGCATATGACAAACTAGACATTGGAAATGATACAAATCCCCTCACCGCTAAGAATGCATATTCCAGACTGTCCCACATTCCATCCCAACCTGTCCCAAATGTCATCCCACATCTACACTCCAAGCAATCACCCCTTAAAACCAAATACTGTATGTCATTCCACCACTTGCATGACCCACAAGCCATCACAACTGAAATCCAGATGACATCCCACAACATGCCATCCCCCTGTCCCACATGTCGACCCACCCTGTTCCACATGCCAACCCACCCTGTTCCACATGTCAACACCCACCCTGTTCCACATGCCAACCCATCCTGTTCCACATGCCAACCCACCCTGTTCCACATGCCAAAGCACCATGTTCTACATGCAAATAAACCCTGTCTAACATGCCAACACATCCTGACCAACACCCCAGCGCACCCTGGCCTACTGTACATACAATTGTCCGACATGACCTCATCGTAATTCCTTCAGCTACTTTATCATCATGTCATTTTCTACCCACATTCTGCTTATTGATTATATTTCCCAAATCCCTAATTCAACATTCTTTAGAAGCGAGGAAACTTTTATTTACCTCTTTATTCATAGCAAGACAAACATTTTGATTGCTATACATGTCAGGAATGTCAATATCATAACAAAACTAGAAATGTGAAGTTAGTAAGTCATACGCCATATACTTTTGATCTCAGGTCAAACATATTGCAGCAAATGCACACTATACCTCACCATTAAGTGTGAACAATGTTCTTCACATATACTGTATGATCATTTGTTTAAGCAAAATCATCATGCCCACTTTAATTCAAGAGATACCACATATACAAAAATTTCATTGCTAAACAAATAGGCTAATTATTATGCACACACAATCCCCCAACTATGCTCATCTGAAAAGTATCAATGCCCTCTCCCACTGAACCAAATAGCAAGTTATTATCTCAGGTTAAATATTTTGTATGCAAGTCTATTGTTATGCAAATAACCTACTTAATATGCACACTACACCTCACCATTAAGTGTACACAATGGTCTTCACATATATGATCATTTGTGTAAAACAAAATCCCCACTCCCACTTTAATTTAAGAGATATCATAGATACAAGTATTTTCACTGCTATGCAAATAAGCTAAATAGTATGCACACACAACCCCAAATCATGCTCATTTGAACAATACCCATGTCCTCTACCCCTGTAACATTATCTAAGGTTATATATTTCATGCAAGTCTATTGTTATGTAAATAACTTAATTAATATGCACATTACACCTCACCATTAAGTGTAGACAATGGTCTTCACATATATAATCATTTGTGTAAACAAAATCCCCACTCCCACTTTAATTTAAGAGATGTCATAGATACAAATATTTTCACTGTTATGCAAATAAGCTAATTAGTATGCATACACAACCCCCAATCGTGCTTATTTGTACAGTACCCATGTCCTCTACCCGTGCCAAGTTACATGATTGTACATCATTCATAATTTAAGTTATGCGCTCATAAATGTTAAACATTTTGTATAAAAGTATATCGTTATGCAAATGATATAATTAATATTCACACTTAACCTCAACATTAAGTGTAGTCAATGCTCTCCACATATATGATCATTTGTGCAAACAAAATCCCCACAACCACTTTAATTCAAGAGATTTCATAAAAACAAATATTTTCATTGTTAAGAAAATAAGCTAAGTAGTATGCACACACAACCCGTAACATGAATGTACACCATTTATAACTTAAGTTATGAAAACTTTAACCAAAAACTTTAACCAAAACTTTAACCTGACAAATAATTTCATTGTTATGCAAATAAGCTTATTAGTATGCACACACAACCCCCTAATTACGCTCATTTGAACAGTACCCATGTCCTCTACCCCTATGCCAAGTCACATGAATGTACACCATTTGTAAGTTATGAAAACGTTTAACCAAAAAACTTGAACAAAAACTTTAACCAAAACTTAAAGCTGACAAATATTTTCAAAGTTATGCAAATTTACTATGCACACACAACCCTCTAATCATGCTCATTTGATCAGCACCCATGCCCTCTACCCCTATGCCATGTCACATAAATGTAAACCATTCATAACTTAAGTTATGAAAACTTAAACCAAAACTTTATCGGACTCCGACACCGACGCCAGGGTAGCAGAATAGCTCTACTATTCTTTGAATAGTCAAGCTAAAAAGGTGTGGAGTCACTTTTCAACAGTAGACTTTCGTCATCCTTTCATTTTCATAAAAAGAATTTTTTTTTTTCTTTCTAAACAAAAGAATACTTTAAAAGTCGTGTATGTTATCTTCTATCCTATCTGACCGCTTAACTAATCCCATAAGACGTGACAAGATTTCTAGGAATCCTTACAAACTAATAACAGTTGCAACCATATGGAGAAACCTGTAAAGATACAGTAGATGTTTTAAGATGGCTTATTTGTGGGTTGAAGATCTAGAAGCTTAATTGACTGATGAGGCTTTGCATATCAACAGCAAAGATCATATCATCCCAGAGATGTTAATGCCAACTGGCAACATACTGTATTCTTACATCATGGAGGCACCACCCCAGAGTGGCACCACCCCAGAGTGGCACCACCCCAGAGTGGCACACCCCAGAGTGGCACCACCCCAGAGTGGCACCACCCCAGAGTGGCACCACCCCAGAGTGGCACCACCCCAGAGTGGCACCACCCCAGAGTGGCACCACCCCAGAGTGGCACCACCCCAGAGTGGCACCACCCCAGAGTGGCACCACCCAGAGTGGCACCACCCCAGAGTGGCACCACCCCAGAGTGGCACCACCCCAGGTGGCACCACCCCAGTGGCACCACCCCAGAGTGGCACCACCCCAGAGTGGCACCACCCAGAGTGGCACCACCCCAGAGTGGCACCACCCCAGAGTGGCACCACCCCAGAGTGGCACCACCCCAGAGTGGCACCACCCCAGAGTGGCACCACCCCAGAGTGGCACCACCCCAGAGTGGCACCACCCCAGAGTGGCACCACCCCAGAGTGGCACCACCCCAGAGTGGCACCACCCCAGAGTGGCACCACCCCAGAGTGGCACCACCCCAGAGTGGCACCACCCCAGAGTGGCACCACCCAGGTGGCACCACCCCAGAGTGGCACCACCCCAGGTGGCACCACCCCAGAGTGGCACCACCCCAGAGTGGCACCACCCCAGAGTGGCACCACCCCAGAGTGGCACCACCCCAGAGTGGCACCACCCCAGAGTGGCACCACCCCAGAGTGGCACCACCCCAGAGTGGCACCACCCCAGAGTGGCACCACCCCAGAGTGGCACCACCCAGAGTGGCACCACCCCAGAGTGGCACCACCCCAGAGTGGCACCACCCCAGAGTGGCACCACCCCAGAGTGGCACCACCCCAGAGTGGCACCACCCCAGAGTGGCACCCCAGAGTGGCACCACCCCAGAGTGGCACCACCCAGAGTGGCACCACCCCAGAGTGGCACCACCCCCCAGAGTGGCACCACCCCAGAGTGGCACCACCCCAGAGTGGCACCACCCCAGAGTGGCACCACCCCAGAGTGGCACCACCCCAGAGTGGCACCACCCCAGAGTGGCACCACCCCAGAGTGGCACCACCCCAGAGTGGCACCACCCCAGTGGCACCACCCCAGAGTGGCACCACCCCAGGTGGCACCACCCCAGAGTGGCACCACCCCAGGTGGCACCACCCCAGAGTGGCACCACCCCAGAGTGGCACCACCCCAGAGTGGCACCACCCCAGAGTGGCACCACCCCAGAGTGGCACCACCCCAGAGTGGCACCACCCCAGAGTGGCACCACCCCAGAGTGGCACCACCCCAGAGTGGCACCACCCCAGAGTGGCACCACCCCAGAGTGGCACCACCCCAGAGTGGCACCACCCCAGAGTGGCACCACCCCCCAGAGTGGCACCACCCCAGAGTGGCACCACCCCAGAGTGGCACCACCCCAGAGTGGCACCACCCCAGAGTGGCACCACCCCAGAGTGGCACCACCCCAGAGTGGCACCACCCCAGAGTGGCACCACCCCAGAGTGGCACCACCCCAGAGTGGCACCACCCCAGAGTGGCACCACCCCAGAGTGGCACCACCCCAGAGTGGCACCACCCCAGAGTGGCACCACCCCAGAGTGGCACCACCCCAGAGTGGCACCACCCCAGAGTGGCACCACCCCAGAGTGGCACCACCCCAGAGTGGCACCACCCCAGAGTGGCACCACCCCAGAGTGGCACCACCCCAGAGTGGCACCACCCCAGAGTGGCACCACCCCAGAGTGGCACCACCCCAGAGTGGCACCACCCCAGAGTGGCACCACCCCAGAGTGGCACCACCCCAGAGTGGCACCACCCCAGAGTGGCACCACCCCAGAGTGGCACCACCCCAGAGTGGCACCACCCCAGAGTGGCACCACCCCAGAGTGGCACCACCCCAGAGTGGCACCACCCCAGAGTGGCACCACCCCAGAGTGGCACCACCCCAAAGTGGCACCACCCCAAAGTGGCACCACCCCAAAGTGGCACCACCCCAAAGTGGCACCAAGTGGCACCACCCAAAGTGGCACCACCCCAAAGTGGCACCACCCCCAAGTGGCACCACCCCAAAGTGGCACCACCCAAAGTGGCACCACCCCAAAGTGGCACCACCCCCAAGTGGCACCACCCCAAGTGGCACCACCCCAAGTGGCACCACCCCAAGTGGCACCACCACCCCAAAGGCACCACCCCAAAGTGGCACCACCCCAAAGTGGCACCACCCCAAAGTGGCACCACCCCAAAGTGGCACCACCCCAAAGTGGCACCACCCCAAAGTGGCACCACCCCAAAGTGGCACCACCCCAAAGTGGCACCACCCCAAAGTGGCACCACCCCAAAGTGGCACCACCCCAAAGTGGCACCACCCCAAAGTGGCACCACCCCAAGTGGCACCACCCCAAAGTGGCACCACCCCAAGTGGCACCACCCCAAAGTGGCACCACCCCAAAGTGGCACCACCCCAAAGTGGCACCACCCCAAAGTGGCACCACCCCAAAGTGGCACCACCCCAAAGTGGCACCACCCCAAAGTGGCACCACCCCAAAGTGGCACCACCCCAAGTGGCACCACCCCAAAGTGGCACCACCCCACCACCCCAAGTGGCACCACCCCAAAGTGGCACCACCCCAAGTGGCACCACCCCAAAGTGGCACCACCCCAGAGTGGCACCACCCCAGAGTGGCCCCACCCCAAAGTGGCACCACCCCAAAGTGGCACCACCCCAAAGTGGCACCACCCAAAGTGGCACCACCCCAAAGTGGCACCACCCCAAAGTGGCACCACCCCAAAGTGGCACCACCCCAGAGTGGCACCACCCCAAAGTGGCACCACCCCAAAGTGGCACCACCCCAAAGTGGCACCACCCCAAAGTGGCACCACCCCAAAGTGGCACCACCCCAAAGTGGCACCACCCCAAAGTGGCACCACCCCAAAGTGGCACCACCCCAAAGTGGCACCACCCCAAAGTGGCACCACCCCAAAGTGGCACCACCCCAAAGTGGCACCACCCCAAAGTGGCACCACCCCAAAGTGGCACCACCCCAAAGTGGCACCACCCCAAAGTGGCACCACCCCAAAGTGGCACCACCCCAAAGTGGCACCACCCCAAAGTGGCACCACCCCAAAGTGGCACCACCCCAAAGTGGCACCACCCGTAAGTGGCACCACCCGTAAGTGGCACCACCCGTAAGTGGCACCACCCATAAGTGGCACCACCCTTAGTGGTACCACCCTTAGTGGTACCACCCTTAGTGGTACCACCCTAAAGTGGTACCACCCTAAAGTGGTACCATCTTAAAGTGGTACCTCCGTGCCCAAATGTCAACTAGCAATATACTGCATAGGGATTATAAATTTCATCAAATTACAACATAAACTACCAAATGAAAACAATTAATATACTGCTAATGGAGAGTGTAACTGGCAATCAGTACTATCAACTGACAACATACAGTAACCTTGACAACTGTTCACAGATACTGGCATCTGGCACTATGAACTAGCAATAACTGAATCAACTGGAAATATGCTGTTAACTGGCACTACAAATCAGCAATCAGTACTGTTAACTGGCAGGATAAACTGGCAATCAATACTGTCAACTGGCAGCATACTGGCAACATACTGTCAACTGGCAACACACTGTCAACTGGCAACATACAGGAAATTAAGTAGATTGATATCAATTCTCAAGACTTGATCAAATCCATATTACATTAACTGGGAATTTTATTGAGATGAGTATTGCTCTTCAGCTTGGCAACTAAAGCTGTACAAACAGGCAATGGCTGATTTCAACTGGCATTATACTGTCAACTGGCAGTATAAATTGAAAATGTACAGTTCTGTCAACTGACAGGCTAAACTGACAACTTGCAACAACTTAAATCAATTGATGTCAGTTTTCAAGACAACAAATCCACATTAATATACATTAACTAGGAATTTTTCATGAGATAAGCATTTCTCTTTAAAGCATTATTTCCATGGTTTTTTATTATTATTATTATTATCATTATTATTATTATTACTATTATCATTATTATTATCATTAATTGAAAAAGCATACTTTTAGAGCCAATGTGGTACAAAAATCAGGTTGATATCATATTCCGTTCAGAAGATATAGATTTTTAAAGATTCCCCAAGTGCATTTTGAAGTTTTTGTACAGTATGATGAATTCGTGTTTGATGTCATAGAGGCAATTCCATTGCAAATGTTAATGTATTTCTTTGAATGTTAATTGGTTGTTTCTGTAAGATTAGAAACAATTTTCCAAAAGTTATTGAAGTATGGTAATTTGGCAATGTATATAAATACCTAACTTTCATTAATTTATTTTTTTACCAGGTTTTACTAATAAAAAAATGTGATAAATTTTCGTGAAATACATCAACTTTGTGGGAGAATGTGTTGCTGTGATATCATACTAACTGAGCCTTTTCCTATTCTTTTATTGGCATTTTTTGTGAACCTTAAAATTTGAATATCTTCTGGTACGAATAACATATCAACATAATTTGTGTACTAAATTGTTTATAAAAGTGTTCTGTTTCTTATGAATGGTTACAAAAAAACATGAAAATATTTCTTTAAACACTTCGCTAAAGCTCAACTAAAACATCCACACATACTCCTTTAATACAACCAATCACATTCCAACACATACAACATAATTAAAGCTCAGTATACACAATCTTCTTCTTTTCATACCAAATTCCCCTAAATGTTGATTTTCTATAGGAATTCTGCACAAAAAAAATAGAAGAGATTTATGCCGAATGACAGAGAGAGATCAATGGGTTAATAAGGATGGCACAGATTTGTCAACAAAATCCCTGAACATCCCTTTTCATCCAACTCCACCTTCACACCTGCCTGGCCCCTCACAAACAGCTGTTACGGATTTTAGATTGGCACGCACCAGGTGCGTTTACAGCCTAATCACTTTTCATCTTTTCTATAATAAAAAAAAAAACACTCCTCATAAAAAAATACTAAACACATAGTTGATACATGTCTGTAGAATCATCCTCATGTAAATAATTCTCTAAGGTAATAGATATTTTATTCACTTTGAGACAACTTACAGGATTTTGCATTTTTAGTCAAAATAAGGTGATAAATTTGGTGAGATAATATGACATAAAGACAATTATGAGAGCTGAGTATTGGGACAGAGAAGCTCAGACCTCAAGATTTGTCAGATGAATGGAAGAAGGCGTCTGATTTGGTGCCGAAACCACAATTTAACAGCGTGATTCCGCCACTTTCTGTTTGGTTCAATGCATTATACATGTGGACATGACAGTTTTTGATCTCGCAAAAGACATTCAGGATGAATAAAATTTAAAATGTTGGGCCATAAAAATAATTTTAAATACCTGTGGTTGTTTTGTATTGATAAAGTGTGATACTTCAGTCGATAATTATGACAAAACAGAGACAAATCTCTCCTTATACAGTGTAGGTATAAAGCCTTTCCTTCAAATCTCATGTACAGTATTTTGTTGAAATATTTCTCAAGCTTTTACCAAATGTTGAATATCTAATTTGCATATTTAATTAACAAAATTAAGTCACAGCAAATATGATTACCATCTCAAGAAAATTTGAAAGCTAATTAAGCAATTTAAATGAAATACAGCTTAACTTCTGAAAATAGCTGTCAATGTGTAGTGAATTCAACGTTTATTTTAACGAGAAAAAAATTGTTTTTAAAGGAGTAGTTCATTGGTCAAGCATGTCCATCTTATATGAAAGGATTTCAAAAGAAACAAAATGGTAAAGAAAGTGTTAAAAAATCTTATTCTGTTACAAATATATTCAAGTTTAAGCTCTGTCTGATCTGTGTAGAAATGACTGGTGTAGTATGTCTGCTATGGAAAGTTGGTATCTTCATCATCACATCCTTAACGATTGTTTATGTATTTCAAAAAAAGTTTATTTAATTTTTTTCATTATTTGAATCATTTTTCCTCAAACTTTCTTCAGGTGGTATATTTTAAATACCCTTCCTAGATTCAGTTTTATTACTTTTTGATGTATCTCATGGTTTTTAAGCCACAAAATTGCAGATAAAATATGATAGAATATATAAAGACTTTGAGAAATCTGATGCTATGACATCACAACTATGTCTGATTTCAGTCGTTTCTACACAAATGATACCAAACGTTTTAAACTTAGATATCTCCTTAACGGAATAAGATATTTGAATGCTTTCTTCACCATTTTGTTTCTTTTGAAGTTCTCTTTCATATAAGATGGATTTGGTTGACCCCGAAGCCTATATCATGCATATTCCTTGCGTACTGCAAATGATGAATATCCATTAGGTGTATACCTTTGGGACTACTCACTGCTGGACATAACTTTGACGGCCCATGACATTGAAATATAATGATACCAATACAATGACCCAGCAGAGTCATGAATTAAAAACATCCCAATCACAAGTCTCCCATTAATGTTCCCATTCTTGCTACATAGACCAGGTCATCTCACAGCATGTCACAAAATATCAAATTCCTAAATTTTGTACCAAAAACGCAGAGCTGACAATTAAAAATAAATCTGTGGTGGTGTATGACAACTTGAAATGCACTAGGAAGCAAATTCTGGTTTTATTGAAACAATTTCATCTTTGGTTACGCCCACCCTCTAGGGTGACCCTGAACTTATGCACAAAAAAAGGGACTCCCTACCTCTTAATAAACATAACGCTCAATTTGAACAGCGCAATTCTGAAATCATTTTCCGATTTCGATGTGAGTCACACTTCTAAGAACTAAACAATGAATATCAAATGATGTTCATCGGATGACCACACCTCCTTAAAAGAATTCTAAAAGATGATTTCAGCTTTACGCTGGAGGAGACCAGACTAAAGCTAGCTTACATGTACGTCAACCATGCAGGTTATCCCTAGCAACAAAACAACAAACATGAAACAACAATGAACAAGTATTCTGAAGAGCAATCATAGGTATGGCTCTAATTACTAGGAATTAAAATGGAGAAATTTTATACCCAAAATTTGAAATCCAACCAAAGGGCTCCAGATATGGCTCTCATTACTAGGAATTAAAATGGAGAAATTTTATACCCAAAATTTGAAATCCAACCAAAGGGCTCCACTATAAGATTTATACACAGTACAGTAAGTTCAGACAAAGAGATGTGTCAATTCTCAATTTGCCATGGTAAAATGCATGTGTGCTGAAGTCAGAACAGGTTTGGGACCAAGGAAGGTGGGGACTCTTGTTGAAAATATTTGGAAGGTAGTGAAAGTGCACAATGCCAAAAAAATGTCTAATCACAAATAATGGATACATCACCAAATTAGGGTTGTCACAATGTGGGTACAATAAATCAGTTATCATGGACAAAAATATTGCGATAAATCACCATATCGTAATATCTATGCTGCGATGATTAATTTGGAAAAACTACTTTCTTTCAGGATGTAGATCTTAAATTTCCCATAAAATTTAAGATTTAAGGAAAGGAAACATAAAATAAAATAAGATATGCTGTAAGTATTTTGTTAAAATCTGATTCATTTTGAAATTTCTCTAAATTCTGTTTCACAGTTTTTGCTTTAATATTGAGTTTAGATGTGAAAATGACATTATCAGGATATGTTGTCTCAGGGTATATTGATATCATGGGGAAAAAATCATGATATCGTGATAATCAATATATCGTGATAGCACTACTCATTTTATAGACCAGGTGTATATGACTTTGGTGCACATGTTCTTGGACATAAGCGAGATTTGCCTGTCTAAAGTGCAGGAGGGGAAAATCATATAAGCACCCTAAAATATAAAAATTGTATAAATATGGAAAAAAGCCCCCTTGCACCCCCAAATACTGCCTACGCTACAATAATTGCACAATTTGAACTTTTTAAAGTCTGTGGTGATCAAAGTAAATTTCTGGTGTACAAAGCTATTTATCACTGAAAAGCTTCCCTTTCATACTCTTTACGCGCAATGATACATTTGTAACTAGAATATTAGCCCTCTCTAGAACGTTAACCTCCACCCCGTTGCAATTCCAACATGCCTAGAATAATTTTAGAGTTCAGTTGATCCCCATACCCAATATAAATCTACCTCAGATTCCTAGGCCCACCAAGCATGAATCATCTCCAAGTTTTGATCTGTAAATGAACAATTGCAAGCTAAACACTTCAAGATTATCTTCTGACTGGATTTCTTTCAAGGCCATACCATTGTTTTCAGTTTTATTCAAGTGAAGCATCATTGTTTGAGCTCTATTCAGCCAGGATTCACACTCCATTATTTCACATTCATGGCACAAAGCAATGATTTTATTTTCACTGATTCCACAGAACACTTTGATGTAAGTCTCTTTGAGTCCAGAAAATTGATTGTTTGAATCGTCACTCAGAGCACAGTAATTGTTCAGCACATTTCATTAGAAAGTTTGAACTCAGTCTTGACAACTTAATCTTGACAGATCTCATCCTAAAACATCCCCACCCCTTAATTTCTGCCCTTCCCCTGTTGCTATTAGTCCCAAATTTTAATCACTTCATAAAACAGTAACACAACCACACACCAAATTCAATCACAAATCAATCATCAGTTCTGGAGATATCTTGATGACAGACAAACTCACCTTAAAATGTCCCCACCCCTCCTCCATTTGCACCCTTCCCCTGTCCCAATGTCTCAAATTTTAATCACTTCTTTCTTAAGCAGTAACAAAACCACACACCAAATTTAATCACAATCCAATTATAAGTTCTAGAGGTATCTTAATGCAGACAAACAAACAGAGGCAAAAACATGCCCCCTCCCCCCCTCTCGCATATACTCCCTTCCCCTGTTCCAATATGTCTCAAATTCTAACCACTTCTTCCTTAAGTAGCTTAAGTAGTAACAAAACTACACACCAAATTTAATCCAAATCCAATCATAAGAATTTGAGATATATTGATGACAAACAAACAAACAGACAAACAAACACAGGCAAAAACATAACCTCCATCCAACTTCATTGGCGGAGGTAACAAAGTGAATGTGTTTTTGCATAAATCCACAATTTCGTATTTTATGTTTTCTTCTCCCACTCATGAGCAGATATAAACCAACAAATTTCCATAACCCACTTCAATAGTCATGACATGTTTATAAACCACACCCACCCAGGTCACCGACCTTTATGGCACATTTCTGGCAGCCACCTGATCAGATGTCCTTAAATCCAGGAAATTCAAGAATCACATTACAGTTTAAAACAACATCATTTTTTCTTCTCCCCAATATTATTTAACTTAAGAGTTGTTTATTCTCTAAGGTCAGGGTGACTAATGAAGTCATGCACCTTTACAACCACTTTTCATTTTGGCAGAACAATTTATGAAAACTTAAAGGCCAGATATTGTGTTAACGTGGATACCCTGAAGATCAGAAATACAATAGAAACCAATGCTTCTGACTGGTCAAAATGTTTACACAAATACTTACTTACAAGCTAATCCAATCATCAGTTCTGGAGATATCATGATGACAGAAAAACTCACCTTAACATGTCCCCACCCCTCCATTTGCACCCTTCCCTGTTCCAATATGTCTCAAATTGTAATCACTTCGTCCTTAAGCAGAAACAAAACCACACACCAAATTTAGTCCAAATTCAATCATAGGTTCTGGAGATATCTTGATGCAGATAAACAAACAGAGACCATAATTAGAGACTTGCTAGGATGTATCATATTAGCTTGTCAAGTGTCAAGCTATTTTCATGAGACGAGATTTCCTCTTTTAAGTTTTTACTTTGCACATTCAAACAATGATACTGAGTAACATGAAACCTATGTTACCTAGAAATAAGTACAATTGTAACCATGAAACCTATGTGACATAGAAATATGAACAATTGATTAACATGAAACCTATGTTATATAAAAATATGAACAATTGATTAACATGAAACCTATGTTACATAAAAATATGAACAATTGATTAACATGAAACCTATGTTACATAGAAATAAGAACAAGTGTAACCATGAAACCTATGTTACATAGAAATAAGAACAATTGTAACCATGAAACCTATGTTACATAGAAATAAGTACAATTGTAACCATGAAACCTATGTTACATAGAAATAAGTACAATTGTAACCATGAAGCCTATGTTACATAGAAATAAGTACAATTGTAACCATGAAGCCTATGTTACATAGAAATAAGTATAATTGTAACCATGAAACCTATGTTACATAGAAATAAGAAGAATTGTAACCATGAAACCTATGTTACATAGAAATAAGAACAATTGATTAACATGAAACCTATGTTACATAGAAATAAGTACAATTGTAACCATGAAACCTATGTTACATAGAAATAAGTACAATTGTAACCATGAAACCTATGTTACATAGAAATAAGAAGAATTGTAACCATGATATCTAAATCATTTACTTTTAAAAGGTAAAAGTTAAATAATCAGATAACAGATAAAGATTAGCATCACTCATCCAACAAAAAATACCCAATAGATGGTTCAAGCTCTATGTATAATAGGTGAATTAGCAAAAGAACAGGTGTCCATCATTCACGAACCTTTAAATGACAAGAGAAGATCTCCAAAGAAGATAAACATACACTGAAAAAAATGTACTACGATAGGGAGAAAAATAAAGTATAATACTGGATGTACATTCGAAAATATGTTTGACTAGGAAATAACAGATAAATATTTTTGGGACCATTTCTTGTATTCAATTAGCATAAAAACAATTCTAGGCCCTAAGGCTTTTTCAAAGGAAGTGCTCCACCCCGTCCCTATTTTCCTCTCCCTGCCCCAATTTTCTTCCACCCTACCCCTATTTCACAATTAATCTTACGTTTTGTTCACAAAAACTTTATTTTGATAATCGTTTTATCATCTTTTGGTGTTGTTGACAGTTCCCCAACTTTATTTTGATAATTGTTTTATCATCTTTTGGTGTTGTTGACAGTTCCCCAATACAACAAAGAGGCAGATACACTACTTATTTTATTGATTCTTCTCGAATTTATTTGAAGTGCCCCCAAATTCATGCTGCATGGCCCTCCGTACAGTACCTTGTATATGTCCTTTTTTGTCCTTGCCACCATGCTCCTTATGGTTCAAACTAGGGGTTTGAATTCAGAGATTTTTGTTCTGAAGTTTGTTCCATCTTAGCTGTCTGTACAGTCTAATGATTACTGCAGTACATCAAAATAGTACAGAAGGTTCACCTTATATCCCAAGGGTAAGGCTTGAAATTAAAAAGCATTCTTAGGAATCTAAAATAGAAAAGAAAAATGTCAGTACCTTGATGGTCCATTTAAAGAAAATTACTTTTGTCCTTAGGGATCAGAAATATCCAAATATCCAATCATATTTATCAAATCTATTCTAATTGTGTTTTTCAGAATCTGCTCTCGTGCAAGATAATCCAAACAAGCGTTTATCTAAAACATCGGCCATAGGGAAGTTCAGTTCATCATTTTGGTGTATTTGAAATAAATACCGATAAATTTAGGTTCATCAGCATTTTTTTGAAGAAATCGGATAAAGATAAATAATTTTCATACAATGAGCATATTCTGAGGCAAAAGGCAGTTGGTGGCGCCAAAAGTCCATTACTTACGTGAAGTTGGAAATTTTATTTTGGTCCTGCTACTTTTTAAATGTGTGTTGAGAACAGATATGCTATTAAATGGATGTGTATACTTACCAATGAAGCTAAAACCTTGGCACTCGAATAATTTACCTTACCTAACTTTGAAAATAAAGGTTTTTAAAGGTTTTAAAGGTTATTTTGAAAGGAATAAAGGTTCAATTTGTCAATAAAGGTTTTTAAAGGTTTAAAAGGTTTTTAAAGGTTTACCGGGAGCCCTGCTGTAAAGGAATGGTGAAACTTCTACGAGTCTTGAGAATTAAGCATTATCTAAAATATTTTAATGTAATACTTTTAAATTTCTGTTCTACATTTTAGACACTGAAAATAATCAAGACTAGTTTTTTTTTCTGCTGAATTTTAATGATGGGTATAGATAGATGGAGATTCATAACCTCTTGGCTATATTCAACAACTGTTCCAATCCAACCACTGTATGTTGGTGAAGGATTGTAAGAGTGAACATTGTGAACCTCTTTTCTTGATGTGATGTCATAATATTTGAATAAAATTTGCATAATTTATTGTAAGGCCTAACAATTCAAAATGCTGTACTATGGACAATTTTTTTTTAACCACTTCAAATGAAACTTAGTGGTGGTGAAAGAGTAATATTGATAAATTAAACACAAATTGCCAATTTAATAAAGAGAGGCATATGATGTTGTCGGTGACTTGTCATATACCCCATTTCAAAGAAAACAAATCAAAATGGTTGCTTACCGTTCATCTCTGGTGAACAGTAAATACTGGTTTCAGTCCATTTTTTTCCTTTTGAATATATTTCATATATCATATTTAATGTTTTCAGTCTCTTTCTAAAATCTTTTTATAGAATTTCAAGTGATAAATGACAAAAAGTCCCATTCTGATCAGGAATCAAAAACATGCTCCCTACAACAAAAATTTTATGACATAGATGTTACAAATGTAACATTATTCACATAAATAAGGAGACAAAAAGAAAAGCATTTAACAGCTGTAAATATTAACACATATCTGTCAAAATTTTGTTTTTACAATGTCCCTAACCTTTGACCTTCAGTCTTTTAAGGCGCTACTTTTATATATAACATTTGGTCTTAAATTATTTGGAGACGA
The DNA here is from genome assembly GCA_020152595.1 of Chiridota heheva. Lineage (NCBI taxonomy): Eukaryota > Metazoa > Echinodermata > Holothuroidea > Apodida > Chiridotidae > Chiridota > Chiridota heheva. Next base: position 2,185,234 of record JAIGNY010000812.1, on the reverse strand, counting down.
AAATTTGCATCTCAGTCACAGAGGGCTTGAGTTAGCCATCTGGGCATGGTTTGTTGACTTTGGATGACTTTCTGGGTGGTTTTTCCGCACTAAAATTTATTTCCTTGAAATACATGCATTGCGAACAGAACGAAGTATTTTGTGGAATTTCCTCATATGCAGGGCCTCACCGTTTAAACGAAGCAGTTGTTTTTAAAACAAAAATGTCAAAAGAAGGTTATTTTTTCTACTGCAGGGAGAGCCTACATGTACTATTTAGTAAATACTGTTTGTTTTGTGAGATTTAACAGCACCACAAAATTGATGGCCAAACTATGCTGAGAGACATTAGATTATCAGAAGAGGTTGCACATGGTGTGGAATGCATGAGGGATGAAGGGGAATAATAAGTTTAGATATAGTTATAGTAAAAAATGAAGGTATATAATCTTGGCAGGCTGTCCAGCCAGAAGAGTAAATAATGAAGGTATGTAATCTTGGCAAGCTGTCCAGCCAGGAGAGTAAATAATGAAAGTATATAATCTTGGCAGGCTGTGCAGTCAGGAGAGTAAATAATGAAGGTGTATTATCTTGGCAGGCTGTCCAGCCAGGAGAGTAAATAATGAAGGTATGTAATCTTGGCAAGCTGTCCAGCCAGGAGAGTAAATAATGAAAGTATATAATCTTGGCAGGCTGTGCAGTCAGGAGAGTAAATAATGAAGGTGTATTATCTTGGCAGGCTGTCCAGCCCGGAGAGTAAATAATAAAGGTATATAATCTTGGCAGGCTGTCCAGCCAGAAGAGTAAATAATGAAGGTATTTAATCTTGGCAGGCTATCCAGCCAGGAGAGTATATAATAAAGGTATATAATCTTGGCAGGCTGTCCAGCCAGGAGAGTAAATAATGAAGGTATATAATCTTGGCAGGCTGTCCAGCCAGGAGAGTACATAATGAAGGTGTATAATCTTGGCAGGCTGTCCAGCCAGGAGAGTAAATAATGAAGGTATATAATCTTGGCAGGCTGTCCAGCCAGGAGAGTAAATAATGAAGGTATATAATCTTGGTAGGCTGTCCAGCCAGGAGAGTAAATAATGAAGGTATATAATCTTGGCAGGCTGTCCAGCCAGGAGAGTAAATAATGAAGGTATATAATCTTGGCAGGCTGTCCAGCCAGGAGAGTAAATAATGAAGGTATATTATCTTGGCAGGCTGTCCAGCCAGAAGAGTAAATAATGAAGGTATATAATATTGGCAGGCTGTCCAGCCAGGAGAGTAAATAATGAAGGTATATAATATTGGCAGGCTGTCCAGCCAGGAGAGTAAATAATGAAGGTATATAATCTTGGCAGGCTGTCCAGCCAGGAGAGTAAATAATGAAGGTATATAATCTTGGCAGGCTTGTCCAGCCAGGAGAGTAAATAATGAAGGTATATAATCTTGGCAGGCTGTCCAGCCAGGAGAGTAAATAATGAAGGTATATTATCTTGGCAGGCTGTCCAGCCAGGAGAGTAAATAATTAAGGTATATAATCTTGGCAGGCTGTCCAGCCAGGAGAGTAAATAATGAAGGTATATAATATTGGCAGGCTGTCCAGCCAGGAGAGTAAATAATGAAGGTATATTATCTTGGCAGGCTGTCCAGCCAGGAGAGTAAATAATGAAGGTATATAATCTTGGCAGGCTGTCCAGCCAGAAGAGTATATAATAAAGGTATATAATCTTGGCAGGCTGTGCAGCCAGAAGAGTAAATCATGAAGGTATATTATCTTGGCAGGCTGTCCAGCCAGAAGAGTAAATAATGAAGGTATATAATCTTGGCAGGCTGTCCAGCCAGGAGAGTAAATAATTAAGGTATATAATCTTGGCAGGCTGTCCAGTCAGGAGAGTAAATAATGAAGGTATATAATATTGGCAGGCTGTCCAGCCAGGAGAGTAAATAATGAAGGTATATTATCTTGGCAGGCTGTCCAGCCAGGAGAGTATATAATGAAGGTATATAATCTTGGCAGGCTGTCCAGCCAGAAGAGTATATAATAAAGGTATATAATCTTGGCAGGCTGTCCAGCCAGGAGAGTAAATAATGAAGGTATATAATCTTGGCAGGCTGTCCAGCCAGGAGAGTAAATAATGAAGGTATATTATCTTGGCAGGCTGTCCAGCCAGGAGAGTATATAATGAAGGTATATAATCTTGGCAGGCTGTCCAGCCAGAAGAGTATATAATAAAGGTATATAATCTTGGCAGGCTGTCCAGCCAGGAGAGTAAATAATGAAGGTATATAATCTTGGCAGGCTGTCCAGCCAGGAGAGTAAATAATGAAGGTATATAATCTTGGCAGGCTATCCAGCCAGGAGAGTATATAATAAAGGTATATAATCTTGGCAGGCTGTCCAGCCAGGAGAGTAAATAATGAAGGTATATAATCTTGGTAGGCTGTCCAGCCAGGAGAGTAAATAATGAAGGTATATAATCTTGGTAGGCTGTCCAGCCAGGAGAGTAAATAATGAAGGTATATAATCTTGGCAGGCTGTCCAGCCAGGAGAGTAAATAATGAAGGTATATAATCTTGGCAGGCTGTCCAGCCAGGAGAGTAAATAATGAAGGTATATCATCTTGGCACACAGTCCAGCTAAGAGATACTAAATACAGTACTGTATGTAGTAAAGGTACATACATCAGGAAAAGAGCTTCCTAGATGTTTCAACCTTTTTATTCATGGTGCTTCTGCTTCAATGTAACCCATGCTACACACAACGTAGAGTAAATATTTAGATAGGGCTGGACTTCCTTCCATCAATCCCCCCCCCCTCCCCCACACACACCTTGCTGTGTTTCTTGTCACTCATCACATCCCCTGCCCCAAAGAAAAGTACTATGTTCACCCTACACCATTTCAGAAAAACATTAGCTCAAGAATCTGATACATTGCCAGGGAGCAACGCTATCACATAGTCAATGTGATAATGAAACACACCTGTCCAAGTTATCAAATTACCCAAAATGGAAAAACATGATAATAATCTTACAATCCTATTGGTAAAATTCCTCAGGTAAGCTAAACTCTGTCAAACTCATGGAAGAAATACAACATTTTTATGGGACAAAATAACCATTGTGAAGTCTCTCATTATACACATATTTGGCAGTGAATGAGAAGCAGTGAGGGCACATATGGCTTTGATTTGGTTGCGGGCTAAAATGTCAGTCAACTTGAGCATGTTGTACAAAGGGACTTATACAGGTTGTTACTTAATCCATCTATATAGCTCCATGCTATATGATCAGACCAATGTGACTAGTGATGGCTGTAGGGTAGGAATGTATTCTCGCCTAATTGTATTTATTTCACATCAAAATCCATACAAAGGCAATAATCTATCAGAAAGGGGCCAACTTGAAAATGTTTGTTTGATGAAAGCTTACTGGCACCCCAACAACAAGGGTCAAATTGTGCCCGAGAGGTTAGATTATTCCAGAGGAAGAAAAAAAAGATGAAAGGAGAAGTTTGATAGAAGGACAGGGACTAATAGCGAGGAAGCTAGGGACCGAAAGAGGAAGTGCAGGGGTGTAAAATAAGGGAGAAGGTGAAAATAGATAGGGGGATTGGGGAGGAAGATTAAATATGTTTGTAGAGGTATGGTGAAGAAAGGAGATAATTTCATCCGGGGAGTTATTCCGGAAGAGCTCGGCTATGGAGTTGCGAGGGGTGAAGGAAGCTCTGGGGAGGTTGTACAGGGGGCAGGCAAGAAGGACATGGTGGAAGGTGAGGGTGCAATGTTAATTATTGCAGAGGGTTTGGGTGGCAGTAAGGAGGTGGAAGTGGGTGAGGAGGGTGTGGTCACTGGAAAAGAGCCAACAAATAACACTTCTATAACAACAGAGTCCAGTGACTTGGACCTACCAAGGCTTGCATAGTGCCTAGGGAGACGGGGAGGAGAGGGGGGACTTGTCCCTACCCAACCCTAACCAACACTTTTAAACAGAATTTTTTTAAAAATACAGAAGATTTAAAAAAACAAAGTCCCCCTACTTTGCGGAGGAAAAGCACAGCCCTACCCATCCCCCTATTTTGTGAATCAGCATCAAGGCCCTGGACCTACAGTACCAGCAACAAACAAAACAATTTTGTGTCAAAAAACAAGATATATAAACATGGAAGCAAAATCATAACTCTCCTACCTGAAGCGGGGAGACAACAGAGCTAACAGTAATTTTCTTACAAAAAGTGAAGGGGCAACATTTTTAATAAAATAGTTTGTTTTTTTACAATTTTGTTTCTTTTGCAGTTAAAACAAAATTAAATTAGAATTACCCACAAAAATGAAGTGAGATAAGTTTTGTAACTTAACTACGAAAAAGTAGAGCAACCTTCTATGATGGATTCATAATGTACAATGCAAATTAGGGTTGTGTCTTGTATTGTCCAATCACATTGCAGGAAACAAACTGTGCATGAACACCAAACACCAAGTGCTGCTTCTTTTCATATACAGTGACAGTCCCCTAATGACTACAAGGGGAAATGGGCTATTTGCCAAAACGCTACCCTTACCCTAGACATACAATACCCACATCAATCAATATTGTTGGAGGTCTGGCCCATGCATGTACAGTTGTGAAGTTTTTGCTTCACTGCTCTTTAAAAATAGCTTTTAATTCTAGTTGCAATTGAGCTTCAATTGGGGGTTTGAAAACAGCCTCTTGATGGCTTCCAAAATATCCTGAACATAAATAATCAAGGGTTGTTATTAAATGAAAAGATACATTATGTGGCACTGCAGGACAGGGGTGAAGACAATATTTTACTTTTTGGAACCATAGAATGTCTTTTAAAAAACTCCTGCAACTATAGTATGACAATAACATTAACAAAAACCAAAGAAAATTGTGTCTTGCATCTTTTCTTTTCTTTCTTTCATACCTTTTCTTGCCTTTCCTTTTAATATTCCCTTTTTCTTTCTCTCCTTTTCCTCCTCTTTGCCCTACTGGAGACCTGAACAAATTTCTGGGACCATTGATGCCATGGTCAACTACATTTTTCACCCATGCTGCAGAGTGACATTTGGCTAATGTTCAGCACAACTTCTTAAAGAGGGAATTTCACGACAATTAACCTTTCTGGGTTTAATGATTGACAGCTTGTTTTAACCAATCACCGCAGGAATTTGCCTAGCAACAAAATCTGCATAACCTAAGTGGGGGAAAACATCCTACGCAGTACTGGTACAGTACAGCTAGCTAGCGGCACGCGCTCATGTAGTCAATGCAACTTACTGTACAAAACAAATTTCTGCACACACAGACTGAGTGAAAGCAAAATGGTGAACAAAAATTGTGCTTACTGATTGATTGCTGTTACTCAGAAAATTTAGCAAACTGAATTTTGTTTATCCCATTTGCTAAAAGATCCGGAAAAGTGCCATAAAAGAATCAAAGCTTGCGGCAGGCCTCGCGAAAGATCAATGCATTTGTAATGCACGATTGCGGATTTGGGTAGGTTTGTTTGCCCCACATAGTTACCACATTGCTATGGTGGGCGTGGCCCATTTGAAAACCTGGAAAGGTTAATTGCTACACAAGCAATATAACTGATACATATTAGTAACGTCACTTCCGCAGTAATTAATTGGCTTGACTGTGCATTGTGTAAATATTTGGACCAATCAGAAACACTATACTGTAGTGTATTTTTATGTCTACGCTAACAAGATATCTAGCTGTTAAAGCACCAAGACCATCACAGATTTACTCATTTCAAGGCACGCTTGTAATGGATGAAAACAATCAATTCACTTCAGACATCAAGAGAATTCTACTCATTAAATATCAAAAATTGTCTTCTACAATCTGGCCTGAAAAATTAAAATGTGTAAAAAGAAACAGATTTTTGCTACTTCCATTTTTTCCAATCAATTTTTAGGAAAATCCAGGTGACCAATCACAAATAATACATTTTTGATATTTGTTTTTTCTTTAATGTTTCAATTACTTTTAGTAATCTTTCAGGAAAAGCATTTAATGTTCTATAGGCCTAAATGTGTATGTACAAATACAACAAAAAACCTTATTCTTAATAATGCAATTATCCAGACTTCTAAACAATCCCATTTCCTCTTTTGATCTTCTTTCCTGACAACCGAAATAAGATCAAATTTAGGCAAAATTATTAATAATACTCTGGAATATTTCAACATTTTGCAATCAATTTTGCAAAAGACAGATAAAAATGTGGTTTCAACAGTAAGTGGGCCAACTGTGAGTGAGCGACAGGGCGCCAGGTAGATGGTAGCCCCCTGGGAGTGTAGGACAAGTAGCACTGTAAGGTGCCCAATTATTCCAACCAAAACTGTCACTTTACTATCTATGATTTTGTGTTGATTTCAAGCAAACAAATCGATCTGCAAAATAAACACGAAACAACAGAAATGACTGGAAAATGAGGACAATCACCTATTATTCAAATTGTAAATGAAAATATAAATAGGAAACTTTGTGAGTCAATTCTCCAGATAAAAATCAATTGGTGTAATCACATGGTCAGACTATAGAACTCATTACCTCACTGCTTTTGAAAGATTGAAGATCCTCACTTTGTTTAATATTGATAGATTCCAATTATGTGTATTCATGAATAAAGCTATTAACAACCTTTTGCCTAACTTGCTATGCAGCCTCTTCAGCTTAAATTCAGACATCCATGACCATTTTACTAGGCACTCGAGTAATTTACATGTGTATAGTATTAGCTCCGGACATTCAAAGAAAGTCCTTCAGCTTCTCAGGTGTGCAATACTCTTGGTACTGTGATAAGAAAAGCCCCATCAGTTTCTATTTTTCAAAGAAAATTGAAGCAATTGCTTTTGTATAATCATTAAACACTATATTGTCAAATGTCTGCACCTTAAGCCACTTTTTTCCCTTAGTAATTGCACCTTAGGTGTGCGTGTGTGTGTGGGTGGGGATGCTGGGGTTCTGTGGGGAACTAAGGCTTAGTTTACATGTTATAATAGCATGGTAGTAAGTATAATATGCCTATCACCTTCTATTATTTGCATGTACCATGATGGGGTGGGGTACCATGCATGGGGTGGGGGTACCATGCATGGGGTGGGGTACCATGCATGGGGTGGGGTACCATGCATGGGGTGGGGTACCATGCATGGGGTGGGGTACCATGCATGGGGTAGGATACCATGCATGGGGTAGGATACCACCATGCATGGGGTGGGGTACCAAGCATGGGGAGGGTTAGGGTACCATGCATGGGGGTGGGGGTGGGGTATTTGTCTATTCTATATGTATTTTCCCTGTATATAGAACTTCTCATTATCTTACGTTCCTTTATTTGTTTGTTTGTACGGGGGTCTGCTTTGTAAGAACAACAGCTCGTTCAGACCTCTACCAATCATCTTTTTTATCTGAATGTAAAGCTTTGTTGTTAAATTATCATAATTAGTGTGAAAATTAATCAATTAAATTAAACCAAATCAATTGTTGTTTAACATCCTGGTGCTACATGGTATGTTTATAACCCATGGAAAACAGCAATGTCAACGCTCATTTACAGCCAAAAAAAAAAAATTGGGCGACTTGTGTCACAGTCATGTGTAAATAATATACTTAGCAGTTACAGTCAGGAGGGGAGAACCAGCACATGTCAAATCATTTGACATTCCATACAGAGTTCCTTCCCATTTCTAAGCACCTTTTCAAGGCATGATTTTAAATTAAGTTTAGAAAGGCAATAACCATTTTTGGCCCTGTACAATTTTGCTAGCCCCTCTCACATGCTGCTGTCTATCAGCACACTTCACCATTGAAATTTTGTTTTAAAAGTCTATGGACAGGAACAAAAGTTTTCTGTTCTACCATGTACCAAATAGATCATAAAAATCTTAATTTAGTCGTCTTTGAATTTTGAAAATGGCATGTTTAGTTTTCATGTTATGAGTTATCTACATTTGCGCATTTCTTAATATATTGAAGAAAAAAAGGGATGCATGAACAGAAAAAAAACCTCAGTGCTTTTGTTTTTCTGTATATATCTTACCTTAATTTCAGACCTTGAAAATGTTCAAAATGTATTTTTTAGCTTGAGGTTGGTTGGGGTATAGTAAAGATTAAATCTTCTTCATTAGAATTATCTTCCTTTTTTTTGTTTCAAAAAACAAATGACAGTGGGTTAAAAAACAATAATTTACATAATGAAATAGAGACAAGTCTCGTTCATACATCACTGAGTAACACAAAAATTTGCATATTTGATCATATTTGTCAAAAATCTTCAAAGGCTGTTAAACCAATTGTTAAAAGGTTTTGATGATTTTTTGTTTACTATCTTCATGTTTTCTAGTGGATTTTAAATTACTTTACTAAACAAACATTGAAAAGTTAGAGAAAACTAGAGGAAATATTAGCAAAAGTGGTGTAATTTATATCAAACATTATGAAAATATTCACACATACTGCGACGACGACCAGTGAACACACAATTACAATGACAGGGTCGTTGCCTGCGTAATCGGTTATGATAGTAACAATGCTATCGCGAAACGCTTAATAAGACCCGGACGAGAACACAGGTACGACGTACGGACAGACATAACATCGACAACCAAGTCAATGTCCACGTCCTTTTGATAACCAGTTGTGGTGCACTACCCAACCCAGGCTTACCAAATGTTTACAATTTTATAGCTTATTTAATTTTCAGAAGTATAATTGTTTAAGACGATAGGTTACACCTACCCTCCTCCATCCATCACAACCACAACCACCAGAATAATGCTTTGCTGAGCATACAAACTATAATTCCAAGGGTAAAATATATCTGGCTTGACATTAAAGGTTCTTGCACAGTGTCGCACAACTGCCCTCTCCTGCCCAACACTCATGCAACCCCCCTCCTCCCCAAAGAAAAATTAAAAAACTGTATTCTGCCTCTATTGACCCCTGCAGTGGTAACAGCACAATAAACTGAAAATTGCGACACATTATCAGAAACAAAATTTGAAATTTACTCACCGTGCACTTATTGGGTTTCTCTCCTGAATGTACCCTCATGTGAATTAACAGCTTATACCGCGCATTGAAAGGTTTAAATCGTCGCGTGCATCCCTGCCAAAAACAAGTAAAATCCTCCCCCTTCCTCTGATCGATGTGAACTTTCTCGATATGCCTGACCAGTTCATCCTGTTCCTCAAAGATAGAGTTACAATCAATCCACCTACACACAAGAATTTTTTCCTCCGCTTCTTCGTTATTCTTAATGGGTGACGGGGTGCCCTGCATTTGAGGCATTGGAGGGGAAGGTTTTGATCTGTTATCAAAATGCTGACTGTATGGTGGAGGGGGCGGTAAATCTGCTGATATTGAGGGTAACTGCATTCCCATCTGAGAGACTGTACTGTGATATCCCATCTGACCCTCCGTATATATGTTTGACATTGGATAATTTGATGTGCAAGTAGGTGGGTAAGAGTGTTGCGGTTGTGAATATGATGCTACCGAGTTAGTGTAGACATTGTTGGGCGTGTACTGTGCATCTTGGTATGAAGAATTCACCGGTAATGATGGAATGGACGGATTTTGCGGATACGAGAGCTGGTGATGATAATTAGCATTGTGATATAGCACTTGATTTGATAATGGATATGAGTTCATTGGCTCTTGCTTGTAAGCCTGATAGCTTTGGTTATATTCGACATAGTCTTGAAGCGCCTGATTTCGTGGTTGCACGACAAGTTGACTATGCCCAGAGGGGCCTCGTAGATTGGAATGTTCCAAATTGTTGATTATTGTGGATGAAACGTGATTGGGATTTTCAGGATAAATATATTCTGGATGTTTCGGTGGATGGTAAGGAGGTAGTGATGATTCTGCCTCTGTGGCTTGAGAAGTGACAGGGTATTGTGGTGCTCTGCATATCAGAGACTGGGGACTATTTCGGACACACAGGTGACCATACTCCCCAGACTGAAGTCCAAGAGAAGGAGATATTGAGAGCGACGATCCCCTAGAACCTGTTATATAAGCTATCAGGGAAGTAGGACTTGTCCGGATAATAGAATTGAGATCTAATCCATCTGCAGATAGCGGAGATAAAGAAAGAGCTCTTTTCCGTCCCCTTGCCGAAAGCGATCTGGCGGAGTGTCTGGGACTGGCAAAACTTGAACCTGCTGGTGATATTTCAATAGGGAACGGTGAAAGGGAGTTGAAACTACTGGCATACTGTGACAATGCTGATCCAGGGGGCATCAGCTGGTCCCCTACATCACTTCCAGCTATAGATGCTGGCCCCCTGCTCCCCTGTGGAGTCAAACCAATAAATGTTTTCGTACTTCCCCCACCATGCATCCATTCCTGCTTGACGACCACATTGGCAGGCTCCAAAAAAGCCCGTTCACTAGACGCACTTGTAGGAGGGAGGTGGGAGTCCCTTACTGAAGACACTGCCGGGTTTTGAGGGGTGAATCTGATGCTTGAGATATCACTTGGAGTGGGTGAATAAGCAGCTATGGATACACTTGGGGCAAACATATCCTCCTTGTACACAGCACCTCCTGTCTTCTGATGGCTCTGCGAATGATTTGTCATTCCATTGAGAGAATGTTCTGCAGGAAAACACAAAATGAATCAAACATAAATATGAAGAAACATAAAAAGTTGTGGATAGGTAGTCTTCTTATTCCAATGTTTAAGTCATATGTTTTTGTAACTAAACATTGATTAATGTAAAGTAACACAATGAGGAAATACACACTAAATACAATGCTTGGTCAACTCCAACATCACCTGCTAAAAAGTGTTGTGACCTTTTAATTCCTATAAACCTTCTCCTGATTATATTCTCTCCAATCTATCTATCAGACCCTCTGATGTTGTCCTGAACAAAAAGCACAATGAAGCAAGTTTTGCATATTTTTTCACAAGATCATTCAACTTCAATATCTGGGCATGAATGATTAGAATTGAGAAAATACTTATAAATCATAGCCTGAAAACAAACATGACATCCACTTAAACTTACAAATAAGGTCTAACCCCATCTACCACCTCCTGGAACAGGAGAAAAATATTTGGCAATAATCGCAATATTCACAACAATCAAAAAAATACAGGGACTTAATGATATATTTTGATTTGCATTAAGACTACAGTGCAACGCTGTTCCCCCAAGGAACCCAAGTTCTTTTCCAAAACCCAACAGCAAACGTCAATTCCCTATTCTCGAGGAGGTATGTTTTGGGTTAGTGTGTCTGCTTTCTGAAGCTAAAAAACACTGAAATCTAATCCGTTCCTATGACCTTGGGGTTGCTGATTAATAAGCATCGCCATACTGAGGGAGGCTGGGTTCAAAACTATTTCTAAAATATTTCCCTCTTTTGAAGGTGTAAGTTGTGTAAAATTTCCATCCCTTTTGTTTTTAAATTAAGTAATGGCCTCTTTTGTAATAGTAAATCCACTGATTTTATATCAAACATGTAGGACTTGTTTTGCGGAGAGACATAACAGCAAGTTCAACTTAAGGCTAAGAGAACTTTTGACTAAAGTTGTGATTGACACAAAGTGAGACAATCTTCATCGATAAAATTAAAATGTGATGAAAATCAGCCAAATTAGAATTGAATATATACCAAACATTTAAAGGACAATTGACACCCGAAGAAAAACTTGTCCATAACCTTTATAATGTGTAGGTGTAGGAGAAATTTCCAATATCGAAATATTGGAGAGTAAGATGCCGATACCAGAATGAAAGAATGGTTTTTGATTATTGAAAATATCACTGTTAGTTTGTTTGGTTATGGCCGATAAAATTTTTATCAGATTTTAATTTATGCAAAATTTGTGATGCATGACTGGGTAGACATTTCAAAATCTGTAGGTAATTCTTTAAATTTCTTTCATAAATTTTAGTCTCTGAAAAAGATGGGAAAGTATATTCCTGCTGAAATTGTTATTGTGGCATGGCAAAGACTCGAAAACCTTTAATTAAAAAATCTAATAACAACAATTTACACAAAAATACAAAGGCTGCCCTGAAATACATCACATAATTTACATAAAATATGCAAATTTATACCTGAGATTTAAAAACACTGTAAACTGGTCAATCAATATTTAAACGATTTTGATGAAATTTTTTGCTACTACTGCATGATGGTTTCTAGTTAAGAAATCTAGCTAATGTTGTTGTCTGCACATCCATATACCTTTTAACTACCAGAGACAATAGTATAAAAATTAGACCTGGTAATGTTAGATTGGATATGAAAAATACTCATGCTTATGTAGAATTTGGAAAACTTGGAATGCACTGCCACAAGCAGTTGTGAATGCAGCTACACTCAATCTATTTAAGTCGGGATTAATAAAGAGCAGGACCTTTAAGGGTTTTTAAACCTCCTATCCTTAGGCCATCCTCGCTGAGGGTGGCCACACAGGTAAACAGGTAAACTAGAGAAGCTTTTTACTCAATTTGAAGATTGCTCCACCAAGAATTCATCACTGTAATTGCAATTATAAACAAAGGTCTAAACTCCACCATTTATTGTATTTCAGAACTTGGTCAAACTAGTGTCATATGTTGGTAATCCGGGTAGGCATTGCAGGTCCTGGCAGTGTACCCATGTATTTTGGTAATCCAGGTGGGCATTGCACGTCCTGGTGGTGTACCCATGTATTTTGGTAATCCAGGTGGGCATTGCACGTCCTGGTGGTGTACCATGTTATGAATTGCCCAGCTCTGCTAAAATTTTCATGTCCTAACCCTGGGGGTTACCGGATAATCTTTATTTATTTTGGGATTTGCAATTCGTCTTTTTTGCTCCTTCTGGAATATAACTAAAAACAAGACTGAGAACAATATGTTTGAGTTTTAACAGTTTATTCTTCTTCACTTTCTTCAACACGTATCTGATTGTTAAGATATATCACTTGTTAATATATAACAAAGTACATACTAATTGTCACTAAACTAGTTATAATGCAAAGTAAACAACGTCTACATTCTTAGACCTGATTCAAATTATAATATAATTTTGTATTTTTCTTTTCAAAACTTCTTACTGTTCCTAATAATTCAAGGTTCCTTTTTAAGGAACAAATATCTGATTCTTAAAACTTAAGTTACTATTTTAACGTCCTGCTCTTATCACCTCCTTAAGCAAACTCTTTCAGGTATGTGTGATACACTCCACGCTTTACAAATCTCTGCAATCCCAAGGTGCGGGATTGGGCTCAGCCAATCAGAATAAAAAACACCCAACTAATTAAGATAAGCATGCTCAACTTTAAACCAATCAGAGGTCTGGTTTGAATCAGATCAGATCAGGTGCATGTTTTCTCAGAATGACCTGATCGGCCAGACTATGAAACAAGATAACACTTACCATGAGAATTCACTCTCTTCGTGTCTCTCAGCTAGACTAATAGTCTTCAACAGGGGACACATGTTACAGCCTTAAAGGGGTAGACTAGGAGACACTAAAATTGCTATGTTTAAAGGCGAATATGCTTGCTATATACAACACTAGCAATGGTCAACTGAACATGATTTTCCCCTAACCCTCTCCCCAAATAAAGTGACCTCCACCACCTTCCTCTGTAAGCCAACAGATAATTCAAAAGAGCTAATACTGACCTGTCAAATACAAATTATGTACACAAAGTCTGGCATACAAGGACATGCTGCAATAGACAGTTTTGAGTGTTTGCATAATAAGCAGGAAATCAAGTTCTTTTCTCTTCCAAATTGTGACACAGCCCAACCCTTGACCCCATTCACTGTAGTATTTGCTCAGCCAACATCTGAATATAACTGTTATATATCTAAACAGTTGTCCCTGGTAAAGATTTTCCCCCTGTTCTGAACAACTTCACTTGTTTAATTCCCCTATTGTTCATTTGTTAGCTCTCTGCTGATGAAGAAAAGCCACTCTAGAAGAAGGACAGGGGAGACAACTTAGAGAGGTGTAAATTGGATTAGAAAGGATGTTTGGTCTGGGCATTAGTAAGGAAGAAAAGTTTGTTTCAGGAACTGACTTGAACATATAATATTATGTGTGGAGGTTTGAGCTATAATAACCACAATGAGCTATAATAACCACAATGAGCTATAATAACCACAATGTGCTATAATAACCACAATGTACTATATTAACCACAATGAGCTATAATAACCACAATGAGCTATGATAAACACAATGTGCTATGATAAACACAATGTGCTATAATAACCATAATGAGCTATAATAACCACAATGAGCTATACTAACCACAATGAGCTATATTAACCACAATGTGCTATATTAACCACAATGAGCTATAATAACCACAATGTGCTATAATAACCACAATGTGCTATAATAACCACAATGAGCTATAATAACCACAATGAGCTATAATAAACACAATGAGCTATAATAGCCACAATGTGCTATAATAACCACAATGTGCTATAATAACCACAATGACCTATAATAACCACAATGAGCTATAATAACCACAATGAGCTATGATAACCACAATGAGCTATAATAACCACAATGAGCTATAATAACCACAATGTGCTATAATAAACACAATGAGCTATAATAACCACAATGAGCTATAATAACTACAATGAGCTATATTAACCACAATGAGCTATAATAACCACAATGTGCTATAATAAACACAATGAGCTATAATAACCACAATGTGCTATAATAACCACAATGAGCTATAATAACCACAATGAGCTATAATAACCACAATGAACTAGTATAACCACAATGAGCTATAATAACCACAATGAGCTATAATAACCACAATGAGCTATAATAACCACAATGAGCTATACTAACCACAATGTGTTGATGGAAAAGGCAGGAAAATAGTAGGGTCTGTTTAAAGTCAAAAGTATAGGATGGATAACTAAGGGTAAATAAATAGATGGTAGCAAAGTTAGTTGAGGAGAATGCCCAATTTGAAGACACACCTTTTTAAAATTGTTTACAAACATTTGTTCGTAGTTGTAGCATATGTATGGTTAATTTAGGTATTCTTCATCTTGATTTTAGATTTCTTGTTATTTAAAACTATAATCAAATTTAGGGTAATCCTTAATTGTCAGAGGAATGATGAATAGTTTTAGCTTCATGAACAGTGAAATCTAAGTAACAACGGTGACCTTTAAAAACTCACTGCACCACAAAAGCCATAACTATCAATGACCAATCCCTTGGAATTCTTTATGCAAAATATCCACTTTGACATTGCTTTCCAAGATGCCTGTTAATACCTCTCCTTTATTCTATCTCATCATCCCAGACAACAGAAACAAGGAAAGATTTATTCAAATTATGTGTGGTTAACAGTGCACTTCTTAGAAAAAAAAGCTATTTTTAACTTTTGATGCCCTCAATATATTGCATGCTTGCCAAATATTTCAAGCATGATTCAGCCAATGCAGTTTTTGAGGTCATCAACCCGACAAAGCCTTTGATACCCCTCCTGTACCCTGGATGCCTCTGTAGTAACCATGGAAATGGCATACTTAAGCTAACCATTCTTATAATCATCTGACCATATTTTTTGACACACTTTTTAAACAAAAATGGTCAGATTATTACTTTGACCACAAACGTCTTCTCCTTAATAAAATTTGAAAGAAGATCTGAGAATAACTTTTGCTGGTTCTCTTCAACAATGTCGGTCCTTCAGGTATCATTTTTTTCTGTAATTAAGAACTGACAATTTTCTATCCCTCAGGCTCAAAGTTCCGAGAGAATGCATAGAAAATATTGAAATACTGTGTAGGGCAATATCATAAGGTATTCCATATAACACACCTACTAATAAAATAGAGTGATAGCTTTTAACATTGCTGTCATATGCCTATTGTATTTCAATCTTGATACATGTGTCAAAGTTGGTTTCATGTTGCAACGTTTAAATTACACACACATTTTAGACCCAGATCTCATCCAGATGTTCTTGAATGTAAAATGCCCCCTCTAAGATGCACAAGAAAGATAATGATAAAATAAAAAGTAAATTATTTTAGTCCGGAAGAAGGCCTAGTAAAACAAGTAACCAAAGAGGTTCATTTACATAAAGACTTTTTCTGATGCTGGTTAATTTCCCATGATTCCCTAACATTGCTATATAATTATATACTAGAGAAAGAGGACAATTAAAGAACAAAATTGGTGAATGTTGATATCATACTCCATCTAAAAGTTATTGCACCTCAAAGAGAGCACCAGAGCATTGCACAGTAACCTTCAAGTGTCTGTGTCAAACTGCAATTCAGATCCAAGATAATTCTTTCGGTATTTCTATAAAATGATTTGTTCTTTCATGTAGAGCATAAGGTACATGAGCAGAGCGTGTTGTTGTATCGTATCTTCAAGTGTTGTTGCTGATGCATAGGCAGCAGAAGCAGGGGGGCCAGCCCTCACCCCAATAATTTCAAGGGGGGGGGACCCCTGCCCCCCTTCCTCCATACCCAATAATCATTTGCAATTTTCATATTTTGGGTATATATTTAATATCCCCAACATTTAATTCATATGTTCTCTTTAAATGATAACTTAGATCATGCAGTCCACAATTACAATATACAATTATACAAAACAAAAACTGAACTTTTTGTAACACATTTTCTGTAATGGACCCCCCTGACTAGAATGGAAAATGTCCAGTCATATGGTCATAAATACCTGCATTACGTCTGATCAATGACAACTCGCCTCCCTAGCCTGATTCTGACACGTTATAAGTGGGCTTTATTGAATGTTGGCATTAGTGACGGGTGAAACTAATGCTGCCGTGATATGTCGATTATCGTAATATCGCGATATCTCTTTTCCCACGACATGAAATATACCTCTTAACACATATCGCGATACCAAAAGCTATCATACAGAACTAAGACATTTTCGCGCAACTAGGCTAGGCTACTTCACACGTTACAGTGCTAACATTAAGGTAGTAAATCTGAAAGTCAAGTTTAGGCCACGATTGTTTCTGAATCATCTTAAAAAACGTGCAAAAATATCGTGAAACATAAAAATCACTAATTAAAAATTGTGCTCCTTCACCCCACACTGGCATGCTCCGATGTAAGTTGGCAAAAAGAACGAAAAATTGCCCCAGAAAATGCCACTCACTTTGATGATTCATAGTCGCTTTGGCTGAATTACCAAACATGTGCATGCGATGTGTAAAGAAATGAAATCTAGAATGTAATAGTCACATAGTAATGTCGTCTGCTAGATAAAAATCATTGTTTCTTGTGTTCATCATTCATATACATACAGTAAGTATAGAAGAAATACTGATATCAACAATGTGTTGTGAGTCAGTTTTCTTGAAAAATATCGCGATATACCAATATATCGCTATAATTTTCTCCACGATAATCCATAAATAATAAAGCCATATCATGACAAACCAGTATTTGACAAGCCAGTTAAAAAAA
Source organism: Chiridota heheva (assembly GCA_020152595.1). Taxonomy (NCBI): domain Eukaryota; kingdom Metazoa; phylum Echinodermata; class Holothuroidea; order Apodida; family Chiridotidae; genus Chiridota; species Chiridota heheva. The sequence goes on along the minus strand of JAIGNY010000812.1, from coordinate 2,167,785 downwards.
AAAATTCCAGCATCACCTCTCGTTGACATTTTTTTTAAATTATTTATATTAATCATATCAATTTATATTTAGACTGTTAGAGTGCATATAATAATATGAATACAACTCGTGAGCATATCTTGAGAGAAAAGTTTCTTTCAGAGGCCTTAAAATGGACAATTTAGCACCTTGACAAAGTTGTCTAGGTCTTATTTCTCTGAAACACATTTTGTGAAATTAAAAGATTTCAAAGTTGCTACCGCCAGGGATCCTCGACCAACCAGTATTCATTATGTCACCCGTATGCACCCGGCAATAGTAGTCAAACAAATACAACCATATCTAAAGTCATTTTAAAATTATATTTTGAGTATCTGAAATATGTTCTTGAGAATTTGTTTCGTAATTATGTCTAGATATTTTGCACAAAGTTCTTCATCTGATGCAGTGCTCTCAGGCTAGTGCAACCGAATGGTAAAATTGCTTTTGTTTGACCTAAAATGCCTCAGATAGGTCATAATGTACAGTGTTTGTTCTGTCATCATTTCTCACTTAATGTAGTTATTATATTCTTGGTACAATGCAATTCCTTTTATGTTAATGAACAAGCTACCACTACTGGCACTGAGGATCACAGCAGGATCACGATACTAAACTTTTTATTAAGAGAGACGTTTTCATTTGTAATTTCAAGTTAAATTGTTGTTATTTTTTTCTCTTAAGGTATTTTACAAACATTCCCACAGGTAAGTTGTCATGTTTGTCAGTTTTTCAGCCAAAATAAAAAAGGATTGCAATGAATTCTTGTCTAAGAGCTACATCTCTCTCAGCAGCATTGTTAATATGAATGTCGATATAAATTTGTTGTCCCTTATGTTATAAGCGATTATTTACAGATGGCCTAGAGGGGTACCACTGACAGCCGCCATAGACCATCCTCTGTGGTTTGGCTTTTCAGTGGGCCCCCAATATATTTTTCCTTCTGCCGCCGCTATGATGTGTTATCATAAAGCTCAAGCAATAAACCGAAATTAGATGATTGACAGCTTTTTCAACCAATCACCGTATGAGTTTGGCTAGCCACAAAATCTGTGTCTAATTAAGTGGGGCAAAAATCCTACGCAGTACTGGTCGGTACTAGTACAGTGCCATAAATGAATCAAAATTTGTGGCAGGCCACATGAATATTTAAATACCAATGCATTGGTCATGCATGATTGCAGATTAGAGGTTTAGATTTTCCCCACCTAGTTACCACGTTGCTATGGTGGGTGTGGCCTATTTCCGTACTTAGTGAGGTCAACTGATTCACCCGCCCATTCACAAAATTATACAATAGTCATTTTTGAGAAAATTATTTGGAACATAACCCCTTTTCTCCTTAGAAAAAACTGAATGCAAGGTCATGACTCCCTCGACCCAAAAAAGTATTTTATATTGAAAAAAATACCTTATCCATTAACTAAATTCACACTATTTGCACAAATCAATGACAATCAATTGATATCATTCTATTAATTCAACTGATTTTAAAAGCCTTTCCTTTAATTGTACCTGTAATTCCTATAATCCCACATTCCTTCCTCCACTAACAAAATGCACCATATACCCACAATACCAGGTACGTCCCTAAACGTAAGTTAGTATACCTCAAAATCAATTTCTGTTCACAAAAAAAAAAGTACAAGAATTGTGTCCAAAGATAACCTAAAGAAAATGTGGATAAGAAATCAATACTGCAAGTGGACAAATTTCTAAAGATATATCAACTAACAAAATCAATACCTCAACAATGCATGACATCACAAAGGGCCTACTTAGATTTTACTGTAATGCATTGAATTGACAGGAATTCTATTGTATTTAGGGTAAGGACAACATTACGTCAGCTGTCTAAAGAATGATTCCTGGTTTTATAAGAAAGAGAAAAGTTTTAAAAGTGTCTCAATTGTTGTTATATGATCTCTAAACTTTTTTCAAGAAAAATATTCCAATACTTCAAACATTAAAGACCTGCAAAACGAAGACCTGCAAACCAAAGCCCTGCAAAACCAAGACCTGCAAAACCAAGACCTGCAAACCAAGACCTACATAACCAAGACCTGCAAAACCAAGACCTACATAACCAAGACCTGCAAACCGTAGACCTGCATAACCGTAGACCTGCAAACCAAGACCTGCAAAACCAAGACCTGCATAACCAAGACCTGCAAAACCAAGACCTGCGAAACCAAGACCTACATAACCAAGACCTGCAAAACCAAGACCTACATAACCAAGACCTGCAAACCGTAGACCTGCATAACCGTAGACCTGCAAAACCAAGACCTGCATAACCAAGACCTGCATTACCAAGACCTGCATAACCAAGACCTGCAAACTAAAGACCTGCAAAACCAAGACCTGCAAACCGAAGACCTGCATAACCAAGACCTGCAAACCGAAGACCTGCATAACCAAGACCTGCATAACCAAGACCTGCAAAACCAAGACCTGCAAAACCAAGACCTGCAAAACCAAGACCTGCATAACCAAGACCTGCAAACTAGACCTGCAAACGGAAGACCTGCAAACCGAAGACCTGCAAAACCAAGACCTGCAAACCGAAGACCTGCAAACCGAAGACCTGCAAACCGAAGACCTGCAAAACCAAGACCTGCATAACCAGGACCCGCAAACCGAAGACATGCAAACCGAAGACATGCAAACCAAAGACATGCAAACCAAAGACATGCAAAACCAAGACATGCAAAACCAAGACCTGCAAAACCAAGACCTGCATAACCAAGACCTGCAAAACCAAGACCTGCATAACCAAGACCTGTATAACCAAGACCTGCAAACCGAAGACCTGCAAAACCAAGATCTGCAAAACCAAGACCTGCAAAACCAAGACCTGCAAAACCAAGACCTGCAAACCGAAGACCTGCAAACCGAAGACCTGCAAAACGAAGACCTGCAAACCGAAGACATGCAAACCGAAGACCTGCAAACCAAGACCTGCAAACCAAGACCTGCAAACCGAAGACCTACAAAACCAAGACCTGCAAAACTAAGACCTGCAAAACCAAAACCTGCAAAACCAAGACCTGCAAAACCGAAGACCTACAAAACCAAGACCTGCAAAACTAAGACCTGCAAAACCAAAACCTGCAAAACCAAGACCTGCATAACGAAGACCTGCAAACCAAAGACCTGCAAACCAAAGACCTGCAAACCAAGACCTGCAAAACCATGACCTGCGAAACCAAGACCTGCGAAACCAAGACCTGCGAAACCAAGACCTGCGAAACCAAGACCTGCGTAACCAAGACCTGCATAACCAAGACCTGGGAAACCAAGACCTGCAAAACAAAGACCTGTAAAAACCAAGACCTGTAAAAACCAAGACCTGCAAAACTAAGACCTGTAAAACCAAGACCTGTAAAACCAAGACCTATAAAACCAAGACCTGTAAAAATCAAGACCTGTAAAAACCAAGACCTGTAAAACCAAGACCTGTAAAACCAAGACCTGTAAAAAGCAAGACCTGTAAAATCTAAGACCTGTATAACCAAGACCTGTAAAACCAAAACCTGCAAGAGTAAGACTTGCAAAACCAAAACCTGTAAAACAAAAACCTGTAAAACTGGTTGACCATGCCGAGTGATGATGATAATGATGATGATGATGATGATGATGATGATGAGGAAACAAATTTCCTATAATTTAAACAGAATAGTTAAGCTAATATTATTTTCTCTGCCTTTTTAATAAATCACCCCCACTGTTGAATATGGCTGACCTGTCAGAATAAACTTCACCCTACACAGCAGTAAGATATGTGCATGGCAGTCCCCTTTTTAACTACACTTTTTAGATTTTCCCAAAAAAATGTTCACCCAAATTGGTTTTTGAAGTTAATTTTCAGCCTTCTTGTCCAAAATATGGAATTTATGTTGGTCATGAGCTGTGCCCAGCTTAATCTACCCACGGATGTGTGTGATGTCATTATTTTGCACAAACCAACATTAAATTCTTTATGACTATGACCCCGATCCCCTTGACAAAGAAATGTCATACTACGACCAGAGAGTTGTGCACATGTCACTCCTGGCATGTCAAGGAAATGGGGTGGGGTGGAGGGCTAGGGAGCTTTACCGGCTAAAGCTTATATAATTCAGTCCCACACTTGTTTCATCATAATATAATCACCAATACATTTCTATACTGTTTGTTTGCTAAAAACGGTTAACAGATTAGATTCCCTTGAAAGGAATAAATCCACAGCTTCAGAAGAGTTGTCCTACGGAACTCCAGAAAGTATACTTTGCCTTGAAAAATAGTGCTGCCATGACATGGCTCTATTACGTATCGATTATCGTGGAGACAAATATTGTGATATATTGGTATATCGTGATATTTTTCAAGAAAACTGACTCACTACACAAATTGTTATCATCACTACTTCTTTTATGTAAACATGAATAATAAACGCAAGAAAAAATCATTTCCAGATCTAGCAGACAACATGATTGTGTGACTATTACGTTCTAGATTTCATCACGCATCACACACTTATGGTAATACAGCCAACCATGAATCATTAAAGTGAGAGGCATGTTCTGGGCCAATTTTTCGTTCTTTTTGTAAACTTACATCGGAGCGTGACAGTGTGAGATGAAGAAGCACAATTTTTAATTACTTTTTATGTTTCTCAATATTTGTACACTTTTAAATTTGATTCAGAAACGATAATGGCCTAAACTTGACTTTTAGATTTACTACCATGGCGTTAGTACCGCAACGTACAAAGTAGCCTAGCCTGTATTTGCGCGAAAATTTCTTAGCTATGTTAGTTTTTGATATCGCGATATGTTTAAGAGGCATATTTCATGTCGTGGGAAAAGAGATATCGTGATGTCGCGATAATCGACATACCATGACAGCACTACTGAAACAACCAGGTCTAATCATAAACACAGTATACTGTTGCATGATTTATGAGCAGCCTATAAGAAATGTCTGAAAAAAACAAAAAATGGGAAATTAAGGAGGTTCGCAAATTATTGGCTTTACTTTTTATTTTTACGGGGGGAGGGGCTCTCTGAAACTTTCAGCCCCACCAGACAAAATCTGCTTCCTATGCCAATGCAATCAATTGATGTCAAAAATTGTCAATCCCTTCATTTTAATTCTCAGTCTGCTTTAGTTTGGATACTTAATATTTCCCCTAAGCTCATAGGTGAGTCTGACTCTTCAAGAAGTTAATTCAATAATAAAACTCGATAAACAAAAAATACAAAACAAAAGATGTTGACATAGAGCATGTGTTGGTAGTTCTTTACCTTATATATTTGTTTAATCGTGACATAATGTCGACAAACACTTTCAAACAGTGATTCTTGTCTATCACCTGTTTTTTTTTTCTTAACGTTACAAAACCATTTTAAGCTATTTATTTTACATTTAAATGACAATTCATTTGTGACCTATTATGTAAATGAAGCAAAAATGATCAAACAAATTTAAGTACAATGTTTGCATACAACAACTCCAAATATCTAGATTCAAAACGAAACCAATTATTCCGATCAAAAGTACCATGAACTGACGAAGTTAAATCACTTTGACATTACATTTCATCCCCTTTCAATTAATCTTTCACATTACCATGGAGCCTCCGTACTCTTTGACCATTACACTTAACATGCTAGTTCAGATTTTATATTTTAATAAAAAACAAAATTTTGCATTTTCTTACATATTTGAACTTTGTTCACATATACACAAACACTAGAATTTTTCAAGTAACATGTATCCCTTATTCACTTGGTCGGAAATATGATCTGAGGACATCAGGACTGCATAGCAAACGCGCCCATTTATTCCGCATTGGAGTGAAAAGAAAGCAATCAGCTGTGTTTGTTTACATGCCATACATACCGCACACAGTCAACGCATACGGTCTTTCCCAAGTGTATCGCGCAAAGGTTTGTTTTCACTCCAGAAAAATAACGTCATCTCCCGGATGTGACGTGGCACCGACCAAGTGAATACCCAAACGGGCACCACATTATTAAGAACTCCTTTTCTACTAATGGATAATAACAACTAGACACTTCCTAAAGTCTCGCCTGTAAATAAGTGATTTTCATCTCATAACATCATTAGCATAAGCATAAGGGCAAAGGGCAAATCCAGAAAATCCAAGGGGGGCAAATTCGAAAGGAAAATTCTGAAGAGAAAAAAGAAAAGAAAAGAAAAGGTCATCAGCTATTTAATAGCCGATTGTTCCCCTATATGGTCATGTTTTTATGGTAATTTTTGATTTTTCAACGAGCTGCAAGGGGAGGGTCGCCCCTCTGGAACCGCCCTTACGTGAGTGTGTATAACACCTCAACAATTATCACCTCGACACTTATATTCACTTCTAACATGGTACAAACTTTCATTGTCATATTGTTGTGTATCATTTCAACATCTAATTGTGTACAAACTAAGCCTAAAATTAGTAAATAAGTTGAAACCACTAAAGTAATCTGATTATTATGAGCACCCAGCCCCTATAAACTGTACACTATAAACCTATATAGTATTAAACTTCCCTCCCAGGGATGTTGGAGAGGGGTTTAGGGGAGGGGACTCTAGTTCTAATGACTTTTCATGATAAACGTTTATGGTCGAATGAATTGTTTCAATCAATGATTTACATCAAAGCTTCTAACCCTGCAGAGAGCCACAGCTCAACATTTAGCCTTACTCCACTTCCCCCTTTTGGGCATATACATATTTTCGTGCAGAGTGTAAAACAATTTTTTTTTAATTGTAGAATATTCCAAATTTTTAAAGCAAAATTCGGCCAATTTTTCGCAACTATAGACGGCTGGGTTATAACCCACACTTAAAAATGGCAAAAAAATAGTATAACCAGAAGCAGAAATTTTGGTTCCGATGTTTATTTTGCCCAAAGTGTCTGAATTGATGAAATTTTGACACCAAATAAACCTCCTGAACTGGAAATATTTTTAGCTGTATACAAACAAGTGTAAATAATTTCACACATTTAATTACACCAATATTCTTCTGTTTAATAAAATAAAATGTTCTGAATGAGATTCCGGAATTTTAACTCATAAATCGTTTGGCAGCTCCTTCCTTGTTACAAACATGGACATACAGTAGGCAATACAAATTGCAGGCTTTTACAACTGTATTATTCTTCCGTCTGAATCATCATGTCCGTTGCACGTGATCATGTGATAGTCGGTAGTCGGTACAATATTTAGAAATTGTGGAATGTCTTACTCGTACCTTGTCTGGCGGTTTCCAACTGCCATGTGATTTCTTTTTACATTTGTAATAGTAGTGCGCTATACAAGATATCTAAACCTAAACTTTACATCGCAATTCCAATTTTCCGATTATGGGTCTTAGTTTTACAGGTCTTAGTTTTCCAAGAGGCAAAGAAATGTACTGATTTTCAGTCACATTCAGTAATAAAATTAATTTCCAATTTTGACTAACCCAATTTCGTTTTACAGGTCTTTGTTTTACAGGTCTTTGTTTTACAGGTCTTGCTATTACAGGTCTTGGTTTTACAGGTCTTGGTTTTACAGGTCTTGGTTTTACAGGTCTTGGTTTTACAGGTCTTGCTTTTACAGGTCTTGCTTTTACAGGTCTTGCTATTACAGGTCTTGCTATTACAGGTCTTGCTATTACAGGTCTTGGCTTTTCAGGTCTTGGTTTTACAGATCTTGGTTTTACATGTCTTGTGGTTTTACAGGTCTTGTGGTTTTACAGGTCTTGTGGTTTTACAGGTCTTGGTTTTACAGGTCTTGGTTTTACAGGTCTTTGGTCTTGGGCCTTTGTCACCCCACACACTGTACAATATATCAATACATTTCTTTTCAAAGTGTCCTTGGTAAAGTAATGAGGATTGCAAAACACTGAATAGCTGGTCCTCCCATTACTACTAAAGGATAAGTTCTGTAAGTCTTGCATGAGGACGGCAACAAATTCAAGATTGTGCAAAAATGGTACAGAATCTAATTCTATTAAATAAATATCAAGAATAAAGGTTTATGAGTGTCAAACTCTAAAAATGTTCATACTGACAATGTAATTTCATGCGGGCAATGTAATTTAATGCAGCCTATTTACAGTAATTCACACTGGCGATGTAAATCATGTGGGTGATTTAATTCATGCAGGTGATGTAATTTATGCGGAAGATGTCAATTCATGCAGGCTAATGTGCGGTACGATGCCACCCAATAATAAGGACTTCCTGATTTCTTAAGTAGGTGAATTGACGCAGATGGATGTGGAGGCTGGAAGGACTGTTGGGGTGAGATATAAATGGCTTGGAAGTGCTGTCTCATTTGTGAAGAAATGACTGAAATCAGACTAGATATAACATCACACTCCGCAAATGTCTTTGTGTATTTTATTGAAATATTTTCTGATATTTTGTGACAAATTGGATATGTTGGGAGGTTACTAAATTAGTCAAGTGATTTACTGTACCTAATGAAGAATAAAAAACATAATTTCCAATGGTAATTAAAAACTGTTAAAGACAATGAGAGTGTGATAATACAATAATCGTCCTACACCAGTCATTTTCGTATAAATTTTATTCTAGAAAATTTATGTTAACTTGTTTTTCAGTCCTTCCCCAAAATATTTTGAATGGGAGAAGTTGGCTATAGTGAACACGAAATTGGATATTATTAAAACCTTGATCCAGATTTAGCAGTGGAAAACAATTTAAAAAAAGTACATTAAATTACATTTGGGAAAGAATTACATTAAAGAATTTTGGCTGTATTCCTGTTCATACATTATAACTTTAGTACATGCTGAAAATGTTGATAAAATTTTAGTTCTCATAACTTGAAAACTATTAGTGCTACTGATACCATTTAAAGACTTAAATGCTCTTGTCATTTGGGTAATAAATCTCTACATACCTTTGAAATAGTAATACACAACATGACATAAGACTTAAGTCTCTTTACAGTTTTATTTGTATATTTGTCCTCTAATCAGATATTTTAAAGTGGTACCTCCATGCTGTAAGTATCTAATCAAAGACTAAATACATATAAGACATCAAAACAAAAACAAAATTTATTTCAGAGTAAACTACATCTCAAAATAGAACGGGATTGAAGGAAACAATTCCTCTATGCCCAACTGGCCATAATCATTTAGTGTCTGAAAGCTGTAAAACACAAACAAATGAATTTCTCCCACTCGAAAAGTGTAAAACCATAAATCTGATGGGAGTAAAACCAGGGAAAATCTTTGTCAAGACATGACTCCACCTTCAAAAGGTCACAAATGGGGAAAATCTGATATGAAATTATGTTTGTCTTAAGACTCTTGATGTAAACGAAAGCTAAGGCATGGGTCAACAGGGCCACATAGCTTCAAGGTCAGACTCAATAGATTGGGACTTGAGCATCATGCTGTGTTATTCTCTTTTGTTTGAGCTTTTTTTGAAAGTGTGACTATAATAAAATATATAACTGTAAAACTATTTAGAGATCACTTCCAGAAATCTTGAGTCTGTAATTCTGGTTTTCCGTCTACTGCTGTTTGACTTGGAAATGCATGTTATGTCACATGAGACTAGACAGATCTATGATCTATCGTAATGAGCTCTAGGTCCAAAGTGAGGCACATTATTTTGCTACTATGGTATGTTATGCAAATTTTTGAAGTTAAAACAGGACTTATTTTTCAATCTTACAGTGTCATTAAAAAAAGAATCAAAGTATCATTATAAAAGATTAAGCTTCCACGGTTCTGCCCCGACATGAAACTAGTCTGTTTTAAAATACAAACTGGATTTAACCGAAAAACCGGTTTTAAACCTACATGTAATCAAAAAATATCTATCAAAAAAATGTATTTAATGAACATTCTGTTTGTACATTCTACTTGTGAAACTATATGCAGAGTGGAATGTGGAGGCTATCACCTCACGCGTCTGCATAAAACATATAAAAATTCGTTCCACTTTAAACCAATGAAACCATTTAAGCTTGTACTGTACCCCCAAGCGAATAACAGGTGGCATGGGTCAATTACATACAACACATAATTGGAATGGAAGATTCCATCACTCATAAACATAATTACAGGAGAACAGAAGCCTTTTTTCAAAACAAAATGCATGAAATCTCTCATTCTTTTTCAATCTGAACAATTTTGACCAGGACTGTTGCAGGTTTATCATACACATGGAAATGAGATGAAGGGAAGGAATACACACTTTTTGAAGGGAAGGAATCTAAACTTTTGGAGGGAATAAATGGTCATTTTCACTTGCAACCTCATTGTGAAATGTGAATCATACCAGCTTGGTTTGATTCATAAACCAAGCTGGTGATAGCACGGGGATAATTTATCTTTGTTTTACAGTACATTGTTATTCCATAACAATCATGCAATTAATTCACCCTACCTCTAAATCATGCTAATAGCAACAATTTTTCCCGACAGAAGATTAATTCAAATTCAAAACCAGAACCAAAAGGTTTTGTTGTTCCGATGCTTCTTTTTCATAAGCTGATTGATTGCAAAATTTATATTTACTGTTAACTCATTGCATATTATGAAATATTTGTTCCAGGATATTTATTAAGAAACCACACCCACCATGCAGATCAATAAAAATGTTGACAACATTAACTATTTGCACAATAATTAACAACATTAACATAGCAAGTATGATGCAAAAATGATCGCTCATTTATCCTATTGCAAGAATTTGTCAGTAAGCCCCACCTACTCATTTATATTCACTACCACAACATTAGAACATATGTACAGACCATGACCCATGTCTACCAGATATAGCATAAATCTGATGTATAGTTCATGGAGGTTTACATCATTAGCACTTTCACATTAAGCCATGCCCGCCAAGCATGTTAATGACATCTGCTAATAACATAAACATGTACACATGCAATAACCAACAAAATTACCACGCCTTATATGACACAAAACAGACATACAGTTGCTCATTTATCACTTTTTTTTAATTTTAACTTTAAGCCCCTCCCACTTATAAATATCCATGATATCACCACCAAAAACAATAGAGCACATCTACAGACCATGGGCAATCTGTGTGCCGATACATGTATGACATGAATCCAGTTTACTGTTCTTGAGATACCGTGTTTACAAGCTTTTTTCAGTAAATCATATTAAGCCCTGCAAATTATGCATATTAATAAATTTCAACGTTTTTACATCACTAGCTAACATCATAACTAAGCCAAATATGAAACAAAACAGACATACAGTTGGTAAAATATAACATTTCAAGATTTGTACATTAAGCCCCACCTACTCATTAATATGCATGATATCACTACCCAAAACAATAATCTAGGACCATGCACATCTATGGACCATGGGTTATCTGTGTACCACACACAACATAAATCTTGTGTAATGTTCTTGAGATATCATGTTTACAAGCTGGCCATCACAAATACACACATACACCACAAGCTGGCCATCACAAATACACACATACACCCATACATACATACACACACACACAGCATCATGACCGCATAGGTTCCTATCACATCAGAACAAAAACTTTCAAAAAAATGATATGACAACCCTTGAAAACCCATTCATTAATCATGTTACTATGATATTCACTCAAAGATTCATTTGTATCCAGGGGCCATTATCAGGGTGCATACAATGAATGTGTTGTAACTTGTACTAACCTCAAACAGTCCATGCATAGGGTCAGTCAGTACATTGGTCATGGTTGGGTGTGAATTGTCAATTGTCTAGTAATACTTGGCTTGCGATTTATGATATATTTGTCAGTATTTATAATGGATTCCCAAGAATTTTAAAAGACAAAAAGCTTAGGAGAGAATGGACATGACTTCAAATAAAGGGATTTTAAAGGAATGTAGTCAGGGAAATATTAGCACACAAAGAAGATGTAAATACATACTGTAGCATCAACGAACCCATAGTACAGGTACATAATGACTATCTGTTTCCAAACATTCTCAATCAAATTTATTTATTGATTTTTCATAAATATCACATATTCTCACAAATATATCAAACATTTAGTCAACCTTATTACTTTTCCTGCCCCTGTGTATCAATCCTTTACTAGTTATGTACAACCAGAGTTAGAATTAATCATAAAATTTTCCACCGTTCTGATGAAAGGTGTCGAAAATCTTCACACAACAAATCGTGATAGAAATATTAATATAGTAAATTCATCTTTTTCACCTTCCCTCATTCGCAATTTAATGTACTATTCATCATCGAGTTTTTTAAACGGAAGACAAATGTTTTCCTACGAATTCCCGCTTTTTCCGCACTTGTAACTGCCTCAACTGTATTATTTATTTTTTTCAGTTCCGTGTTCCACCTACTATACTGTCATTTTCTCTCAAATTTTCTCTCCTGCTTTAAAATCTTGGAATCAAAAGGTACCCACTAGCTAATGATTAAAGTTGAAGGATTCCCCTGACTTACTGTCCACTGGCTAATGATACTGATCTACCCAATGGTTCAGTTTTGAATTGTCACTGCAGCGACAGACTTTTTCTGTTTGGACAGACTTACCATTTATATGGATTTGATAAACTCATAATTAGAATTATTCTCCATCTAACATTTTATTGATTTGTTATCTAATAAAAATTTACATAATAGGCTTCCCAGCCTCAACCCTACCTCACCCCCACATAAATCATTAATAATTAATCATAATTATTTCTAATGAATATTTAAGTAATTTTTCAATGACACAAGAGACCTGTATTATTTCAAAATCCCCTAGCTCCTTTATTGTTTTGCTTCTGCTGTTTAGCATAATGTATGAGACCAAACAAAATTAATGGGCTAGATAACCCCCCTCCCCTCCCTATTTGTAGTAACAACCCACTGTTGCCCTATCTGACTCCATTAAGTTTCTATTTTTGAGAAGCAGCTTTGAGTTCAGGACATCCCACCCTGTAATAACATAAACAAAAGGTGATTTTTTGCACCATGTGGTTATTCCTGTAAAATTAGTTGTGACAGATTTGATTAATGACCACATAATATTCAGCAATCCTTGACCACTTTCTCTAACCTTTTGACCATCATTTATCACTTTAAAACCTGCCATATTTGTGTAATTTAGGGGTTGGACGTTTCTTGGTTTTGTTCTTCTTTCATGTGGTTTTTCTAAATAGGATTATTAAACTTATAACCAATCATAGGGTACCATGTGCAACTAAAAAAGTGTCATTTCCCAGAAGAGGTCATTAACACAGAAGGAACACAACTAAGCCAACACAGAACAAGATTTATATAGTAAATCTATCAGAATGTTTTCCAGAGGAATCAAATACAGCATAAATTAATGGTGTAAAGCTTGAAATAATTTAACTCTTAAATTCATTATTTCTGACAGAAACTTTTCAAGATGGATTTGCAATGAAATAATGGGTTGACACCTTTAGAGGATTAGTGAAGTGGTCAGTTGTTAATTTAGTCCAGTGGTCAAGCAAGTTCATCTTGCTTGAAAGGTGACTTTAAAAGAAATATTGTGAAAAACTACAACAATGCAATATTCCATTAAAGGCACAAGGACAGGTAAAGGCAACATTGGTTAGATTGACTTAAAATGCACTAAAAAACATGGAGAAAAAATTATCCAAATCAGTTAAACATTTAATCATTTTTGGTCATATTGGTCATTTTACAGAATTGTTGTACCTGTTCATAGACCATTAATGAGATATTCAAGTCTGTTTGAAATGGTGTGTAGTCTACTGTAGAAGGCTGGCGCCCTCATATTCATTTTCTGCTTTTTGGTTTTAATACTATCAGTATCAGGAACCTATCCAGGCGTCTGCGAAAATGTATGTATGTACTGTATGTATGTATAAATGTACAGTATGTATGTATAAATGTATAGTATGTATGTATGTATGTATGTATGTATGTATGTATGTATGTATGTATGTATGTATGTGTGTGTATGTATGAATGTGTGTATGTATGTGTCTGTTGTGTATATGTCTGTGATGCAGTGCTTGTAAACACATCTCTTTAACAGTGACAACTATGCCATGTCATTTTTGGCACATATATGCATCATGACCCATAAATGTTTTTATTTCGATATCATGCATATTAATAAGTGGGCGGGTCAAAATGTACAAATCTTCAAATGCTCATATTTTGTTAACCATAAGTCTGTTTTGCATCTTCTTTGGCATAAATAAGGTGTTATGGTTGGTGTTGATGCCCATCTTAAAAAATGTTCAAAATCACTGATATGAGTTGAGAATTTGTGGGCGGGGCATAATGTGGTTTTACTGAAAACATCTTGTGAACCATACATCAAGCGGCATGTCAAATTTGATTAATCATGACTCAAAGATGGTCCCTATTGTTTTTAATGTCGATATCATACACATTTATGAATGGGTGGAGCTTAGTGCAAAAATCTTGAACTTTTCAAATCTTTACAAGTGTATGCCAGTTTTGCTTCTTATGTGACATGCTCATGTCATTAGATAGTGTGCACATGCCTATGTTGTCAAAATATCATATTTAATCAATTTGATTAATTTTGAAATTAAAAAATAGATATCTTGACTCCACCCACCTGTAAATTTCTATTAAATTAATCTCTTTTATACAGTTGTGAAAAACTACCCTTTCATAAACCTAAGTTTCCCTTGTTTATGGTCTATAATAGCATTATTGTTGTCCCAGGACAAAGCCTAGACTGCTAGATGAATTAATAGATGGTGCCAAGACTGCCACCATTGAATTACCTATTCCTTCTCAATGCTGAACAATCGCAAGATCTGCAAAGGATGTTTCATGGACTGGTCATCATTAGTGACTTTGTATAATTATCTAAAAGCTTAAAATGAACAAATAATTTGGTTTAGTAGTCATATCATGACTTTGCCAAGTTAGATGTCCCTAGTTCAAATCCCGGCGGGTCCTCATCCATCAGGTCTTTACAGTGGATTATCTCTATATAACCTTAACTGTTAAAGACTGGATGTAAAACACCTAGTATATCTATCTACATTTTATAACTTAATGCAAAAACTCATCAGTTTAAAACACAGATATTTTAAAGTGTATTAGCACCTACCAATCAAGGATTAATTCCCACAACTAGGGGAAGGGGAAAATTGACATCAAAGAGTCATTTGCACAACTGGGGCTCAAAGTTGCTATTGCTTTAAAACATGACCTGTAAACCTCAGCATAGATTCTTCCTATAATTTCAATTCCTAATGTGAACTCACCACTCCATCGTAGTCTTAAAATCATCATTTCCCTACTGTACATGTTTAAATCCCCTACTTACCCACATGGTTCAATCGCTCACTGTTATCCTCCACAACTAACTTAAAACAACCCACACAGTATGGAAATAAGCCCCCTCCCCATACCCATACCCACACACACCTTGGAATTTATCCCCCCAGCTTGGAATTAACCCCACACAGCTAAGAATTAAGCCCCCACAAAGCTTGGAATAATTTTGTATATCCAAAACTGAATTTTTAATATCTTAAATTAATTTTGATATCTTTAATTAAATTCTGGATATCTGATATTGAATTCAGATATCTGGAATTATTTCGGATATCTGACATACACATGTCATGCAGGGATTGGGCCATGGTCAATATGGAAGTTAATCAAATACTTCAGCTAATAGACAATGTTGAGTTCGCGATTACGGCTAGGAATGACAATGAAGACTTCCAGTCAGTCACCCAGATCCGGTCCGGGGTGCAGGTGTTACTGTCACTGGCACTGCAAGCAGTAGCAGTGAGCTCTTAGATCGGACTTGGGCTGCCCTCAGACCCGCCATCCACGTCATAGCCACAGCAAGAGTATAGTGCCGTACATGTACTACTACTATGTACGTACACTGTACAGTATAACAGTATAGCATGTTAATGCGTGATAAACATGATCATATTTATGTTATTTGTCCTTCCACTAGGTCATTTATTATCAATGATATATAATGTTAAAATTAGTATTTTGGATATCCATAATTCAATTTTTAATATCAAAATTGGTTATAAAATTCAATTTTGGTTATAATCAAAAATACAATTTCTGATATATAAAATAAATTTGAATAAAATTGAAATATAAAAAAATGTAATTTGAATATCCAAAATTGTATTTTGATATTAAAAAAAAAAAAAAAAAAATGGATATCTAAAACATAATATCAAAAATTTTTGAATATCCCAAAATAAAATTTTGGATATCCAAAATTGCAATTTTAATCATAATTTTTGATATCAAAAATCATTTATTTTTTGGATCCAAATTGAATTTTTGATATAAAAAATTGTATTTTGAATATCCAAAATGGAATTTTGGATATCCAAAAAAATATAAAAATTGTTTTAATTTCATATCAAAAAAATATTTTTTTGATACCCAAAATAGAATTCTGGATATCTGAAATTCATTTTTAAATATCCAAAATTTCAGATATCTGAAATTCCAGATTAAATGATAAAATGGCATTCCATACAGGCGGCTATAAAACCAGTGATCCATATACGTTGAAAGAAATTGGGATTCCCTACCTGCCGCTAGCACTGTATTAAGCTTACGCTGCAGACCATACCTAGGCCTACACAAATTACGTACTGTGCAAGTCAGTCCATTATTTTGCAATCTGGCAACTCGTCACAAAATAGTTTTTCTAATGAAACTTATTTCAGTCCCCATTTTAGTCACGGCTGTTTAAATGTACATCATGTAAGGTAGTGTTGTACATTGCATTATTAAGGGTTTTGTGTACATCATTTTAGGAATGAGACTGTTTAGCAATTATCAAGTACGCGATCGAAAACATCATTTACCGTTTACAAAATTAATACATCACCCAGAGAGTGCCCCTATCACAATCAGTTTCCCAACAATACTTTACATTCAAAATCAATATTCATTCACACCACAGACAAAACTTTCAACCAATGATCGTACAATTCAAACTTAACGAACGATCAACCAAGGATTTGATCCTTTTTAATGCGGGAGTAAATTTGCTTAAATCTTTCACTTTGATTCAATGAATTTAGAGCTACTTGTTGTAGGCTGAGGCCTGATTAACCAAACAGGCTTAAATCTGAATTAGTTTAAAGACTGTTTTACAACTTGTTAAAGCATTGATTGTTAATTTTCACCACAAATAAATGCAAAGATTACCTGATTAGTCAAATAAATTGTGCAAAAAAGAAAACATATTGTAAAACAAACAAACAAAAATGTTTTGGAGTTGCTTAGATTTCAATGTGGTTCGTAAGCATCAGCGCCATTTTGCCAACAGGGTTGGATAAAATACAGTAGTTGGGAATGACACTGGGTTGGGATATTTTTTTTATACAGTATGCTAGCTGCAAGCTAGTGCCACACTTTTGAATTTTGTACGCACGGCCATATGTGTTGAAAAAATCAAAATCCTTGCAAGACATGGTAGTTTACTTGCTAATATTTCATTTCTGCATCATTTTAAAGCACGTTAAAACCATGGATCATTATTTTTTACAACTTTTGCAGCCTTCTGGTAATTTGAAGACTAAATAAATAGCCCCTACTCAAGTTTTGAGACATTTCTTACTTATTTTTAATGCTGGAAATCGCGATGGTTAGAACCAATTCTGAACAAATTTATGGAATTTTCAGTGTGTGATCAAATTTTCAGGGATCGTGTACACGATAAACGATAAAAAATGGATCATTTATCGTTTACTGAATTATATAAAATGCACATCCTACATCACGTAATGTTGTGTTGTACGTTGCATTATTAAGGCCTTCACCATTCATGCATGTGCACATGTTCAGAGCTTGCAAAATTCACCATGTTTAATTGATCACAGAACTTTTAAAACTTGCAGTGCGGTTCTACACAGCCCTTAAAGCCATTTTCGAGGTAATTTTGCTGCAACAAAATGAAGATGGAACTCCATTTTTACCAATTATTATTGACTGGGAGTATTTTTAAAGCATTGTGAAAGGTATTTCATGCTGTGTGAATCATTGAGCTTAGGCCCAGGTCCTAGTGTTAGAACTAGTGTATACATTGTGAGTACAAAGTTAGTTCAATGAACAAGTGATAGCTAACTTGTGTGCTTGCCAAATACTGAAATTTACTTGAATGTTGTTAGAATATGGTGTCTTTAGTATTAAATATTAAAAAACGAAGACAAAAAACATGATTTTTTGACATTTATTCACTTAATTTTTTGACATTTATTCACTTCATTTTTTGTTTTGACCCGGAAAAGATGGGTTTTCTTAACAGTTTTGATCAATCCCAATAAAGGTTAGTTATAATAAATACTTCCGTCCCCAATACCTCCGCCGTTACTCTATGAACATGCCCGGAGGAAATTATTTTCCGAACGATTATTTATAATGTTATCAGTGTATTAGTATGTGTCTATAATGTTACATGTTATTGTGAAAATAACAAGCACAGTCTTAATGAAAGTACCTGGTACCGAATTTGCATGGCACCGCCCAAGTCTAATTATTTTTTTTTCTTTTAGACATAACCCTCCGCTGCATCCAATGGAAAAGTTCAGAATCTTTTAGATCCAATGGGTGTTTCCCCACCCCATGAGTTATGCCTTCCCCAATCAAGTTAAGTCCCCAGCCCAATTCATAGATGTAGCTGGAGCGTATGCATATGCAGAGATGTCAAGAGGTTAGCAAGCCATTTGGATGAAGATGAAATGCCCCTCTCTCCCCTTTAAAAACCAGAAAACTAAAGGTTTTGAGCTTTCAACACGCAGTATGAATTTTAAGTTTGAACTACTGTATAATAAATGTTACTGCACACTGGGCTCAAAATAACAATGACAACCAAATAACTCACAGCACTCATAAAAATGAAATTTAACAATTAATTAAATTCAACCATTTTTATCCTATTAACATGTATACATTTGCTAAAACATAATTATTTCAAATATGAAACAAAACAGACATGCAGTTGTTAAAATATGAGCATTTTAAAATTGAATTTATGCCTTAATTGTCTACTCATTAATATGCATGACCTTGCTGCCAAACCAATAGGGCACATCTGCAGTCCATGGGCAATCTGTATATCACGTATAACCTTACTCCCACATATCCAGACCTCTGCTTTGCTTTTTTTACAGGGGTGGCCCGCCCTGCCCCTCTGTGGGTCCGCCTGATATTTTTACAGGTGGCCCACCCCGCCCCTCTGTGGGTCCGCCCTGCCCCCTGGGAATCCGCCCTACCCCACAGAGAAAAAATGTATCATGACTTAATAATCTTAATTAATTTCATGAATGAAATACCTTACATGGATAAATAATACAGATTAAAAGCATAGTAAGCAATTGTCCTGTTTGGCTAGTGACTGGTCCTTATCAATCAAAATAGTTTCATTCTGAGGTATAAATATAGCTAAATCCCAGAGCTTCTTCACCAAGGGCTTGAGCTTTAAGGAAGCTCATGACTCCATGCAGAAATATAATAATATGATAACAAAATATGCCCACTATGCATATTAATGAAATTCAACATGTTGGTACCTGAACATGTACACACTAAGTAACACCATAATTACACAACATATAAAACAAAACAGACATGTGCTTGTAAAATATGAGTATTTCAAGATTTTAACATTAAACCCTGCCTACTCATTAATTTGCATGACATCACCACCAAAAAAATAGTACACATCTAAGAACTATGGACTGTCTGTGTACTGCATATAATATGAATCCAATGTATCCTGTTTGAAATACTGTGTTTACAAGCTGTTTTCAACAAAATAATGTTAAGCCCCACCCACTATGCATATCAATGAAATTCAATGTTTTTATACCATAATCATGTATACATAAGATAACATCATAACTGTACCAAATATGAAACAAAACAGATATGCAGTTCTTAAAATATGAGCAATTCAAGATTTTTACATTAAGCCCCACCTACTCATTGATACTCATGACATCAACACCAAAAACAATAGGGCACATCTACGAGCCATGGGATATCTGTGTACACATATGACATGAATCCAACAACAGTTCTTAAGATATCGTGTTTACAAGCTCAGCGTCACACATATAAATACACACACACATACACACATGCCATCATGACTGCATAGGTTCCTGATGCTAATCGCATCGGAACAAAAAAATGATTTTTTAAATTCATGATGGATAAAAACAACTCTTCTTTTTTCTTCCATGGTCGCCTCGTACAAAATTTCTTCATTTATATGAATATATAATATTGATCATTTCTCTGTTTGTAGAGGAAGGGGCCATGAAACATGCTTATTTAAAATTCAAATGGGGTCTTATTGGGGGCTCTAACTGATTAACAAAATGAAATTAAGTAGATCTCACTATCCTCAGATGTTAATTATTATGTAAGGAGTGACATTTAAAAGGAGTCCATAATATAACATTATCATCCCACCTGCACTACAACAGCTTCTTAAAAATAAGGCATTGGTACCACACAACCGTTTGGTTTCTACTTACACCTCTACCTGTGCCTATACTCTACCTTTAAAGACCAGCACTACAACAGCTTTTTCTTAAATATAAGGCATTGGAACCACACAAGCGTTTGGTTTCTACTTACACCTCTACCTGTGCCTATACTCTACCTTTATAGACCTGCACTACAACAGCTTCTTCTTAAATATAAGGCATTGGTACAACACAACCGTTTGGTTTCTAGTTACACCTCTACCTGTGCATATACTCTACCTTTATAGACCTACACTACAACAGCTTCTTCTTACATATAAGGCATTGGAACCACACAAACATTTGGTTTCTACTTACACCTCTACCTGTGCATATACTCTACCTTTATAGACCTGCACAACAACAGCTTCTTCTTACATATAAGGCATTGGTACAACACAACTGTTTGGTTTCTAGTTACACCTCTACCTGTGCATATACTCTACCTTTATAGACCTGCACAACAACAGCTTCTTCTTACATATAAGGCATTGGTACAACACAACCATTTGGTTTCTAGTTACACCTCTACCAGTGCATATACTCTACCTTTATAGACCAGCACAACAACAGCTTCTTCTTAAATATAAGGCATTGGAACCACACAACCATTTGGTTTCTAGTTACACCTCTACCAGTGCATATACTCTACCTTTATAGACCTGCACTACAACAGCTTCTTCTTAAATATAAGGCATTGGAACCACACAACCGTTTGGTTTCTAGTTACACCTCTACCTGTGCATATACTCTACCTTTATAGACCTGCACTACAACAGCTTCTTCTTAAATATAAGGCATTGGAACCACACAACCGTTTGGTTTCTAGTTACACCTCTACCTGTGCATATACTCTACCTTTATAGACCTGCACAACAACAGCTTCTTCTTACTTATAAGGCATTGGAACCACACAACCGTTTGGTTTCTAGTTACACCTCTACCTGTGCATATACTCTACCTTTATAGACCTGCACAACAACAGCTTCTTCTTACATATAAGGCATTGGAACCACACAACCGTTTGGTTTCTAGTTACACCTCTACCTGTGCATATACTCTACCTTTATAGACCTGCACAACAACAGCTTCTTCTTACATATAAGGCATTGGAACCACACAACCGTTTGGTTTCTAGTTACACCTCTACCTGTGCATATACTCTACCTTTATAGACCTGCACTACAACAGCTTCTTCTTAAATATAAGGCATTGGTACCACACAACCATTTGGTTTCTAGTTACACCTCTACCTGTGCATATACTCTACCTTTATAGACCTGCACAACAACAGCTTCTTCTTAAATATAAGGCATTGGAACCACACAACCGTTTGGTTTCTAGTTACACCTCTACCTGTGCATATACTCTACCTTTATAGACCTGCACTACAACAGCTTCTTCTTAATATAAGGCATTGGTACAACACAACTGTTTGGTTTCTAGTTACACCTCTACCTGTGCATATACTCTACCTTTATAGACCTGCACAACAACAGCTTCTTCTTACATATAAGGCATTGGTACAACACAACCGTTTGGTTTCTAGTTACACCTCTACCTGTGCATATACTCTACCTTTAAAGACCTACACTACAACAGCTTCTTCTTAAATATAAGACATTGGTACAACACAACCGTTTGGTTTCTAGTTACACCTCTACCTGTGCATATACTCTACCTTTATAGACCTGCACAACAACAGCTTCTTCTTACATATAAGGCATTGGAACCACACAACCGTTTGGTTTCTAGTTACACCTCTACCTGTGCATATACTCTACCTTTATAGACCAGCACTACAACAGCTTTTTCTTAAATATAAGGCATTGGTACCACACAACCGTTTGGTTTCTAGTTACACCTCTACCAGTGCATATACTCTACCTTTATAGACCTGCACTACAACAGCTTCTTCTTAAATATAAGGCATTGGTACCACACAACCATTTGGTTTCTAGTTACACCTCTACCTGTGCATATACTCTACCTTTATAGACCTGCACAACAACAGCTTCTTCTTACATATAAGGCATTGGAACCACACAACCATTTGGTTTCTAGTTACACCTCTACCTGTGCATATACTCTACCTTTATAGACCTGCACTACAACAGCTTCTTCTTACATATAAGGCATTGGAACCACACAACCGTTTGGTTTCTACTTACACCTCTACCTGTGCATATACTCTACGTTTATAGACCTGCACAACAACAGCTTCTTCTTACATATAAGGCATTGGAACCACACAAGCGTTTGGTTTCTACTTACACCTCTACCTGTGCATATACTCTACCTTTATAGACCTGCACAACAACAGCTTCTTCTTACATATAAGGCATTGGTACCACACAACCGTTTGGTTTCTACTTACACCTCTACCTGTGCATATACTCTACCTTTATAGACCTGCACAACAACAGCTTCTTCTTACATATAAGGCATTGGTACAACACAACTGTTTGATTTCTAGTTACACCTCTACCTGTGCATATACTCTACCTTTAAAGACCTACACTACAACAGCTTCTTCTTAAATATAAGGCATTGGAACCACACAACCGTTTGGTTTCTAGTTACACCTCTACCTGTGCATATACTCTACCTTTATAGACCTGCACAACAACAGCTTCTTCTTACATATAAGGCATTGGTACCACACAACCGTTTGGTTTCTAGTTACACCTCTACCTGTGCATATAGTCTACCTTTATAGACCTGCACTACAACAGCTTCTTCTTAAATATAAGGCATTGGAACCACACAAACATTTGGTTTCTACTTACACCTCTACCTGTGCATATACTCTACCTTTAAAGACCTGCACAACAACAGCTTCTTCTTAAATATAAGGCATTGGTACAACACAACCGTTTGGTTTCTAGTTACACCTCTACCTGTGCATATACTCTACCTTTAAAGACCTGCACTACAACAGCTTCTTCTTAAATATAAGGCATTGGTACCACACAACCGTTTAGTTTCTAGTTACACCTCTACCTGTGCTATACTCTACCTTTAAAGACCTGCACAACAACAGCTTCTTCTTAAATCTAAGGCATTGGAACCACACAACCGTTTGGTTTCTAGTTACGCCTCTACCAGTGCACATACTCTACCTTTAAAGATTTTGGGTATTATACATTTTCCACACTAAAATATTGTCAGCACATATTTTTGGTAGGTAGGGTTACAGCAAACATTAACATATAATATTGGACCACTGATCTTATATTTAATTGATACAAAGAGAAATTCTTTGATCTCTTACCTTTCACTACTGTGCATGCCTCCTGCCCTCCATGTAAAGTTGTGTAACATTTAAACCCTGCCTCCACAGCCTCATTTCCCAGGCTCGATCTTCCATTTTCCTTTGACACACCGTGACTTAAACTTGGAATGCTAGGTAATGTGGGCATGTGACCACCGATGCAACTATTAAGACTGTCTTTATCACACATTACCTCCTGCTTGATCACCATCCCGCATGGGACAGGGGTCGTGGAAGTTGTGGGCGGGCATGGTGTGTCACTCTGGACTCTGATTGGTGGAATCGGTCGGTTGTGTGAGAAATTAACCAAGGATGGCTGAGAATTGTGCTGTGAATTTGGTGAGCCCTGGAGTGCTGGTCATTCATAATGTCAGCTGCTTGCCTGAAAATAATGGAAACAATTTTGTATTTAAAAATGGTCTGTGATTTTCCATCAGATAAAATAAAATAAGCAAAATTATACCACATAAATTATGAAGAGGGTTGATATTTATCAATGTTTACTGAAAACAAAATATACAACAATTTTACTAATCAGGACAGCAATACACCAAAATTTAAAATAAATGTGTCATCATGACATTTGCAGTTACAAAACAGAACAGCAAAGCTACTAAAAGGACAAGACAGAATCAATTGAAGCTGTACTATAGATCTGCATATAGTATGCTTCTGTAACTGTTTACTATATGAATGTAAAAGAAACATTATGAATTATACATAAGGTTTGTAAAATGAGCATTTACAACAAATTAACTTGAACGGTAAATACCATCATAGTTCTCATGCACATGCAAATTGAAACCCATATCATCCAATTTTAAATATGGCATATCACACTAAGTCCCACATGGCATCCCTTGTCCCACATGGCATTCCACTATATCTCCAACATGGCATTCCACCATATGTCCCACATGGCATTCTACCATATGTCCCATGTGGCATTCTACCATATGTCCCACATGGCATCCCATCCTATGACCCACATGGCATCCCACCCTATGTTTCACATAGATCCCATCCCATTGTCCCAAATGGCACCCCACCACATCCCTTATCCCACATGGCATTCCACCATATAGTATGTCCCACATGGCATTCCATCATATGCCACACATGGCATTCCACCATTTGTCCCACATGGCATTCTACCCTATGACCCACATGGCATCCCACCATATGACCCACATGGCATCCCACCCTATGTTCCACATAGATCTCATCCCATGTCCCACATTAATCCAATCATATGTTCCACTGGCATCCCTCCCTATGTCCCACATGGCATCCCTCCCTGTGTCCCACATGGCATCCCTCCCCATGTCTCCAATGGCATCCCACCTTATGTCCCGCATCAGTGGCTTCCCACCTGATGTCCCACATGGCATCTCACCATATGTTCCACATGGTCTCTCTCCCAATGTCCCAATGACATTCTACTTTATGTTCCACATGGCATCACATCCCTTGTCCTAATGATCTCTTACCCTATGTCCCACATAGCCTCCTATCCTGTGTCACACATGGCATCCCAACTTATGTCACACTCTGTGTTACTCGTGGCATCCTACCCCATGTCCCACATGGCATCCCACCCCATTTCCCACATGGCGCCCTACCCATGTCCCACATGGTGCCCTATCCCATGTCCCATGACATCCCATTCCATAGCACTCCACCCAATATCCCAAATGGCATTCCACCATATATCCTACATGGCATCCCACCCTGTTCCACATGGCATCCCACCCCATGTCCCACATGGCATCCAACCCCATGTCCCACATGGCATCACATAGGCTCCATAAGAAGTCTCATCCTAGCTATCAGTCCTTGATTGAGCCATATATCTACATGGCATCCCACCCTGTTCCACATGACATCCAACCTCATGTCCCACATGGCATCCCACCCATGTCCCACATGACATCCATAGGCTCCATAAGAAGTTTGTCCTAGCTATCAGTCCCTGATTGAGCAGACTATGTATGAAAGTCTGTGTCCATATAATAATTAAATGCAAATGAGCTGTTGAATAAGAAGAAAATAAGTCAAATAATCATGGTTGATATAGCCTT
Organism: Chiridota heheva; assembly: GCA_020152595.1. NCBI lineage: Eukaryota > Metazoa > Echinodermata > Holothuroidea > Apodida > Chiridotidae > Chiridota > Chiridota heheva. Next base: position 2,141,869 of record JAIGNY010000812.1, on the reverse strand, counting down.
GGTGCATACCACATGGTATACATTCTATCCTATGTCCCGCATGGCCCCCATCCATGTCCCATATGGCATCCCTCCCTATGTCCATATGCAGTCACATCCTGTCACACTCCCTGACTGAGCATACTAAGTAAAAAAAAGTCTTGTCAGTTTATATACTGTAGCAACTTTATGCAAATGAACACAATAATAAAGGCTGAGTTTAATAATCATGCCTAATACAGCCATTGGTCACAAATATTTTGAAGAATTTTAAGGATTTTATATCTCCATTGTTATGAGAGAGACACTCAATGATCTCTGAAGAACTTTGGGAAATTATATTATCTTACATCATTACATCATCTTCGAAGGAAATATCAAATGTTTGGTAGACTTTCTAAGAAAACTAGTCTTTAACCTGATTTAAGAGTCTCTGAAAAACTGTAACATTTAGTAAGGAAATTTCAGCCTTCCGTAAGGATATCTGAAGAAACGTTCAACTTTTTTCTGAGAAACTCTGAAGAAACTTTAACATTTTCTGGGAATTCTTTTTTTTTTAAATTTCTGAAGAAATTTTAGGTAAAACTAGATTTGTGTTATGCTTCGCATTCTCACCAATAAACCAGACATCGCAAACAATGCAAATCCCCTTGCCCTAATAAGATGCTTTCCACTCTATGTCACAACTGCCATCCCACCCTCTGTTCTGCATGATGTCCCATCCTATATCCCCCACAGGAAAGCAAACTTAATATTCAGATACCATTCCACCATGAGGAGTCGTGACCCACATGCCATAACACCTGCAATCAAATGCCTTGCCACTCTGTCCCATATACCATGCCACCCTGTCCCACATGCCATCCCTCCCTGTCCCAAATACCATGCCACCTTGTCCCATGTCACATCCCTCCCTGTACCATCCTACCCTGTCCTACATGCCATCCTTCCATGTACCATGTGCCATCCCACCCTGTCCTACAGGCCATTACATTTTCCTACCATACCCATGTGCCATCCCACCCTGTCCTACAGGCCATTACATTTTCCCAACATACCCATGTGCCATCCCACCTGAAATCCAGACAACATGTCGTCCTGTCTCACATGCCATTACACTCTGTCCCCCATGACATCCCACCTTGTCCCCCATGACATCCCACCTTGTCCCACATGCCATCCCAGGCTCATAAATGCCATGACACTACCTTGTTTCACATGCCATGCCACCCTGTCTCACATGTTGACCCACCCTGTCCCATATGCCATGCATGACATACTGTCCCACATTCCATGGTACCCTAACCCACATTCCAATTTTTTTTTAAATCTCTTTATAAAACACTAATTTTAGGTACAGCTGTATAACGGGTGGATTATAGGGAGTGGATGAGTTTGGGTTAGGGGTGCGCTATGTGGGTGGGGAGGGTTGTTGTTGATGTTGTTGAGTATATATTTAAGTTGTAAAATGTAATTTTTGACTTTTGTTTAGTAGGTTATTGTTTTTGTTATTATTTTTTCTATATTTTTTTTAAAGGTACTTGCTTTTTCAGGCTTCCTCCTCTTAATCTATATTATGTAAATAATTTGTTGTATATTCTTAAAGAATGTGGAAAAATAAATTAAATTAAATTAATGAAAAAAATGAAAATGTCCCCTTTCCAAAAACTTTCCTAAAATAACACTGTAATCTCAAATGCTCTGGTAGAGTAATGCACTTGTCAATTGTGTAACTCACCCCTACCTACACCCCCAGACAAGGTGAGTCATTGCACCAAAGTGGGTGGACAAAACATGTACATTGATGCACCCCTTAGTCACTGTCACTTTGAAATGACTTACCCCAAATCAATCACCTCTGTACAAAGTCAAAAGATATGAAGTAAATTGACCCACCCCAGAGTCACTCTGGTGACCAACAATTTGGTACAATGACGCACACATGTGAGTCACTATTTCATGTCAAAGACTTACCTTTGACTGACATTGCTGGGGTAGTAGGGGTGAGTCATACAACTGACAAGTGCATAAGGGCTTAGTGTACTCTAAATAAACCAGGCAAAATGATAGTGAAAGGGGGCAAACTGTCCCAGAGACCTCGCCTCTGTATATTATAATACTTCTATGGATGGGCACATGTATTAACATCATAAAAGAAAACATTATGCTATAAACCAATGAAAATAGCAAATCTGATTTTTCTGTCATGGCCTCAAGACACAGCAGGTCTAGTACTGCTGAGTACAGTACATGCTAAATATCTGTCATCTTTGATACACTAACTTGCAAATTTTAGAATAATTTGCAAATCAAACTAATGATTTTGATATATTTTGAAAATGTGAAATTTAATAATTCGTGATCACATTTTTCAAAGTAGGAATCAAAGGAAGTAAAACATTACAAATATGATAGGATTCTATTTAAGTCAGTGGGGCACCAGAATTTTGGTCATGGGGGGCAAGCGAGGGGCAAATTTGTCTCATAGGAACAAAATCCTATAAATCGGACAAAATAGGCAGGGGCCAAGTGGGTGGGGGGCAAAAGCGATCAAGTGGGGAAAATTCCCTCTTTCCCCATAGCACCGCCACTGTTTAAAGTCCAATTTACAATATTTTGGGGGACACTACCATTAGAGAAAAAAGTAAATAAAGTGTGCAAGAAGAAAGAATTTTTAGGACAGGCGAGTCGGGTTGTTTGCATTGCATTGCATTGTCATATGGCAAACATCAAATATCAAACTACATTCCTGGAATGACATATACTTCAGTACATACAAACATGGTATTCTTTGTGACTGCATAGAACCTGATAGAACTATAAGACAATGTCCTGTTGTCATACATGATATGACAAACTCCATGTACATGTATCTTTACTATTATTCACCAAAAATAACTTGCATTTTTGGAAATGAAACTTCATGCCCCAGAGAGAAAGTGAGTGACAAGTTGTCATGGAACAGTGAGCAAAAGAGATAGAAAAACACACTAAGCAAAAAAAAATATATGTTCATTATACCAGAAAAGTGTCACCTTCCTGGTTATAACTTCATCTTTATCTCATTATATCTGGGTTTTGATTTCAACCAAAACAATAGAGGAATTTAATCCATCTTGGTTTGATGGCAGTTGAGGTGTGACCTGGTTTTAGCAGATTCTACCACAAGCAGCAACTTTATCTGGGATCCAAATCAGGGTGTCGCCAGAGGGGGCAGGGGAGATGATCCCCCTTTCAGAGGCCCTTCCCACTGCCCTTTCCCTGTTGCTCATCATATGAAATGACAAACAAAATATAGTGTAATTGTTCGTTGTACCAATAATATCCCCCTGCAAAATCTAACCCTGCCCCCCCTACACCCCTCTACCCCCCTCTACACCAATAATCTCCCCCCTCTACACCCTGCAAAATCTCCCCTGCCCCCTCTACACCCCCTTCCCCCTCCCACACCCCCTCTAAATGCCAGTGCCTAGCTATGCTACTGATCCAAAAAGTATCATTCAGACTCCCTGCTTCAGGTAAGGATTAGAAAAGATACTTTTTGTTTAAAACTTAAGCACTTCATTTTGTTAAAAGAAAAGGCATTGTTATTGTGCTTCACCTAAACAACTGTATCCTGACAATGCATCAGTTAGTACATGGTACTATATGTACTGTACCTCAGGATTAATTAGTTCAGTGGTCCATCTTGTATGATAAAGGACTAAAAGGCAAACATATCACTGAAGAAATGAGTCTAATATCTTGTTCCATTTTGAAGATCCAAAGTTTTTAATTTTATAGATTTGTAGCAAACCAACTGAGTCATCTTGCTTGGTTGGGTATTTCATTGAAAAGTTATGAACCCTTATTTTTGTTTCTTTGGATGGTATATCACACTTCAGAAGTCTCTGCTATTAGTCTTCTGTTATCACATCCAATGGTTGTAAGTCACAATGATAAAACAAGTATTTCCTTTAATTGCAGACATTTGAAATACTACATTTGATACTAGTACTACTAATCTAAAAGTAGTCATTTCTACACCAATCTTTAATAACTTTTAGTCTTGTCTTACTGAAATATGATTTTGAATACTTCTTTCCCACTTCCTCCCTTTTATCTTTCATTTATATCCTCTTTCATATAAAATAAATATATGCATGACCATAAAACTCATCCTGCAAGCAGGTTTTTTTTTTCTTTTTTTTTTCTGTATCCAAAAGCACATCTTGAACACTTATGGTCTGAACTACACTACTCAGCATGCATGTTTACATAACTGGCCTAAGCTGTTTGTATTCTACTGTCTGGAATGCAGATACCTACAGGGACCTGTCAAATCAAAAAATGTACAAGAAACACTAATGTTCAGATAATGAGGTTACAATCATTTCAAAAATGGATGGCAATTATTTCAACCTTGAACTGAAATAAGGCCACAACCAGATTTTACTTTTGTGAGTGCTGAGAGTCATAACAAGTATTTTAAGAAATGGTATGTTTTAGGTCAAGAAAACTACAGAAACATTGTGGATTAGACAGTCTGGTGGCAATACATTTTAGCAGAAAAGCATCTGAATTTGGTCATCAGCAAGTAGCTGTGACACCTAGACAACCATACACTAGAAGGCTTCCCAGAGTTTACCAACATTAGATGCACCACCCAACATCTAGATGTATCTCCCACAGTTTACCTAGACACACCTAACACCTAAAGCATTTTACAACACCTCCTGATACCTAGAAGTGTAGACAGTGAAGTATAGTCACCCCTCCCAACACATTACAACACCTAGAAGCATCTCACAATACCTGTTAGTACCTAGACACACCTCCCAAAACCTAGAATGCCTCCCAATACATCCCAACATCTAGAAGACTCTCAAACACCTCCTGACACCTTCAGATACCTAAACAAACCTCCCAACAACTACAGCCACCTACTGACAGTAAGCCACACCTCCTGACACCTGATAGCTAACTGCACCTCTTGCATCCTAGAGGCACTGAATACCTAAATGCACCTGCTGATACCTAGAGTCACCTCCTGAAAGCTAAAAGCACCTTGTGACTCCTCAGAGGCACCTATATTTACATAACACATACACTTTTTGACAACTACCTGAAGTTACATCTCCTGACAATTAGCTACACTTCCTGACACCTAGTGAATCTCCCAATACCTAAATGTATGGTAGAACCTTCTGTTACCTAAACACACCTCAGGACACCTAGAGGCACCTTAGATGCCTAGTAAACACTTTCTGCCAACCTGACCCTTCTCTTGACAATTAGAGGCACTTACTGACACATCAACCCAACTCCTGAAACCTAGAGGTACCATCTGATACTTACAGTACCTTCTGTGATCTAGCATCTAGCAGCTCCTTTCGACATCAAGAGGCACCTCATCACCTACAGCATGCATGTACAAACTGCTTAAATTCTTTGTCTGTTGAAAATTGTGAAAAGGGACTAAGAATCCCAACAAAATAAGTTATGTGTTTTAAAATGTTTTTAGTAAATGCCTAATAGATAATTCAAGGAAACATGCAAATTTTTGTGATGTCATTGACCTAAAATAAATTGAATATCTAGACCTGAAATTGAACAAAAAGCATAAACTAATCAATATTTAACCCGAATTGAAAGAAATTCTTGTTCACAATTAATTGATTTCCAAACTGTAATTTAAGCTGATATCACATGTATCAGAACTTTAAAACTGAAATCTATGACATGATAAATATTACAAAGCTTTTGGGGTAACTTGTCCTTCCCACTCAAATACTGAGCAAAAATGCAAAGCAGTAGCACACTTAAACAGACAACAATCCAAAGAAAATAAATAACTCCTCCATTTGCTGAATAATGACATATTAAAGTACCTGGTGCAGCACATCGACTTGGAAACAGCCCTCTTTATGGCCACGCTTTTATCACTAACGGTGCAAATGCTCTTTAATGAGATATAAGAAGGTTAGTTTTGGTCAGAAATGTCACAAGGGTTTACAAAACATAATAATATATCTGTTATTACAAACAATATTTTATAACCATTACAACAGATAAATCACTGCCAGATCACTTGTTGTGGATGGTGTTTTAACCACAATGATTGCTGGTTTTTACCTGAATTTAGAAAAGGATATTTTCAATTACTTCAGTAACTAAATTTTTATACACAATATTCAACAAATTCTGATAAATTCCTGATGGCCAGTATAACAACAGGTTTGGCCTTAAAAGCAATTATAAACATTGCACACAATCCTTTTCTTCCTTACTCTCTGTCCACAAATATAATTTAACCAATCACAAATTTTGATTTGTATTGTACTTTGTATTGTACATTAATCTCTACGTTAAAATGGGGACTAGCCTAAGAATTATATAAACACTTTAAGCTGTTTAATCATCCCATTAATCTCTATATTATATAATGGGGACTAGCCTAAGAATTATATAAACACTTTAATTTAAGCTGTTTAATCAATCCATTAATCTCTATGTTATAATGTGGACTAGCCTAAGAATTATATAAAAACTTTAATTTAAGCTGTTTAATCAATCCATTAATCTCTATGTTAAAATTGGGGACTAGCCTAAGAATTATATAAAACTTTAAGCTGTTTAATCATCCCAAAAACCTCTGTTTTAATGAGGACTAGCCTAAGAATTATATAAACACTTTAAGCTGTTTAATCATCCCATTAATCTCTTTATTTTAATGGAAACTAGCATAAGAATTATATAAACACTTTAAGTTGTTTAATCATCCCATTAATCTCCATGTTATAATGGGAAGTAGCCTTAGAATTATATAAACACTTTAAGCTGTTTAATCATCCCATTATTCTCTGTTATAATGGGGACTAGCCTAAGAATTATATAAACACTTTAAGCTGTTTAATAATCCCATTAATCTCTATGTTATAATGGGGACTAGCCTAAGAATTATATAAACACTTTAAGCTGTTTAATCATTCCATTAATCTCTGTTTTAATGGGGACTAGCCTAAGAATTATATAAACACTTTAAGCTGTTTAATCATTCCATTAATCTGTTTTAATGGGGACTAGCCTAAGAATTATATAAACACTTGTAGCTGTTTAATCATCCCATTAATTTCTATGTTATAATGGGGACTAGCCTAAGAATCATATAAACACTTTCAGCTGTCTAATCATTCCATTAACCTCTATGTTTAAATAGGGACTAGCCTAAGAATTATATAAACACTTTAAGCTGTTTAATCATCCAATCAATCTCTATTTTAAAATGGGGACTAGCCTAAGAGTTTTATAAACACTTTTAGCTGTTTAACTATCCATACAAAATTTTGATTGACCATAGCTTAAAGAGAATACTATATTTACTGTACTTCCTACAACACCCATTGTTCTTATCAAAATTGAAAGTTCTTTTTAAAGGGTTATAAAGCAGAAATAGATGTTCCTAGACCTTTACCTTTAACAAATTTATCATTAAAGGCCAGACGTCGTGTTAACGTTAAGATAAAATACACTTACAATCCAATGTTTCTGATTGGTCAGAATATTTAGGCAATGACTGACAAGCCAATCAATTAACATCGCAGAGGTGTTGTTACTAGTATGCATCAGATGTTTTGGTGATGGGTCAAGCATGAACCTTTGGTGATATTAATCATTATACATTTCGATATATCACCTGAAAAATAGCACTACAATTGAAATATCGATATACAAACTATCTGATGACATACTTTAATCATAGTTACTGTTCAAAGTCATCTCATCTCAGAACAAACAAAAACAAAAAAATAAAACTTTTTGTGTAAATTAACAGAAATCATTGCAAAATATGTGCATAAATCATCAAATAAACATAAACATTCATTATGCTTAAAAAATATCTGTTTACATGGTTTCTTTCCATTTTGGTCCTTGTATTACACGTATACCTCCCGAGCCTTAACACAATCTCCAGGGTCATATTGATATATATTGATAAAATCGATATACCCCTTGAACTCAATATCGGCCATATCGATATGGGTCAATATCGAAATATATCAAAAAATCGATATACTGTATCGCCCAAGCTTACAGTAGCATCAAGCAAACTCTAGAGAGGAGATTCTCTCTTTAAGTACTGAATATGTTGAATATTATCACCTACTACACCTACAGTAAGAGCCAATGACCGGCAAGTTGAAATCAGCCAGACAGCCAGTAAGTGCAGGTGAAACATGAAGTCAGTACCCAACTTTAAGGACAAAGTGATCAGGTTACAGATTTTTTAAGGTCTAATTACTACCAAGGGTACATGGCAGAGAGTAAAGCTTGTAATAATTAAAAGGTACTTGGTTCGAATCCTGGCACGAGTCCTGTGCTGTGTTCTTCAGCAAAACACTTTAATCCACTTGCTTTAGTCTAATCAGCTTTAAAAATAGGTACCACTGTTGCTGAATAGTTAACTTGCGATGGACAGGTGATCCTGTCCTGATAGAGTCATTGACTCTCATAATAATGGAAACTAATTAATAATAATACATTGCAACTAATACTAACTAGAACAATAAATACTGTCATGGTTCGCATGCCCATTCAAATTGACACCCATATCATAGGATCCGGCCAATTATAAAAATGGAATCTCACACTAAGTCCCACATGGCATCACCATGTCCCACATGGCATCCCAGCCCATGTCCCACATGGCATCCCAGCCCATATCCCACTTGGCATCCCATCCCATCTCCCAAGTGGCATCCAACCCCATGTCCCATATGACATTCCATCCCATCCCTTGTCCCACATGGCATTCCACCATATCTCCCACATGGTATTTCATCCTATGTCCCACATGACATTTCATCCCATCCCTTGTCCTATGTGGCATTCCACCATATGTCCCACATGGCATCCTATCCTATGACCCACATAGCATCCTACCCTATGTCCCACATAGATCCCATCCCATGAGCCAAATGTCATCCCACCCCATGTCCCACATGGCATCCCACCCCATGTCCCACATGGCATTCCACCATATCTCCCAATTTCACCATACAGTATATCTCATATAGCATTCCACATTATGTCCTACATTGCATTCCACCATATGTCCCACATTGCATTCCACCATATGTCCCACATGGCATCCCACCCTATGACCCACATGGCATCCCACCCTATGTCCCACATGGATCCCATCCCATCCTATATGTATGTCCCACATTAATCCAACCATATGTACCACATGACATCCCTCTCTATTCCCACATGGCATCCCTCCCTGTGTCCCACATGGTATCTCTCCCTCTATCCCCCATGGCATCCCACTGTATGTCCCGCATCAGTGGCTTCCCACCTGATGTCCCACATGGCATCTCACCTTATGTCCCACATTAGATCCCAGCATATGTTCCACATGGTACTCCTCCCAATGTCCCATTGGCATCCTACTTTATGTCCCACATGGCATCACATCCCCTGTCCCCATGGCCTCCAATGCTATGTCCCACATAGCCTCCTGCCCTATGTCACACATGACATCCCAACCTATGTCACACGTGACATCCAACCTGTCACACTCTGTGTTACTCGTGGCATCCCACTCCATGTCCCATATGGCATCCCACCCCATGTCCCACATGACATCCCATGTCCCATATGACATTCAATCCCATGGCATTCCACCTTATGTCATGCATGGCATTCCACCCTATGTCCTGCACGGCATTCCACCATATATCCCACATGGCAATCCACCCTGTTCCACATGGCATCCCACCCCATGTCCCACATGGCATCCCGCCCCATGTCCCACATGGCATCCCGCCCCATGTCCCAAATGGCATCCCACCCCATGTCCCACATGACATCCCATAGGCTCCATAAGAAGTCTTATCTTAGCTATCACAGACCCTGATTGAGCATACTATATATGAAAGTGTCAATTCATATAACAACTTATATGCAAATGAGCTGTTGAATAAGAAAAAAATAAGTCAAAGAATTATGCCTGATATAGCCCTGGCTGTATACCACACGGTATATATTCTATCATATGTCCCGCATGGGCCCCATCCATGTCCCACATGGCACCCCTCCCTATGTCCATATGCAGTTACATCCTGTCACACTCCCTGACTGAGCATACTAAATAAAAAAAAGTCTGGTCAGGTCATATACTATAGCAATTTTATGCAAATGACCACAATAATAAAGGTGGAGTTTAATAATCATGCCTGATACAACCATTGGTGCCCAAATATTTTGATGAATTTTAAATCTCCAGTGCTACGAGAAAGACGCTTGGGGATCTTTGAAGATTATTAGAAAATTATATCATTTTACAGTTATTTTCCTTCAAAGGAAATATCAAATGTTTTGTAGACTTTTTAAGGAAACTAGTCTGTATTTAGTGTCTCTGAAAAACTTTAACATTTTGTAAGGAAATTCTAACCTCTCATTAGGATATCTGAAAACACTTTTAACTTTTTCTGAGAAACTCTGAAGAAACTTTAACATTTTCTGAGGAATTCTTAAAAAATGTTAACATTTCTGAGGAAATCTCAGGAAAAACTGCAGACGGTCGTACGGACGAAATTGCCATTACATACATTTAGGTTCGCATTATGCTTCACGTGCTCACCAGTAATGAAAAATGATGGCGCTTTGCACCACAGAAACATGGGTTAAACACTGGTCTTTAGGACATTTACGATTTGGGAAAGGATTTGACTTGTAATTTGTAATACATAACAAAATAATTATATTTTCATTTCATGCTAATAAGCATAAAATCTCTATGTAATTCTTTATATTTCTTTTGTTTCAGCTATTTGAAGAATAAAAAGAATGACTAATAAAATAATATATTTATTCTATGGATCTTCAAATTAATTATTACTTATCAGATGAAGTCAGTTCAATAACTTCCAAATTTTTACTGACAACTTGAAACAAACATATAATTGGCAAATAAAATGTTTACCATGACAAGAATATGTCATCCTGCATTATGTTGCTCATTTTGTCATCAGATTATTGATTCATAAATTATATCACGGAAGCATATAATTAAATAATAGCATGAAAATATCAGGAAGGAATGACACAAGAGGTTAAACACCTGCATTTAATTACACCCTAAAACAAAAAACAACATCGGACTTTAGAAAAAACATTTCACTAGAATCATGATTTTATTTGTTTGCTGAACAATCAATCCAAAACCTCAAACACATATTGTTTTCATTACTTCAGTCTACATTCTTATGCCCTTATTCATCCACAACTCAAATATTCCAACAAAATATGAAACTTCCAAAAAAAATATTTCAGATAAAAAGATATCAGGTAATTTTATTCTTGAATGCATTGTTGGAAGCAGCATTGACTTATTCACCTTTTAGCTCCCTCACCTGAGGGGGAGGTAGCACACCAGTATTCATGCACAGCATGACCCCTGAGCCCGAGACAGAATTCAGTCAAATTGACATTTGTTTTCTCATTGATCTGACTCAACTAATTTTCTCTTCAGATTTTCTATTCAGGAAGTAGGCTATTAGAGCATTTTTTTAAATTCAAATTACAATAGTGACATTTTTGGAGAATTTCACTATTTGGGGATAATTTAATATAAGTTATAATTTCATCTTATCAATATTTTTTTGAATGTTTTATTGCCTGTAGTGTTAATCACTTTCAAATGAGATTCACTTCAAAATATTGAATGTGAAAAAATATTGTATACCAATATGAAGTATCCCCTTAAACATACATAAAACTGCAAATTAAAATTAAAATTTTGAAGAAAACAAATTGGCTATGGCTGTTCAATGGAAAATTGTACTGTATGAAAAACTGTTTTTTATATTCAAAAATATATGAAGAGATTCAAATTCAACAATTTGGGAAAGGGTTTTTAATATGCCTCAATACCAAAGAAACTTTTCATTCTCCTGAAAGTTTACAATGGAAAAACACACCACAAAATTTAACAAATTGAGTTACATGGGATTAATGGAATGCTAATTAGCTGTAAAATGAAACATAATTTACAACCAGAACGTCAACGATGTTGAAGCTCAACTTTATCCCAAAAATGTTCAAAGGAGTGGTAAAGATAATATCAAAGGAAGATGAAATGGTGAGTTGCCATTTTTAAGTCAAGTTTTGCATTAACAAAATATATATTTATGGTCTACCATTGGTAATAATATTTTACAAAAAGCAATTCATTCTTTGCAATATTCCGATTGAATATACTCTTACATTATAATATTACATCCTTTTTTTCAATTAGTTTGTCTGCAAATGCGGCAATCATATGATGTGAAACCAAGGATGTACGAACACATCGTTGGTGAAACTAAACAATAAGCAAGGCTTTCACACATGTCTGTTTTATAAGGCCATGCCCCCAATCCAAAAGATAGAAGTCATTTTCCATATCAGGGGCAATGCCCCCCCCCCCTGCCGTGGTTCCAACATCGCTGCAGAGGCCAAAATCCCTATGGGCCTCCAGGACTCTAGTTGCCCCACTGTGTATGGGAGCTTTAATATCGTTTGAATATGTGAAAATTATTTTTCAAGTAAGCCTAAAATAGCTAAGCCTCAACATCATTATGATGCAAATTTGATTAACAATGTTTGCTTTTAAGTAAAATAGAAATCATAAACTACATGTAACATACCAACAGCAAAATACTTTCGTATAAAATCAAGATGGATTGTAATTACTGATGATTTTAACTACTGCTAATATATTAGTCATTCGAACAAATGATTAATTATCGCAATTAATGAATCACCACAATTAATCAATATAGCATCGAGGCCTAATAGCATCCCACAAATGCACTTCTCCAAGTGGCAATCATTATAACAAAATATAATTAAAATGATCTTTAAATTTCTTCTAAATTCCTCTTTAATATAAGATGGATTTACTTGACCTCTGAATCTTTTAAGATACCCATCACATATAATGGTGATTTTCCTGAAAATGGAAGAAAATTTTCCTATAATCAAAGGAATTTGTCTGGAAATGAAAAAATTACCTTAAAATTGCCCAAAAATTCCAAAAAGTGAGCAAAATTATCTGAAAATAAGCAAAATGTTCCAAAAATGAGCAAAATTTCCCCCAAATGAGCTTAAAAATTTGTTAATTAAAGAACAATTTTCTGGAAATTAAAAAAATAGTAGGCCCACCCGAAAATAAAAGAAATTTTTGTGAAAATGTTCTGAAAATCGAAAAAAATTGTCCAAAACTGAAGAAAATTACCCAAAAAAATTCCTGAAATTAGGTATCATTTTCCAAAAATGAGCAAAATTTCCTGAAAATTGAAAAAAACTACCTGAAAATGAAGAAAAATTTCACAAAAATGTTCAGAAAGTTGAAGAAAATTGCCCCAAAATGAAGTAAAATTTCCGAAAAGAAAGCAAAATTTACCTGGGAGGGGGCCTAGGGGGCGTATAACAAGTCAAAAATGTATCCAAAAGGTCCATTTTGTGTACTGGCACCCCTCCCCCAACCACTAAGAATTTGTTTAAAAAGGCACTGCATTTATGCATAAGTGATAGTAAATACAGTCAGTTTGTAGCCTTGCAAACAAAAAACAAGTTATTGTGGATAAGATTACTGCAAGCCAGGTCATGCTTCTAATGCGACAGAAGGACTCATGCTGATTTTCAGAGGTGTTCTTATTTTACAGCCACAGATTCAATCACATTATATGGTTAAAATAACCTATTTAAGCTATTTAGCCATTCTTAAGCTTTTAACAGGTTTTTTAAAACCCAACTCAACTGCAAAAGTTATATCCCAATTAGACTATACATTGGGAGAAATCCCAAATGGGATATCTAGCTTGATTAGCATATGTGCCAGACGGTGTTTTGATGCTCCAGCCAATGAAAATATATCTTTATTTCAATCGGAGATATTCAGCGGTATTTCCCGAGCTAATGTTAATATATATGCTAATTCCTTCAGGTTGCACCGAGTGAAATCGGAGTATTTGGAAACATTTTAGTGAATTTTGGAATGCATAAGTCATTAAAACTACGCAACAATATGCACTGTTATTGCAACAACATATCGATCTATTTAAGGCAAACATGGCAACACAGCAAAATATCTAAAAAACACTAAGGATATGATAAACGCTGCAAAAATCCAAATGGCTCTTAAGTTAGTCATCGCATAAGCTCAAATCCCTTAAAGGGATGTTGAGCTTAAAATTTAATACACCCCATGTGGACATTTTCATTCTCTTCAAGACTGCAAAATTTCAAGTCTTTGGTCAAAAACCTCTAACTAGATACATTTCAAAAATGGGGACCGAACAGAATATTCCCATGTTTTTTTGTAAGCTTTCATAAGAAAGAGAACAATTTTAGAAACAATTTAGTACATAAATTATGTTGATATGTTATTCCTACCACAAGATATTTAAATTTTAGGGTTCACAAAAAATGCTAATAAATGAATTGGAAAAGGCTCAGTTTAACATCACAGCAAAACATTCTCCCACAAAATTGATATATTTCATTAAAATCTATCATCCTTTTTTTTATCAGTAAAACCTGCTAGAAAAATAAATTGATGAAAGTTAGGTATTGATATACATTGCCATATCTCCTGAACGGAATATGATATCAACCTGATTTTTGTACCAAAATGGCTCTAAAAGTTTGATCTTTTAAATAACAGTTTACAAAAAACCATGGGAATATTCCTATACAGAAAATTCCCATTTTATAACCTCAACTTCTTTGAGCTAAAAACTTTCATTTTCAGCTTTATGGAAAAATATGAAGACTATCGAACTGACAGTTTTGCAAGGTTTACATTTTTTCCATTTCAAGAATTCTTCAAAATGTCTACGGAAAAAGAATTTATCGCCTAAAGTATACATAAGAATATAAGTAAGAATATTTCACCTTACATACTGTATAAATTGAGGTAAAAAAAAAGTTGTATTCTTATAATCTCTATGACCTTGAAACATTTATCATGCAACCCAAACAAGTATCTGCAACCCAAACAAGTATCTGCAATAAATGTCCACACCTATATTTCTAAGAAACAAATCAATAGCTGACTTTAGTCATGCTCTTAGAATACAATGCAGACTTTATCCCTTTCGTAACATAGCATCATTTCTAATTACAGAGACTGGCATCTCCAAGTGTTAAATAAGTGTGCAAGTTTATATTTTGACTTACAAGTCATGAATCTAACACGAACAAAAAGCTGCACTACATAAATCATAGCACCTAGTAAAATTGAAGTAATATTACTCTACCACACTTGCGGTCTTTCATGCTAACTTTGGGTGGGAATCTCTTCTGGTTAACAACCAATCCGAATCACAGCTAAATTTGTAGCCAAGTAACCAACAAGTTTTCTCCTTTTCCTATATATGATTCTATACTTTCCATTTCCTGTAGATTTGGAAGTTTCTTTTTGTATACAGTATGTGTGTGGCAGGTCATTGCATGTATCCTAGAGAGATTACCAAGAGTTTATTCCAAATGCAGGAACTTCTCTGAATTAAAACAATTAATTAGTTCTGACCTTTAAAAGATTAATGAAAATGGTTTGTTGATGGCCTGAACAGGAAACGGTTTTACTTTCAGAATTATTACTAATACTATATACATGTACAACCAAGATCAAATATACATGTACAACCAAGATCAAATATATATGTATAACCAAGATCAAATATACATGTACAACCAAGATCAAATATACATGTACAACCAAGATCAAATATACAAGATCAAATATATATGTACAACCAAGATCAAATATACATGTATAACAAGATCAAATATACATGTACAACCAAGATCAAATATATATAAAAGATCAAATAAATATGTACAACCAAGATCAAATATACATGTACAACCAAGATCAAATATACATGTACAACCAAAATCAAATATACATACATGTACAACCAAGATCAAAAATTTTTAAAAGTTTGTTATTTTCATCAAATTTTTAAAAGTTTATTTGTTTAGGTTTAACAATTTTGGGGAATTTGGGAATGTTTGGGAATTAGGGATAAAATGTACTCTCAATTATGCTCTGTAATCTTCATTCCAACCAACTACACATTAAAGTCATTTGTCTTATAAAAAGGTTACATATTGGTCTTGGTCAATTCTAACAAGCAAAAACTGTAGACAATTGAAAACGAGATATCATAGTAGAAAGGACTTTAAATCATTTGTTTGTGTGCTTTCTTTCATGGATGATTTTTTACTTCACACTAACTAAGTAAAAGAGGCTGTAGCCCCAAATGGGAAATTTGGGATAAAATGTACTCTCAAGTAGCCTACCTCTTATATACCAAAACCATGACTTCACATTGTGTACAGATTTCCTGTTAATTCACAAAACAATCAATAACTGTGGAGAACTTGAGAAGATTATATAAAAAGCAGTTTCTCCACGAGTATAATCCAAATACAATCCCTATTCATACGAACTTCTTATACGCTTGTATACGAATATAATCCCCATTCATGCTCACGCGGTTGCGTATAATCTCACATATAATCTTGGATTAAAAACTGATACAAAATTGTACACAAACGCATACTGTAGCATACAAACTTATACAAAAGTAGACTTAAGTATATTTACGTAGTATACGAGAGTATGCAGTATTTCTATGTGAACGGTACCAGAGATCGCGTTAACGACAAATTTGACTTATATTACGCCATGGCTGAAATTTCTTACGACACAGGTTGTACCTGCGTCGTTAGATTCAGATATAGCATGTGGAATTTTACGCCAGAGTTTTTCATTAACCTAAATGAAAATCATGAACATCTTACCTCTCTGATGCGATTCAAAGTTTTATTTCACACAAAAATGAATTTGAATTACTCATAAATAAAAGAAAATTGACACAACTACGAGACTAACAGCCGAATGATTCTACATGCCCGTAGTGCTGTCATAAACACATATAGGCTAGTACATAGACCCTATGCATAATGTACGTACACTGTACAGTGTACGTGAGAATTTGATGATGTTTTGAATGCAAGCTGTCAATTGTCAACGATATTATTAGCTAGGATTCAACTTTCCTCCTGTATTGTGTTGATCGTGTATCTGTAAAGTAATCACAATCAGCAAGTCAGGTTACTATACTGTAAAGAAGTAGGCGTGTTTAAGATCTGAATAGTATATTATCGTTGACAATTGGTCAAAGTTCACAAAAACCTCATGAAAGTTTGATTATGATAAACATAAGTATTTTCTAGTTTATTTTAGGGTTGTTAACCCAAATTTCATGACTCAACAATCAACATTATACAAGGATTGGGCATAAACTTTTTCTTAATATTTTTATGATAATAATAGTCCGATTTTGTAATGTTTTTGGTATTTTAAGCGCAATTTCCATTCACTTTAGCAAGGCAGGCCTACACAAGTGTGTGTGTTAACCACTACTTCCATGCTTCGTAAGCGCGCAATGCCCTGTACATACAATGGCAAATTTACAAAATATGCCGAACTTCAAGGGCTTGTCGTAATCAAATACGTCAGGCAAAAAATTATAACGCAACCTCTGAGCGGTACTGTATGTCATCATCATTCAACCGATTACACGTTAACAGTTTAATAACAACTATCCACCATGTAAGAAAGTAACTACAAAGGCACAACCATACTGTAGTTCTGGGACTCCGGGTGTATAAATGAACAACGTGTATAAATGAACAACGTGTATAAATTGTGTATATCTACATGCATACTGGAGGATCTATTTTGTGACAATAGTATTTATTGGTTTTCTGAGGGAGGGGACTTTCACTCATAACAAAGTAACTCCTGACAGAGAAAGAGGGGAAACATGCAGTTCATAAAAAGAAAATTATTATCTGTATCAAAAGCAGTGCCATGAACTTGGCCTATTACCAGGGTAGTGCATATTTTAATTTAACCATTTATCCTAAAATTATTTGTTTGGTTGGTTGGTTTTTGGAAAGGCTATTTATTTATATTATTATTTTTATGGTTGCATTTGCCATGAGCCAAGATGATTGTCAAGTGCAAATTTGGGATTGTATGAACGGGAGACAAGATTTGATAAATACCCCTCCCCCCTCCCAGAGATACCAGGGACAAGTTCTTTTTCCAGTTTTTGTAATACTATTCACGCAAGCATAAAGCAAATCTTAAAGAGACAAGAAAGCCTGTTTGGCTGAATGAAACTTAACTTAAAGGATTGTAACTATGATAGCAAATATACGCATATTGATATAATCCAATTACCATAATTTATGCACGATAAATAAACACCCAAATTGTATCAATTTTCAACAAAAATAAACTATCAATATGTACATTATTTTTCAATTAAACAACTGACACTTGCTCTCACCAGTATTGCTGCATTTGGTGGATATGGCTGATTTGTGGTAAAATAAATGAAAACTGCTTGGGCATCTACTGAATATTTATAACTTGGTCTGGAAATTCCCTACTTGTGCACAAATCAATTTTAATAATTTATTTTCTAAGCACTGAAATATTCAGTTTAATATCCAAATGGAGATATATTTGATATCCCCAATGGGATAGTATAGCCTATTGTGGATATCAATGCAACCACTACTTGGCAGCTATAGTATAACCAGGGATATATTATTTGGTTTGGTTTCTTGATGTTTAATGGCACCGCGACAATCAGAGTCAAATGTGCCAATTTTATTTGGAACAGGGAAATCTTATTTAGAACATATTTCTGGTGTGACTGTAGGAAATTGGAATGAAGGCCATAGAACTACAAACATTGCTGATGGCGTAAATATTTTTCCAAAATTGTTAAAATAGCTTGTCTTTAAACTGTTCGTAGGCTTTAGTTTAAATTAATAATGAACATCTGAAAGAGGTACATACCTTGACAAGTTCCTAGAGCAACTGTAAACATACAAGTTGGTGGTGGAGAAGATATTGTTAACAGAATTTCTAAAGCAAGAACATCTTTCATAAAATTAAAGAAGATGAGGAGCTCCAATATATGTATTTAGTCAAAACAAAGATCAGATTATTTAACTCTATTGTGTAGTAAGTTCTTTTATATGGTTGTGAGATGTGAAGACCAATGAGACGAACAATAAGAAATTGGATACTTTCATATTCAAATGCATGAGAAGAATTTTGAAGATCAGATGGCCATATGTTGTTTCAAATAATGAATTATTGAGATTTACTAAGCAAAGGAGAATTAGCAATAAAGTCAAAATGAGAAGATGGAGGTGGATTGGGCATGTATTCAAAATGAAAGAGGACAGCCACTGCATGACAGCATTGATATGGAAGCCAGAAGGAAGAAGTAAGTAGGACACCCAAGAACGACATGGAGAAGAATGGTTGAGAAGGAAAGAGAGTAGCTAGGGTGGAATTTTGGGATGATGCCAGACATGTTGCCTGAGACAGGATACGTTGGAGAGAGTACACTGCAGCCTTATGGAACACATGGCCTGAAGAGGACAGTGAGTGAGTGTGAGGCTTCAGTTTACTGAAGAGTCAAAAATAGGGTCACTAACTCAAAATCTGGACCAATATTTCTGGACCTTGTAACCTTTTGGTGATCCATTGAGGGAGTGGGGGTTCAAAAGGGTCGAATCCCTGGCTACACCCAAGTTACTGTACATGTATGCAAAGAAAACAATAACAGAGATGAATCAGTTAGAAATTAAGATTGTAAATTGGATGAATAAACAACAGTAAAATTTACAATGAAAATACATGTAGATGATGTTCACTACAAAATCTATAATCAAAATGAGACCCTTAGCTAATTATACATGTATGTAATGTGGTGTTTAAAGAAAAACATTAAGACGTTTGATAATCATGTTTACCTTTGTAGTAGTCCATGTTTAGTGTGACATAACTGTAAAACCATAATTTTGATATATTAATATGACCCTTGGATATCGGCTATATCGATATGGGTCAACATCAAAGTATATATCAAAATATCGATATATCACCCTAGTTTTATACAGGGTCAAATTTTTATTTTAAAAACCGCTTAGCAACTTTGTCTAACACCTTGTAGTCTGAAATTTGGACATTATATTATGTATAAGAGATGTACATGTACTGTATTGTACTGTAGAAAGTATTAAGAAATCAAAACACACTTTGAATAGAGAACGATACAATTTTGGTAGCAAGCTGCAGTGAATTAATAGCCCTTAAAGGTCCCAACAGTCATGTAAGTCTGACTTTAAATGCAAGCTGATTGGGAGCTGACACAACGTACTGTACTGTATGCTGGATAGGCTGTTCCAGATCTTCTAAATCCTTGCAAAAAAAAAACTTTCTCAGATCCAGGTTCATAGTTGCTGGTCGTGTCCTCATAGCATGAGTTTTAGTTGAGGACTAACTGATTATATCAAAGACTTCATTTGGTTTTACTGTATGTCAATATTTCCATGATACATGTTGCATACTCTTACATGTATTTACTGTACTAAAGGTCTTGCATGCATGTGTTTTCACTCTAGCATTATCATGTTAAGCTCTTTCAATCTTTTTTCATCGGAGATAGTAGTATGAATCTTTATACTCTACTCGTGCGCTCTGAATCTCTGATTAAGAGTATAAGTGGGTAGGTGTAATACATAATCCATTTACACATTTAAGAAAAGTGTGACAAAAGATTATTGAATTTAAAAAACTATGTCTTACCAAAATATTTGCATTAAAATATTGTGCAAATTGATTTTCAATATGAAGACTCATATTTCAACCAGAAAATCAGCACACTGTAACTTGAATTTGTTTTACATGTCATGAGTATTGTAATAACTAAATTAAATTTAATTGCTAAACCAAATGGATACAATTTTGTTTTTGTTTGATAAGGGCTTACTGGCACCATGACAACGAGAGTCAAATTGTGCCTGGGAGGTTAAATTATTCGAGAGGTAGGAAGAAAAAAAATAAGGGGAGATTAAGAAAAACAGAACAACTAAAAAAAATTGTTAGAAAATAAAGTTTGAACAAATTGTTTTTGATTGTCTTAACAAAAATGTAGCACACACATGCAGTATCCAACCAATGCAGAGAGAATATTGTGGTGTGAAGATGATACATTACATGCATCCTGCAAATTATTTACTTCCCTTGCAGTCAATAATAGTTTATTTAATCAAACTCGAAAAAAACATGCTTGTGCGCAACAACAAAACTGTCGCATCTTGTTGCAAATGCCTTGTCAGGTGGCGGAGAATGATTGAATCACGAGAAGCCTTTACAGATATTGTATCTATCTTATAAATTTCTTTTGCTTCCGTTTTATTTTTACATAATTCTTTGTCCTAAAAAAGACAAGAATTGGAGCAAAAATTACTGGCCTAATGAACTAAGAAAATAATTGAAAATTGAAATACTACCCAATTATATGTTAAAATTATGTAGGCTAGGCCTAGATGCTAAATACAATACAATTTTAAGTTTGAACTAGGGTCTACATGTAATCCTGAGAAAATTTTGAAAATTCAAAAATGTCCACTTCATAAACGAATATCTAACGTTATATCCTAAACCTGAATGCATACAATTATTTTTTGGTATTCAATATACTTAAAAATTAAACAAAGGTCAGTAGATAATATTGAATGTACTGTACTATACGGTAGATGGGGACGTTTTGGCCCGAAGACAATTTTTACCCGGGGACGTATTGGCAAAGGGACGTTTAGTGGTAAAAATTGGACTAGCCAAACTGTTTCTTAATCTTAAGACCAGGTATAGGCCTATGTCTGTGTGTTAACTAAAATTTAGGCCAAAGTTGATGGCGTCTGGATTTAATACTAAGAATTACTAAGAGTAAGATAAGAAAAGGGGGATTAGCGATCATGTCCACTGGCACTAGTCTAGTACTAGGAAGAAGATGCTTGCAGAGAAGGAATGCAATTTGAAGATTTCCTACAATGTCCTAACTGTAGGCTATGGGCCCTAGGTCTACCAAAAAATCTAAAGCTATTGTTTCTTGCCATTTGCAATTGCATATTGCTTTTGTCTGTGACTTTGCTATCTCCCAAGTCCAAAGCCTAGGCCTCAGGCAAATTAACTGTGTAGGCCTAGGCCTAATCGGATTTAATTGTAATCCACTGGCACTAACGTTTAAACAAGCAGTATCAATCATGATCAAAATGTATAAATTACTGTCAGTGCTACCAAATTGTTAGCCTACTGTATTATCAAATAAAGTTCGATTTATGCATTAAGTCTAGTGCCAGGCCTAGCCTCGTCTAACGGTACAAGTTGTGCACACAGAATAACAGGAGTGAAATCAACAAAATAGAAATACATACCAAACACTTTTAAGCTCAAAGAGGAAGCCTTCACTACTGAAGAGATCCTTGCTTTAACGTTTCCTAACTGAAAATGAACTTGTATCGTTACCAATGGCAATATCGCGAAATTGCACATTCGCTTCAATTTTTAAAAAAATTAGCGAAGGCAACTGCATTCCCTAAATAAAAATTCTTATAAAATCTTTTCCCTGATTCCGCCATCATATAATCCAAGTTTAACGTTACATCACAATTGCAAAATCGTTTTTGTACATCATTCAAAGAACTTTTCAAACACTTCAGTTCAAGTTTTAGAGCACTAACGACGTTACATCCAATTCCGAATCGAACTTCCAATTAAGTTAACAAAATTGCACCATAGGTCTACCGTACCTGTCTGCAAAACGTTACGATGGGCCTAGTAAACACTGCACTAGCACTGTACGCAATGCATGCTTAGCCTATCATGTAAAGGCATGTAAAGCCAATCACTCAGGCACACGGGCGACATGTACCAAAGTTTCAAGTGCCAAAAACTTATTTAATTGCATGGTGAACTTTTAGCTTTAATTCTGTGTTGCGCCCTCGCTTTATATACGGCTTCGGCTTTAAAAAGTAATACTTTGACGTAATACCTTTATATAATCTTGATAGTTTTTAGCTCAACTTCCCTTTAAAGTTTTTTGAGCTTATGTGAGGCTATAATAACATTTTCTCGGAAAATACCACCGAATATCTCCGATTTAAATAAAACTATGTTTTCATTGGCTGGAGCTTTTAGCACATATTGCTAATCGAGCTTAATATTCCGTTTGGGATTTGTCCCACGCTATAGCTAAATTGAGGTATAGCTTTTGTAATTGATAGCTCGTTTGGGCTATAACTTGCATTTAAAAACTAAAGCTTTTAAACTAATATAGCCTTGAATATGCTATTTAAACCGTATAGCGCAATTGTGTGTGTCTGAAAATCACCAAAGTGTAAATAACTCACTAATGAAAAACACCTTTCAATTCACATGCATTACCTGGCCGAAGTTCCTGTTCACAGGGAGTCTTTTGTTCGCGTGCAGATGATAAAAACCTGTTATAACTGATGCATAAAATCACAGTTATCTATGACGGGTATCTTAAAGGATTAATTCAGGGGTCAAGGAAGTCTATCTTATATGAAAGAAGACTTCCAAAGAAAAAATGTAATCGTTTTAGTTATATTTTGTTATCTTCCTTTCACGACTTTCGTATTGTTATTAAATGTATTTTCCTATTGTTTAAATGTTATTATGAGTTATGAATGTTGTGATGAAACAAATAAATCAATGAAATGAGATGAAATAATGATTGCCACTTGAAAGTGTACGGTATTTTGTGGGATGCTATTATTGATTAATTATGATTCATTATTTGCGATGATTGTTGCTCAGAATGGGAAATACATTAGCAATATGTTGCAAGGATGTAAAATCCATCTTGAATTTATACAACAGTATTTTGCTGTTAGTATGTCTGTTGATGATTTTAAATTCACTCAAAAGCAAACGTTGTTAATATAATTTGAATCATATTCCTGTTAAGGCTTAAGTTTAGTTTTTCTTTTTCTGAGGCTTACTTGAAAAACAGTTTTCACATATTCAAACGATATTAAAGCTCCAAAGCAGTGGAGCAACTAGAGTCCTGGGGTCCCGTGAGCATTTTGGCTTATGTATCGATGTCGGAACCACGGAAGCAAGAAGGGGGCACTGCGCCTAAACCTAGAGTAAGGGGCAGAAGGTGCCCTTTTGAAATTTTGCGGACGGGGGCAGGGACGATGGCTCCACAATCTCGAACCCATAGACGGAATTTGCCTACCGAAAGCGGGGTAAGTCTAAAGTGTGTGTTTGAGAGGGGATCACAAAATCACGCTACGATACATCACATCACCATACAACACTACCGCCTATGCTCAAACCATATATGCAGGAGCCGTTTCGAAACACAAGAGTGTCCTCTTTTTATAATGAAAAGTCCCCCCAATTACTGTCAAAAACGTCTTTGAACTTGATTTTTACTCCCTGACTCCCTCCCCGCCCCCTCCCAAACCTTGCCCGAGCTCCTTCCGACACCTATAGCGCTTTGGGTCCCATAACAAAAATAACAAAAATATTGCAATGTCATTGTTTAAGGCTAGACCCAAATCGATTTTTCCCAGGGCCTGTTTACCCACCCTTCCGAGCATTCCCAGCCTTTTGTTGTGCCACCGCAAATCAAAGTTGTATTCCTTACTTTTATTTAATATTGTTTTTGTGTATACATATGTGGGTGTATGTGCGTGTGTAGGCCCCTATGTATGTTTTTGTTAATCTTTTTATTGTTATTCCTTTATGTTTTTCACATTGTACGGCGCCTTGAGCACCTTCTGGGTGGATACGAGCGCATTATAAATTTTATTTATTATCATTATTATTAGTATTTCTTAACAACCCCAGCCTACCCAATTTAACTACCCACCAACAAAAGCAGTCTTATACCCGCCCCAAAACATATATTGAGTTACTTCATCATTGTAGTTCTAGCATCCCATTGATATTAAAGCTCCCTCTTGTCTTTCAAAAAGAAAAAAAAAATCAAACATAGATTGCTTTCCTAACAACCCCAGGCCGGCGCGACTGATATTAAAATACAAAATATTTTAAAACAGGCTCCTCCCAAAATGTATGTTGAGCTTTCTAGTTATGTTTAAACAGAAAAAAATGTTTAATCGAAAGTCTCTACCAGAAAAAACATAAACAAATGAGAAAATTAAGAAAATTGATCAACTTTGAAATGCAAGTGCAGAATTTGTAATTTTGGGAGCTTTATTTTAGTCACATTACTTAAAGGTCTATAGAGAGGTACCATGTATCACGTACCGTACCATTGAATTATGATTTAAATTCTTATTCTATTTTTGAACTTTGAAAATAGCATGTGCAATTTTCAAGTTTTGAGTAATCAAGTTTAAATTGTTTTTATTATATTGAAAAAAGTGAGATGTATGAACAGTAAAACACCTCAAAATGCTTGTATATATATATATGTATATATATATATATATATATATATATATATATATATATATATATATATATATATATATATATATATATATATATATATATATATATATATATATATATATATATATATATATATATATATATATATATATATATATATATATGTATATATATATATATATATATATATATATATATATATATATATATATATATATATATATATATATATATATATATATATATATATATATATATATATATATATATATATATATATATATATATATATATATATATATATATATATATATATATATATATATATATATATATATATATATATATATATATATATATATATATATATATATATATATATATATATATATATATATATATATATATATACATATATATATATATATAAATGGCAAATTAAGTCTTTTTTGTACCCCCACACACACACACACACACTTTTCAAAATGGATATACGCCACTGCTGGTGACTTGTTTATATAAGGGTATGTCTATTAGTCTCTGAACAGTTTAAAGACCGCTATATCTAACACAATTTTGGAGAAGGAATCACGCCGTCAGCAATTTTTTACAATTCAAAAGGCTGACTATATGCCCCTGCGTAGTTTATACGCTTTTTATTGCAATTTTTACTAAGATATCTGATTTCTAATGTTAACACTAAACCATTTCATTAAGCCCTTGAGTGGACCGAAGCTGGAAAGTAACGATAATAATTGAACCATATATTTAGCAAAAACCCGCAAGACAGCAAGACAAGTTCCTCGCATCATCTTTCAAGAAAAGAAATAATATAACTTTAAAGCAGACAGTGCGTCACCAGGGGAGTGGTGGTGGTCGGAGTGGGGGGGGGGGAATAATGGCGTTTGCCGGGAAAATTCTACCACTTTTCGGTAAATTTAACGTATATGCAGGCCCGTAGCCAGGGGGTTCGTCCGAGCGAACGAACCCCTTTTGTTGAAAAAGGGCCCTTTTGTTGAGAAAGAGCCCTTTTGAAAAATACAATTTGTGTCCAATTGTATATTAAAGTATATGTAAAGGTGAAAGATCTTTTAACAAAATGAAACTCGGAAAAACGGTTTACAAAGACGTCAGATGACTATTTGGAATATGTTTTATATTGTGAGCGCCATCTATTGACCAAATTGACTTAGATACAGGGGCGTCACCAAGTAGGTTTTCGCGTGTCGGGTAGATTCTTATTCGTCCGGTTTGTCAGGCGTGTTTACTTAAAAATGCTGTTGCACCATTTTTTTTTTTTATAAAAGCCAGAAGTAAATTTAAGGGAATATATATGTTTTGAATGA
Source organism: Chiridota heheva (assembly GCA_020152595.1). Lineage (NCBI taxonomy): Eukaryota > Metazoa > Echinodermata > Holothuroidea > Apodida > Chiridotidae > Chiridota > Chiridota heheva. The sequence goes on along the minus strand of JAIGNY010000812.1, from coordinate 2,115,175 downwards.
ATTATTGTAAATTTTTGACCGAAACTTGAAGTTCCAAATTGCACCAGAACTCCCTCAATTTTGGACCAAACACCTTCAATTTTTCCCCCAAAATCTTCAATTTTGGACCAAAAATATACAATTCTGGACCAAAAATCTCCAATTTTGGACCAAAAATCTCAAGTTTACAGGGCCCTTTAGTCACACTTGATTTCTGTTTGCACGGATTGTGGTATTTTATCCATATTATGAAGCAGGGGCGGATTTAGGGCCTTCGGCTGAGTCTATAAATTTTTTCATGAATTATGACCTCTTATAACTTTGACTGAAACCCCTGATCGCATGATCTGATAACCCTATAAAGTTCACTTACTCTTTTTATTTTGTATTTATAACTTCATTTACCTCATATGTTAGAGACGACAACTGGCTTTCAAGCTATAGCTTCCGCTGCATTTTACTCGCATTTTGTGAGAATAGGGCAACATCGTCAGCAAAATCGAAATCCTAAAGTTGTCATGAACTTCCATCTGATTCAGTTGGTTTGTTCAGCTGTTTTTTTCCTCATGATCCATTCCATAACATTTTAGGAATTGGAAACCGGTGTAAAAGTAAATTTCCCCCTAGTAAATTTGCCCCCCCCATTATTTCCTAGGAAATTTGGGCCCCAGACAATTAAGCCGTAGCCATCCAGTACATTTGGTCCCCCTCATAGTAAAAATGGTCCGTTAAGAAATTTGTGCCCCGGCCTTTCTTTCCTATGAAATTTGGAGACAACAACTTGTCCCCCTTTGTAAGAAAAAGCCCTTATTCTCCCTTCACACTAAATCTCACTGCCGTTTTACATAAAGCACGCCTTTTTTTCTTTATTGTCTTAGTTTATCACTTCTTATCACTTTTTAGCTTGTCACTTCAGTGCACAAAATTAATTGAAGGAACCGTACAGACACTCCAGTAAATTGCCTAGTAAAATCATTCCGGAGGGGGCCAAATTCACTAGACATTCTTTAAGAAATAAGGTCCAGGGGAGGATTTACGGGTGGGAAGGGGGGGGGGGAGGGTTACTATCACACCCGACATAACATCATCTTGCTTCACTCCAGTCTTATCCTTGAACTACTCTTGTTTCTTCACCTCTATTAACTGATTAAGCACAGCACACTCGCTATCGTGGTATTACACTCGTATCATATTAACCAGCTTCTGGTATACCGTAACATCTCAATCTGTTAATATGGCCCAGAGGCTATTATATCGCAATGGACAGAGTCAAAAGCTTTCTCATAATCTACAAAGATAATGTACACTATTAGAAAGGGAAGAGAAAAAAAAGCGTCTTCAAGGTTCTCAGTGGAACCCTCAGGTTCTTTGCAGAACCACGAGGTTCTTTGAGAGTTAGATGGGTTCTCTCTGATCGGTCAGGGTTCATTGTGGAACCTATGTTCCTTCGCTTTGTAAAGGGTTCTTTACAATTTTCTATAATTTTCAGAAAAGCATTAGACGTTTTTGACAAGTTATTACTGAAATATTTAGACCTTAAGAGCGAAGAAATCAATTGAAATACTATTTCAAATATACACTTGTTTCGATAAATAATTAGTTTGTGATAATGAAAATGCAGTAATTTCAGATAAATTTTGTTTCGAGTATTGACTATAGAATGTTTGATCCCGTAAAAGACAAAAATTAAAAAAACGCATTCTTAACATAGATACCTTGTAAAAATTTATAATATTATCTAAGCCAAATCACATATTAAGGAAAAAATTAGATCTACAAATTTGGAGAAACTTAAGAAGTTTCTAACACAAACTGTTTACATAATGCCACAAACTGTTCACATAATGCCACCGCGTACATTGAACAATGTTACGATGATTAGGATATCAGCCAATCAAAGAACGTTAAATGCCTATTGCCACTAACATCCGCAAAATAGTTATTCGTTTGGTTGGTGCACGTCACATCCGGGAGATGACGTCATTTTCTGGAGCGAAAACAAACTTTTGCGCGGTACACGTGGGCAAGTCCGTATGCGTTTACTGTATGGCGTGTAAACAAACACAGCTGATCGCTTTGTTTTCACTCCAATTCGCCGTCTGCGAATTGTCTTGACAAACCGGAACTCACCCGAAACTTTGCAAAAGGTCGGCAATTTTTCATACTGCTCAGCTGCAAACCACTGATTTGGGCGGTTTGCAGCTGCGCAGACTATAAAATTGCGTGACCTTTCGCAAAATTCTGGCGAAGCTCCGGTTTGTGGAAACAATTCGCAGACTCGACGGCAAATGCGGGGTGAATGCGCGCGGTTGCTATGCGGTCTAATGACCTCAGGTCAACCAAGTGAATATAAAGGATATGAGACGGCGCGTGGTGGGAATTTTTCAATAAGATATCAGTGTGAATTATATCGCACTCTACTGTTAACATTAGTGCTATAGATTAAACAATGTCTCGAAGGACATCGTCACATTCAAAGAGCCAGTGGTTGCGAGTATTGGTTTAAATTGAAAGGAATAAAGCCGTAAAATTTCATTCGTGAAATTATTCTGCGGAGGAGTTATTGCACTTTAACTGTTCAAAGATTTCACCAGTGTCACTGCTAATGAAAAGTCACCTTACAGTGTAAAGTGTATTGTCATGATTTTACATTCACGACAATTTTTACGTATTTCTTTCAACGTGAATTACCTCTTTCTAAATCATTGAATTTTGTTGTTCAAGTATTGAGCTACACTTTACTCGAACGGATGCTTTACCCAGATCTGCTTATGACATGTGCCTTACACTTCAAAGAAAATAAATATTTTTTGTTGAACTTACATCTGTATATAGGCTTACGAATTATTTTGTCTCTAAACGGAATAAGATATTAACGTTTTTTTTTTTTTTTTTTTTAGCACTTTGTTTCTTCACTTGTTTTAAATTATATATGTGAAAATTCATAGGAATGTTCCACTAAGTGTGGTAAAAAGAAAAGGACCTCGCCTTAACACGTGATTGATGGAAATTGCTTTAATCCCATCATTTTCAATATAAAACACATGAAAAATATAAACATATATAAAGAACTCCCAAAGCTTCCACGGAAAGCCGTATTTCCTGTGGCTTTGAGGTTCCATGGGGAACCTATATAGACGGTTCCTGAAATAACCTAAATGGGTTCCAAATACGTGACAAGCTATAGAACCTTTAAAAGGTTCCACGGAGAACCTTGGATTCGGGGAGTTTGGGGTTCCACGGGGAACCCATATCTACGGTTTCTTGCAGAACCATATTGGGTTCCAAATACGTGACAAGCTATAGAACCGTAAAGGTTCCAAGTAGAACCTTTTTTCTTTTCTTTATTCTAAGAGTGTATAATGGAGATTGCCAATCATACTGACTGCTCAATGATGTTGCGAAGTATAAATACCTGTTCAGTTGTGTTCCTTCCCTTTCTGAACCCAGAAATGTATCCTTAATTTATTCATCATCGATCCCAAAGCTAATTCTCCCAATAATAATAATAATAATAATAATAATAATAATAATAATAATAATAATAATAATAATAATAATAATAATAATAATAATAATAATAATAATAATAATAATAATAATAATAATAATAATAATAATAATAATAATAATAATAATAATGATAATAATGATAATAATAATAATAATGAATAATAATAATAATAATAATAATAATAATAATAATAATAATAATAATAATAATAATAATAATAATAATAATAATAATAATAATAATAATAATAATGATAATAATAATAATATAATAATAATAATGATAATAATAATAATAATAATAATAATAATAATAATAATAATAATAATAATAATAATAATAATAATAATAATAATAATAATAATAATAATAATAATAATAATAATAATAATAATAATAATAATAATAATAATAATAATAATAATAATAATAATAATAATAATAATAATAATAATAATAATAATAATAATAATAATAATAATAATAATAATAATAATAATAATAATAATAATAATAATAATAATAATAATAATAATAATAATAATAATAATACGCCTATTTTTTTTTTTTTTTTTGCTAGGGATAGATGTAAGAGTTTAGTCACCTTTCTTCGGAATCTTTATACTAAGGCTTTTCTTTCAAACATTAGGTAAAACCTCTTCATTCCATATATCTGCTTCCAGCCACTTAACTGTTGCGCTCATATTGATTTTGAGAAATTACGCAATGATCTCAATTATACCACCTGCTTTCCCATTCTTTAGCGGTTTTAAGGCAATTCTGATTTCCGCACAGGTGATGTGATTAGTATATTTATGTCCTATCTATTCCAGGTTGCGAATTCTTGGTCAGTGACCACGCTTGAGATGAGAAGAGTACGTGGCGATATGGTTCAGGTTTTTTAGTTCTTATCTGGTAGTGGTGCTTTGACTTCCTCTTAATTCTGGCATGTTTCAGCCAAACCTTATGTGACACGTGGTAACAGTTTGAAGTTGACCAAAGAGTTATCACGGATAAATATTCGGCGTTTTAGCTTTCGCAAAGAGTTGTTAGTGAGTGTAATGGTTTGCCTGAGTGGGTAGTTAGCTCCAATTTTGTTCACACTTTCAAGGTCAACATTGATAAATTCTTTACTAATTCTGGGCGTCTTCGATTTTTTATTCTTTTTGTGTGGTGGTGGTGGTATCAGTTTGGGTTTTTCATGGGTGACTAACCCTTCTTAGCCCGTAATCTTGCTATGTTATATGTTATGCTATCTTATGTCCTCTATCACTAGATACTGCTCTTCAATAACAGGGTTTGAAGGATGTTGGCGGTTCAAAGTCTCTTGAAAATGTTCTTTCCACCTCTTTTTGCAAGCTGAACATTTCCATCTTTATCTTTAACAGTATTAAAAGCTCTTCTTTTATCATTGCTCAATGTCTACAATTCCTTCATTTTCCCAAGACATGCAAGACCAGCTGCTCTTTCTGCTTATTCATCAGCCCACTGGCAGGCTCTTGTCTTTACGAAGACTTCTTTTGACCTCTCTATCCTTACTTCTATTTCCCTCATATTCCACGCTGTTTAATCAGGGATTAAAATTCGGATACCTCAAAAGTTTTAAAGCCAAACACCAACCAAAGAACAACTGCATTATAAAAGATTTAGGTCATTTCGTGTTATCTATGTCTACCTACTGTGGTGTAGCGTTTATCATGTGTCTACAGACCACGAGTCCCTGGGTTCAAGCCTGGGTTGGGTAGACACGCCAGTGACAACTGGTTATCAAAGGCCGTAGACATTGACTTGGTTGTCCGTACTTCGTCCCTGTGTTCTCGTCCGGGTCGTATTAAGCGTTTCGTGATAGCATTGTTACTATCATAACCGACGACCCCGTCATTGTAATTGTGTGTTCACTCGTCGTCGTCGTCGTGTATCTATTCATGATGCTAGATGAAAGATACGCCAACGGGTAGCCCACACTGTAAATCACGGTTTAGCGTCATTTTAATCGAATATTTCAGCACATGTGCCAATTGGGCTATATGTATAGTATAGTCCATTCAGGCTATTTTAGTGTTATATCTTTAGTTTTTGAACGCAAGTTATAGCCCAAACGAGCTATTAACTACAAATGCTATACCCCAATTTGACTATACTATGGGACAAATTCCAAACGGGATATTACTGCCTAAATTGCACATTCTTTTTCCTTCGGAAATGTTCGGTGGCGAATTCCGAGTCAATGTTATCATATATGCTAAATTCATTCGGATCGCGCCAAGCAAAACCAATTTTTTTGAGTCATTTTTGGCAAGATTCGGAATGCAAATTAAGTTCTTACTACGCACCAATACAAAGTATTGTTGCATCCACGGATCGATCTATGCAAGACAAACATGACAACACAGCAAAATGTCGAATAAACGCTAAGGATATAATAAACCATGCAAAAACAACACTTGTGTACGAGCGAAAATCTAAAGGGATGTTGAGCTAAAAACCTGTCTAATACCTGAATAGCTCAAAAAGCCATATCCAATTATCTACCCCAAAGGCGCCATCCCTTTCCACCTGTCCACTGTTTCAGCTTCTGAAATTGAATATTTTCCTATTAACTGACAATATCATTTGACGAGGATCTGGTGTACCAACGAATTGTTGAAATAAATGAGGTATACAAAAACATCAATTAAATGGAATTATTCTTTATTTCATAATAACGTAAAAATCAAAGTGAGGTCTGAGAATGTGCATAGGAGGATATTTGGAGGGTACGCCCAAGGAAGGTCACCTAAACATTGAAAGTTTCATAAATAGTTATTGTTAAATTCACACAAAATTCACATTAAATTCACATGCGTGTTTTGCATTTGAATGGAATTTATGCAATTTGATCAAATAATTATGAATTTTAAGTCCACTCCTCCGATTTCTTTCAAATAACTGTCTCGATATATATATATTGGAGCTTGGAAGCATCTTATTCAAGAAGCCTTAGTATTAGGAATTAAAAAATATCCATCTTATACATCATGTAATTAAAGATTTATCTTCCGTTTTACAAAGTTAAAGTTGACTTGTTTATTTCAAACAGGGAAATATCACCTCCATCCCTGTTTCCACAACTTGAAACTGGATTGCCTGATAAAAGGAAAAACTGCCTTTCATTGCAGGCTCACAGGAGCAGTGTGTGGGCGGTTAGGGGAATATGCGGGCCCCATTTCTCCATTAAGCTTACAGTCTTAATGATCTGATGATAGTCAAAATGACGTATATGCTACTTGTTTTCCACAGTTGAGTTAGGTTGAGTTTTACGTCTCTTCATAATCAGATTCATTGATTACGATTTAGACCCCCTCCCCTGCCCCTCCCCTTCCCACAATCACTCCGACCCTATACATCATATATGTTTGTACTCCTTAATAATCAAAGAGAGAAAAGATTGCTTATCTTCTGATCTTTATCGACAAAAACATTCCGAAGCATAGCAAAAGTTTATACAGTTATAGGGTTAATATCAAAATCGGTGAAAAATATGCAAATGTTATGTGAATTTGTGATGTATAAACATAATCTTTTCTTGGCTAAATCTGTTGTTTTTTAGCCATGTACCATGATTTCATGAATATAGCCACACAATCAACATCAAAAACTTAAATACCAGTATAATAATTATAATTAAGGAAAGAGTTTTAAACCGTGTCTTTCCGTTCAAATCTATCACAAATTGTTATGAAGAAAATTGTTATGTAGACTGTATAGATGCACGTACCATAAATAACCACTCATAACTAAAGCTGATTTCTAAGTTTATTGAAGCTAACCCAAAGCCTGAATCGTAGTTTCATTACTATCAATTAAAAAGTTTTTGGAAACCTGGGTTGCAAGCGTGTGTAAGGAACGCTTGTTGTTATGGCGATTAACTTCCAATGACGTCATCACTCACGTAATTTCGGATAGTTAGATCGAACAGATATGTCTGTAATATCATTCTGTGAAACTGGATTCAAATTACGATATGAGTAAGAATAAGACTATTCCTATGTTGAGCTGTACATGTGTAAAGATATCTAACAGAGAAACTTTGTTTTCTCAAACTTGTGTTACAATAAAGAATCATGAAATTAGGTTTCTCTTTATAGAAAATGAATACTTTATAAAACTTCCGACATTCGGACTGATTAGTTAGGCCAGCCTTTTAACCAGTAGCGAATTACAACGAGGAAAAGGGGCATTAATCAGAGGCGCAGGAAGCGGGGAATGGCAGGGGTAAGCTGCCCCTGAGTGGATTTCACCTTCCCGATTGCATGCCGCTTTTCTGCCCCATTGGGAGGTGAAATTTGGAAATTATTAATTAAATTCCAAAAAATTAAAGATAACTGTCCGAAAAGGAATAATAATTCTGAAATATTGTCCGAAATTGAATTAATTTTCCCGAAAATTGTCCGAAAAGGAATGAAATTTCCCGAAATTGTTCGAAAAGGAATGAAATTTCCCGAAACTGAAAGGAATTTACCAATATTTGAAGAAAATTGGCCGAAAATGCTTGGAAATTTCCGGCAAATTGAGTTTTCCGATGGAAACTTAATTATTCAGTGCACATTTGTGGGATATAAGACAAATTTACCCGACGAAAATTGTCATTTGCCGCACTATGAACGATAGGGACGTAGCCAGTGGGAGCGGTCGCTCCGCCCCTTTTACTCCCCCTTTGGGCGACTTAATGAATACCTGTAAGTTACAGTTAAATTACGACATCTATTGATGTATGTGATTCTGAGCTTCTTTTATTGCCAATTTCCTGAAAAATTTCAAACAAATTCGCTCATTTTTCCGACAAAACTCCCCTGATTTCAAACCCTTTAGAAAGCCGGTAACAAAATGTCAGATCCAATTCCATTTGGGTAAAAAAAAAAAAATCGTTTTTTCTCGAGCAAAGAGTGTTCAGAACACCTCCTTCCCCCAGTCACCAGTATAGTCCCGTAAGCGTATGATGGGTGCATGGCTAGACCCCATGAGCCCCGAGCAGAATTCGAGTTATGGGGCCCCGAGCAAATGACACTGCGATATGTTTGTTATGCATGGTCCCCGACCTCTATTCCTTACGTTCCCCCTACGTTGCTCCACTGTCTTGTGAGGATTTTTGGCATTTGTGATGTATAACCAGTTAAAAACTTCTCATGCATGTTAATTTGTGCATATGTTTTCTGTCTTCTACCCCTATCTATATAGTTTTAACGAAACTGCGAAAGAAAGGAGACGTGGGTTAATTTTGAGCAATATGAAAAAGAAAGAAAAAAAATGATGAATTTGAAGCCAAAAGCCAAATGGGTCTAAAATTTTTGATGTGGGTTTTGTTTTTGGCAACAAAAATTGAAAAGTTAATGTCTTGCCCCTTCTGGAAAAATTCCATACGCTCACTGCTCCCATGGCATGCATGTGGTATATGGTTATCCAAAACAGTTTGTCAGATATTCTCCAAGCAATTTTGCATGGCTATGATTTCAGACTATTCCCGTCCATCTGTATTCATCATGTTCATATACATTGCATGCACATTCATCAACACCATATAATAACTTTAAATGCTATACCTTTCTGCTTTAAGCTTCTCAAAGACAACAGTGTAAGAGCTATAGAACATGCATAATACATTTTACAGGGTGTGTCAGTGTGTGAAGTTGGTTCCTAGTTACTTGTTCCTAGTTCCTTATTCGTAATTTCCAGCTCCTAGTTCCTTATTCGTAATTTCCAGTTCCTAGTTCCTTATACGTAATTTCCATTTCCTAGGTCTTAGTTCCTTATTTGTAATTTTAATTTCCTAGGTCCTAGTGCCTTATTCGTAATTTTCATTTCCTATGTCCTAGTTCCTTATTCGGTATTCCTATTTCCTATGTCCTAGTTCCTTATTCGTGATTTCCATTTCCTAGTTCAATACCCGTTATTTCCAGTTCCTAGTTCATTATTCGTAATTTCCATTTCCTAGTTTCATATCCGTAACTTCCAGCTTATAGTTTCTTATTCGTGATTTCCAGTTCATAGTTCCTTATTCGTAATTTCCAGTTCCTAGTTCCTAGTTTCTTATTTGTAATTTCCAGCCCCTAGTCCCATATCCGTAATTTCCAGCTTTTTACGCAAAATTGTGCAGATTCTTAAATTTAAATATACAAGACCAATACCAACCATATGTTGCACTATGACACCTTGGTACATAAATTTGTGTCCTGTATAGACTCTGAGGTCAAAAGGTCAAAGGTCACAAAGCTATTGACCATTTCTCACTATTTCCATAGTTACTTATTCGTAATTTATATTTCCTAGGTCTTACTTCCTTATTCGTAACTTTCCAATTCCTAGTTCTTTTTCGTACTTTCCACCTCCTAGTTCCTTATTCGTAATTTCCATTTCCTAGTTCCTTATTCGTAATTTCCAGTTCCTAGTTCCTTATTCTTAATTTCCTTTTCCTAGTTTCAAGTTCCTTAATCGTTATTTCCAGCTCGTACTTCCTTATTCGTAATTTCCACTTCCTACTTCCATATTCGTAATTTCCAGCTTTTTACGCAAAATTGTGCGGATTCTTAAAGTCAAAAAGTACAAGACCAATACCAACCATATGTTGCACTATGACACCTTGGTACATAAACTTGTGTCCCGTATAGACTCTGAGGTCAAAAGGTCAAAGATCACAGAGCTATTGACCCTTTTCACTATTTCCCTAGTTGCTTATTCGTAATTTATATTTCCTAGGTCTTAGTTCCTTATTCGTAACTTTCCAATTCCTAGTTCTTTTTCGTACTTTTCACCTCCTAGTTTCTTATTCGTAATTTTCATTTCCTAGTTCCTTATTAGTAATTTCCAGTTCCTAGTTCCTTATTCTTACTTTCCATTTCCTAGGTTCAAGTTCCATATCCGTAATTTCCAGTTCCTAGTTCTTTATTTGTAAATTCCAGTTCCTTGTTCGTAATTTCCAGCTCCTAGTTCCTTATTCGTAATTTTCAGCTCCTAATTCCATGTCCGTAATTTCCAGGTCCTAGTTCCTTATACGTAATTTCCAGTTCCAAGGTCCTAGTTCCTTATTCGTAATTTCCATTTCCTAGGTCCTAGTTCCTTATTCGTAATTTCCAGTTCTTACTTCCTTATTTGTAATTTCCACTTCCTAGTTCCTTATTCGTAGCTTCCATTCCTAGGTCTAGTTCCATATCCGTAATTTCCAGTTCCTAGTTCCTTATTCGTAATTTCCAGTTCCTAGTTCCTTATTCGTAATTTCCATTTTCTAAGTCCTAGTTCCTTATTCGTAATTTCCATTTCCTAAGTCCAAGTTCCTTATTCGTAATTTCCAGTTCCTACTTCCTTATTCGTAATTTCCAGTTCCTAGTTCCTTATTCGTAATTTCCAGTTCCTAGGTTCAAGTTCCATATCCGTAATTTCCAGTTCTTAATTCTTTATTCGTAATTTCCAGCTCCTATTTCCTTATTCGTAATTTCCATTTTCTAGGTCCTAGTTCCTTATTCGTAATTTCCATTTCCTAAGTCCTAGTTCCTTATTCGTAATTTCCATTTCCTAGTTCCTTATTCGTAGCTTCTATTCCTAGGTCTAGTTCCATATCCGTAATTTCCAGTTCCTAATTCCTTATTCGTAATTTCCAGTTCCTAGTTCCTTATTCGTAATTTCCAGTTCCTACTTCCTTATTCGTAATTTCCAGTTCCTAGTTCCTTATTTGTAGCTTCCATTCCTAGGTCTAGTTTCATATCCGTAATTCCTAGTTCCTAATTCCTTATTCGTAATTTCCAGTTCCTAGTTCCTTATTCGTAATTTCCAGTTCCTAGTTCCTTATTCGTAATTTCCAGCTCTTAGCTCCTTATTCGTAATTTCCAATTCCTACTTCATCATTCGTAGTTTCCAGTTCCTAGTTTCATATTCATAATTTCCAGTTCCTAGTTCCTTATTCGTAATTTTCATTTCCTGCGTCGTAGTTCCTTATTCGTAATATCCAGTATTTAGTTCCTTATTCGTAATTTCCATTTCCTAGGTCCTAGTTCCTTATTTGTAATTTTCATTTCCTGCGTCGTAGTTCCTTATTCGTAATTTCCACTTCCTAGTTTCTTATTCGTAATTTCCAGTTCCTATTTCCTTATTCGAATTTTTTTCAGTTCCTAGTTCCTAATTCAAAATTTTTTAGTTTTTAGTTCCTTATTCGTAATTTCTATTTCCTAGGTCCTAGTTCCTTATTCGCAATTTCCATTTCCTAGGTCCTAGTTCCTTATTCGTAATTTCCAGTTCCTAGTTTCAACATAGTTCTTTATACGTAATTTGCAGTTCCTCAGTAGTTCGTTATTCGTAATTTTCAGTTCCTAGTTCGTTGTTCCTCAAATGGACGGCAGATGTGACATTAGGGTTAAATAAATCCAAACATGAATATGGGCTTTTATCAGATTATATAAGATACATGAGGTAAGAACTTAATACGGAACTGATAAATAAATCGGAGAAATTGATGCAGACATGCTGGAATCTGATTCAATGAATCTGTAAGTTGGTAAGTGAATAAGGGACTGATAAATGTTTAAGGAAATTTGGAAATGGGCGATAGATTATGATTACATGAATTATAAACTAAATAAAGTATTAGGAAATGAGTCGGGAAATGGACGACGGATATAACAGAAGGGTTAATTACATCAGAAAATGAATGAGGACGAAAAAATGAATGAGGGAATGGGCAATCAAATCAGTACATGAATAATAAACTGAATAAGGAACTAGGAAATAATCGGAAATGGACGGCAGATTTTAGATCTATATTGAAATATATCTGGAATCTGGAAATTACGAATAAGGAACTGAACCACCTTCACACACCTCATTTTACATCTTGTCACATATGAATACATGCACAACGCCAATTAAATATGCTTGCCGTCAAAGACAACCGGGACGAGCTGTAAATTGCAGTTGGACCTGATATATAAACTCTCCGTATATTCGTGGAACCTTTTCGTCATGATGCGCCGCTTTAGCAGCGTGACTTATCAGCCCTTAGACTCAAACTTCCCAGCATTTCAAATTGGCTACCACCCATAGATTGGCTGCAGTCAGGTGCGTTACCATGGGGGTGTGGGTGCAGCACCCCTAGAAATGTTTTGCTGTCGGGAAAATCATGTCGTTTGTCGGGAAAGTTCTCCCACTTTTCGAGACGTTCAACGTATGTTGCCTGTCGGGCAGATTCGTGTTCGCCCGGTTTGTCGGGAAGGAAAGTGGAATTAGCAGTATCATTCAGTCATTATATAGTATAACTGGTTGTGTAACTTGAATTGTAAAAGTGTGTACAGGGAAATATCTTTTATCAAGATGAAACCTGGCAAAGCGGTTTACGAAGTACATCAGATGACCGTTTAGATGATCTAATGCATTTTTTTTTGTGAGCGCGATCTAATTTGTGATAAACAATCTTCAATTTTTTAGACCATAGATTTTCAAGTTTTGTAGCAGACCTCAAATTCTGAGACTCGTTGGTCATGTCGATCAAATTTGAGAATAATCGGTTAATCTGGTATCAGGTCTGTAAAATTTAAGGTTTATAATACAAAAGAAGACAATCAGAATGGTCAGACAGTTTGTAATCAAATCGCCAAGTGATAAACCGATTTTGATTATTAACTTTTTTAAAGGGAGGCAGTTATTCTCAAATACATGGGATGTTAATTTTAGAAAGTCAGTCAATCATATGTTCCTTCCCCCTCCCTCAGTCAAAATCGCCTGTAACGCACCTGATTCTCCTTTACAAAGTGGGGAAGTGGGGGGTCAGTCTTTTTCAAAACCATATGTAAGTTTTTTTTAACTCTGCCGAAAGGTCCCCTGCTCGTGTCCCCCAGAACTGCGGGAATTACGGCCTTTTCTTCAAATGGGTTTCATCAAACCTGCATTTACAGACATGTGTGAAGTTACGAAAGTGTGAAAACTTCTTACTATCAAGAAATTTATGAATGACGTCAGATTCGACACAACGAAAAATGTTTTCTCTTAAAAATTTCCCCCAAAAAATTATACATTGACATTTGTCAGCTCATGCCTGCTAGCATGGCTAGTCAGCTAGTTATCACGTCTAAATATTTTTAATCTCTGAACTTGATATTTTGAGAAACAATATACATGAAAATTCAAACAGGTTGCTCGAACATGAATGTTTTAATTTTCATTTTCGTGTCTCGCTAGGGACCTAGCCCGTCACGGACGATAAATTATAATCCAAAGATGGAAGGATGCCGACGTAGAGATTGAAATAAATAACAAGTTGTTAATCGATTTCGTGCGTGATATGAGCAACAAGTACGCCTGGTTTCAAAACGTAACGTTGCAAATCATAAGTGACTGTACTTAATTTTCAAAAAGGATTTGCTGAGATAGAATTACGACATGCATGACATAGGTTTGTCTTCATGGAGGACAGGTGAACCCAATACCCAGGTAATCTCTTGCGAATACTGAGACAGATGAAAAGTAAGGCTCCAACATGCTCTGTGGTCATTGAGTTTCCAAGAAGTGCCCTTCATCCAGTGACGTAGGAACTATAGGAAATGGAAATTACGAATAAGGAACTAGGAACTGGAAATTACGAATAAGGAACTAGGACCTAGGAACTGGAAATTACGAATAAGGAACTAGGACCTAGGAAATGGAAATTACGAATAAGAAACTAGGACCTAAGAAATGGAATTTACGAATAAGGAACTAGGAAGTGGAAATTATGAATAAGGAACTAGGACTTTGGAAATAGAAATTACGAATAAGGAACTGGGGGAAATGGTGAAAAAAGGTAAATAGCTCTGTAACCTTTCAATCTACACGGGACACAAATTCATGTACCAAGGTGTCATAGTACAACATATGGTTAGTATAGATCTTGTACTTTTTGAGATTGAGAATCCGCACAATTTTGCATAAAAACACTTATTTAACCTTTGATCCATGACCTTTTGACCACCAACTATTTTTAGAATTTGTTAGAATGTTAAGCCCTACCCACCTATACAATTTGTAAAGATACGAATTCTTTCAAAAGATACAGCCATCACCAAAAACTTGTCCCATTTGACCTGTGACCATTGTACCTCAAAACCTTGGAGACAAAAGTTTCGGGCCAGGGGTAATGTCCACCAATTTTGCTTCATGAGTGTATCACATTTCTTTAGTTATAAGCGACACAAAATTAATTGTTGCATACGCCCACCTCCCCCCTCTTCCTCCATACACACACACCCATGCACACACACACACAAACACGGACAGATGCAAAAATTACCAAATTTTGTCCCGTTTTAAAACTTAACCCCTAACCCCTAATTTGAGGTCATCATATGAGATCCCCGGCTGATCCCCCAACTCCCCTAATATCAAGGGGGTGGCCATGTAGTGTAGGAGATACAGGCACTTATTAGCCTATACAGCAAAGTGACCACAATATCTCATCCCCACATATATGTATATATGGGTGATGAGATAATAAGTATGATTAATTTGGTCAAAGGTTTTCACACATGTGAAGGTGTGTACCTTCACATGCACGAATAGTTTGTTCGAATAATCTTGATAATCATGACGATTACGCCCTTACGTTTTGACCGCCAACTCCTTTAAAATCAATGAGGGCATCAGGACAAATCTCAAGCTTCTTCAAGATTCAAAATACAAATCTTCCCTTTAAAAAGTTTTGAATGCGCCTTTAAGACAAATTTATAACTACCCAGAGCCATAGGCATAGGATCCGGGAGTACAGAGGGCACGTGCCCCCCAATGTTGCAGTGACATGGTGCACCAGCCCTCCCCCAACCAAGTCAATTTGTTTACCATTGAATTAGTGTTGTAGCATATCTTTGTGCCTCCCCCCCCCCCTCCCTGTTTCTTCCCAGGAGAACATGTTCCTACGCCCAGTGCACAAAAGCATGTGTATTTAGGGCTGGATTCGTCTGTTATCTGGGCATTTAATGATTTAGCCCTTATCCAGCGTGGGACGCAGGCGGGGGGTCTCGGATCCTTGCAAGCTATGCGCAGCTGTCTTCTTCCTAGCTGTATTTGTCCCTTAATGAACCATATACCAAAGTATAACCATAATTGTGTATCAAGGTCTCTTGTTAGTAACAAGTAACTTGCTCACTGGGTAATTGCAAGCGTTTGTTCGATAAATTTGTTCCAATTTGAATCATCATAATTGCGCCAATAAATGTACACAAATAACGTTTTTTAAGTTAAAGCTATTATTTTTTATGAAATCCAGCTGTCAGCTATGGCGCTCTCAAAAAGGGAAAATCACTTAGGCCTAATTGACACAAATCAAAAGAAAGGTATAGGTGGGTTGAACATTTATTTGTTAATTTCATGATACAAACCTGCTGTTCTACATTCATGCAATCATGTTAATCGGTTTTATTTCGTGATAATTGATGAAATAATTTGTTGTTCTCGAAGAAATTTGTTGTCTGCCTTTCAGAAAAGAGCAAGGTTATCCCCGGCTGCCCTGGATCGATGGTAGTTCAAAGGTGAAGTAGACAAACATTTTGTGTATCATTACATTGCGAATATTTTGGGCCTTGACATGCTTGGTTTGAAGTTTTTTTCTGAGTTTAAAATGTTGTTAACTTCAAGGGCTCCACCCAATCCCGCACTAACAGCATAAATGCAAAAATGAGAATTCTGGTCCTGCGGGATAAAAAGGAGCAAGGGTATATGAACAGTAGCGGTCATACTAAGCGCAGGAAACGGGGGATGGGGGAGGAAGGGGATGGGGGAGGCTTTAGCTTTACCAGACACAAAAGAGTGGGGGTGGAGTATACAAAGGGTGAAGTATGAAAAAAGTGGGGACTTTTGTCATATAATTGTTTCTTTTTAAAGGAACTTCCAAATATTTTCGGTTACAAGCGGAAAATGGCACTGGTAAATTAATTTTCCATTAAAAGATAAATTGGTGCAATTCGGAAAATCACACGCAATTTTCGGGATGTGTTGCCAAATTTTTCCAATAATTTTATAAAATTTCCCTTCTACATTACCAGGTTTTTTTTTATTTCCCAATTTGAACTCCCAGCTGGGAGGAAAGCATACAAGTTGAAAGAAGAAATCTTTTCAAGTGGCAGATTCTCCAGGAAATTTCCATCATTTTCGGAAAATTTTAAGGAAATGTCCAATTCTACCAATTTCATATTAATAATCTGTCAATTTAACCTCCCAAACGAGAAGAAAGCATACAACCAGGAAAGTAATGTCCTTTTAGGTTGACAGTTTACCACCAGAAATGAGAAAATTCTTTCGTTTTCGGGCACTTGTAAATTTTCTGGAAAAGGTCTGCAAATTTCAGGAAATGTTGCCAAATCTTCCAAACTTTCCCGCAATAATTTAAACAAATATGCCTTAAGTTTTACCAATTTGATATTAATAATTTCTCAATTTTACTTCCCAAACGGGAATAAAGCATGCAACCAGGAAGGAGAAATCCTCTCAGGTGGCAGTTCTCCTATTTCCCCGGGAAATCACCTTTGCTTTCGGATTTTTTTCTCTTCAATTTTCGGATTTTTTTTTCATTTTTAGGAAATGTTGCCATATTCTTCCAAAATATCCTTCAGTTTCACCAATTTGTTTTACCTTCAAAAAGGGGGAAAAGTATGCACACAGGAAGGATACATCCTGAATTTTTCCTTAAAATGGGATATGTTTATTTAAGGTCATTGGTAAATCTTATATTTTACACCCCCAGTCAAAATAGTCTATAACATGCCTGCATATATCTGAATATTGTACCTGGCAGGTCAATATATTTTATGATCCTAGTAAGCATTCTAACTAAAGATGTTAATATTTTCTAAACACTTCCTTAAAAAATGTATGGGAGCAAAACAAAATATATATATTTTTTATCAAGGGGAGGAGGGGTAGCCAGAAGTGAAGTTTGAAACTCCTCCTCCCCACGAAAAATTCCTTCCTATGCCAGCGGTGTCACTGGATGACCACTTCTTGCAAATCTGAAGAGAAAATGTGGAGTATGGATAGGTTCCCCCCCCCCCCCTCCAATAGCAACAAAATGACTCGTCCCCCATTTCCCTCCAAGATCCCATGATCGATTTTCCAATTGGTCCAAATTCGAGGAGAAAATGTCAAAAGGTAGAGATTGGTCCTCCAATGTCCCTTCCAATTCATGGTGCTTGGCGCTGCCACTGTGTATGTTATATAAACACATATATCCTTGGGAGGAAGTATAATTAAACTTGGCGGAACAACCATTTATCTTTAGAAAGGACTACTTTTGTCATTTTCCAAAACGCGAGCACGCAACGAAGTACCCACAGGGGTGCGGGAATTAAGGTCCCCATTCAATTTCAAAAAAGTAACAGAATAAATTTCTTCAATATCAAAAAGATAATTGTTTTAAATTTAACTTTACCACCAAACATATTATTTGTCCCCCTCATATTTAATCATAGTTGGGGCATTGATCAGGAAAAATCAATGACTTTTTTGTTGAGGTAGGGGAAGATGTGTCATAAACAGAGTCATAAACTGTCGGCAATTATTGCTATATGCCATGGAGTTTCCTCACTCCTTCTTCCTAATCAGAGTGAAGCAATAAATCTGCAAAATTATGAAAAACAGCCTATTCACAAATAATTCATGCTCTAAAGTTGACCTTCACAAAAACATTCAATTTATAACTAGGACCAAAATTTTCCAGTGTGGGGAATAGAGCCCCTGAAGTTCAATGTTATACACACGATGCACATCTTAAATCGAGGCACATAAAGTTCCAGTAAGCTCGAGTTTTCAAAATTGTTCAGACACCATCAAATTTGTTTCCACTGAAAGTCGGGGAGGGGGACAGGAAAGATTGTCTTAAAAGCATCATATAAAACATGGGTACTAAAATAATCTTTATCGACAATACACCACTTGTTTGAAAAGTACATGCTATGTTTCATTAGCAGGGTAATCTATGACTGTGGGGTCAATGTGCTCATCCCCCTTTCCATGGAAACAGAAGCTTTCAAAGCACCTTGTTCCTCTAAGGCTGAAATATTCTTCAAGGTTCAACTTTAGTGGCAAGTC
Source organism: Chiridota heheva (assembly GCA_020152595.1). Classification (NCBI taxonomy): domain Eukaryota; kingdom Metazoa; phylum Echinodermata; class Holothuroidea; order Apodida; family Chiridotidae; genus Chiridota; species Chiridota heheva. The sequence goes on along the minus strand of JAIGNY010000812.1, from coordinate 2,096,610 downwards.
GATAGTCGATTCCACACAATAGTGCCAGAGTGGATTTAAGAAACAACTGAGGGTGCAAATGGTATATGACAGAGGGTGTGAACAGGTCAAGTAAATGGTGCAATGCAGTAGATTTAGAAGTGATTTCAAGTGTGATTGAATATCATTTAATTGTGGCATGCACGCAAATCTTGCATGTCAAAATTTAGACAAAATCAACTGATGCGTTCAGTCAAAAAAAGTAAACAAAAGGGGCCAAAAGTGTGAAAAGCCAAGAAAAGGGAAAGGTCGTCAGCAAAATTGGTAAATCAGCTGCTGCTTATTGTACCAACATCAAGAAAACCTGCAAATAAGAAGTCAACAAGTTATTTGGGCTGCAAAATGGAGCCTATGGAGTTAGCCTTTTGAAGATGCAACATATGTGAAAATCATTTTGTTCTAAATTCCAAACAAAATAATGATGAAACAATACTGCATTACAAATATAAGAACACTTTATTCACAACAACACAAATCCAAAGGAATGTAAAATGTAATGTACACATATACCAATTGGTGAGAGGAAAGAGCATCTGCTTATACAAAATTGGTAAGGGAAAGGAAACCCAAAAGATGACACTTTCATGCCGTCACTGTCTACATCGTCACTTTCTACGCCATCACTTTTTACGCTGTCACTTGAGTAAGCCTAGTGGCACACAATCAGTTTCACACTTACATATAAATGAGTGGGCGATTGTGAACAGCAATGCCACTTTTTATGAATATATCAATTATAGAGAAAACTCTACAAAGGCACCTCCTTCCCCATGTAATGATAAAGGACAGTTCTTGCGCCAAGAGTGGGGGGCTTCCCCATTTACCTCATGGTGCAGGTATCCTTGGACAGTGTGATCTCCGCATACCCTCACAAACATTCCAGATCAGGGTATCATTTTTACAGTTAGCTAATTCTATCTGTGTTGATACAATTTGATATGAACAGATCAAGCCAGAAATAAAACTTTTTAAATATACAAATACATTTATATCACAGTATATCAAGTTATATCACAGTATAACAAGTTATATATCACAGTATATCAAGTTATATCACAGTATAACAAGTTATATATCACAGTATACCAAATTATATCAAAGTATAACAAGTTATATCATAGTATAACAAGTTGTATCACAGTATATCAAGATATATCACAGTATAACAAGTTATATATCACAGTATACCAAATTATATCAAGTTATATCACAGTATAACAAGTTATATATCACAGAACATCAAGTTATATCACAGTATAACAAGTTATATATCACAGTATATCAAATTATATCACAGTATAACAAGTTGTATCACAGTATATTAAGTTATATCACAGTATAACAAATTATATTTCACAGTCTATCAAGTTATATCACAGGATAACAAGCTATATCACAGTATATCAAGTTATAAAACAGTATAACAAGTTATATCACAGTATATTAAGTTATATCACAGTATAATAAGCTATATCACAGTATAAAAAGCTATATCAATTTATATCACAGTATAACAAGCTATATCACAGTATAACAAGCTATATCACAGTATATCAAGTTATATCACAGTATAACAAGCTACATCACAGTATAACAAGCTATATCACAGTATATCAAGGTTTATCACAGTATAGCAAGCTATATCACAGTATAACAAACTATATCACAGTATATCAAGTTATATCACAGTATAACAAGCTATATCACAGTATAACACGCTATATTACAGTATATCACAATATAACAAGCTATATCACATTATATCAAGATATATCACAGTATAACAAGCTATATCACAGTATAACAAGCTATATCACAGTATAACAAGCTATATCACAGTATAACAAGTTTTATCGCAGTATAACAAGTTATATCACAGTATAACAAGCTATATCACAGTATATCAAGATATATCACAGTATAACAAGCTATATCACAGTATATCAAGATATATCACAGTATATCAAGTTATATCACAGTACATCAAGCTATATCACAGTATATCATAGAAAATCTGCCCAAATCTTTATCTGGCCAGATATGAAATTAATATTAAATCCCAGGTGTAGAGTATATCTGGTTTCCCTATCAGGGCAGTCACTTTTCATGTTCGTCAGGCTAAATGGGTGAGGGGGGGAGAAAGAAATATAATGAACAATAATTTGTTGTGATGAACTATTTTTCAACCTTACATAAAGTACCTTGAACATGAAGGCAATTTGTTTCTTACAGGGTAAAAAGAATTTCATTTATCAAGTCTTAAGGCTTGTCTAGCAAAAAAGGATTATTTTGCTCCTTTCTTCAACGAAACACCAATAGTCTATTCTTCATAGAGAGTTGAAACAATACTAAACACTCCATCAATTGTACACGGAACCTTACAGGAATTTTTATTTGATTATCGTTCGTTACCACTGATATAGACTATGTCCATGAACACCTGCCCTTGATATATATCAACAAGATCATTCAATTCTTCCAAGCAGAACTGGATTTCAGTTGTGAAAAATATCTTTTTGTTTTTGAGCAATGATTCTTCAAAGCATTTGAGACACACAAATCTTCATGCGATTCTTTTCAATTTTATTGACAAAAAAAAATGTGCCCTTCAAATGCCTTGCAGGATGTTTTCGTGCAGTTCTATGATTCATACCACCTTGGCAATGTCTAAGCTAAGTTTTTGCTACATTTATTCTCTTACTAACCTCAGAATTCTAGGGTGAAGCCAGACTTTGCATTGGGGGTTTTGCCAACGGAAAAAAAATGCTGTGGGATAACGTATTTAAAAAAAAAATCACAAAATTACTGTCAGCGTATTACATGCAAAAGAAAAAACGTCATCGCCTCAAAATCTGGACTCTTTAGCATATTTTCTTTTCTTAGAACTTGTCTTACCAATTTGTTTGTTTGGGAAGGGGGAGTTGGTTTTATAACCCTGTCATCTCCTAGCTACTCTCATTGTACTCCACTGATAACAACACCCTCTTTGTACTCAACTGTTAACAACACCCTCATTGTACTCAACTGATAACAATACCCCATGTTTATTTATTTGATAACGGTATCTTCAGTTTTTCAAGTTAATAACAGCATTTCAAGTTGAAAACAGCATTTCAAGTTTTTCAATTTGATAACAGTATCTTCAGTTTTTCAAGATGATAACAGCATCTTCAGTTTTTCAACTTAATAAAAGCTTTTCAAGTTGATAACATCATTTCAAGTTTTCAATTTGATAATGGTATCTTCAGTTTTTCAAGATGATAACAACCTTAAGTGTTCCCTTATTTAAGGTAATAACGTAATCTTTTCAAGGATTTTTGGAGACCTAGTTTTAACAATTTGAGGCAAATATTTACAATTGTGAGATAGTGAAAGTGTGACCCATGCCCACACAAACCCCTACAGTGTGTCCCTTATTCAAGATAATAATGTCATCTTTGTTTATCCCAATATTTCATTCAAGATGATCAATACAAGCTTTTTCAAGGATTTTTGGAGACCAACTTTTTAACAATTTGGGACAAATATTTACGATTATCAGACAGTTAAAGTGTTACCCCTAACATGTACCCTCATCCAAGGTAATAATCTTTGTTTATCCTTATATCTAATTCAAGGTGATTAATGCAGCCTTCTTGTTTTTCAAGGATTATTGAATATCTACTTTTCCAAGTTTAAAAAATCTGCAGGCCAAGTTTTTAACAGTTTTGGACTAATATTTACAATTATCAGACAGTTAAAGTGGTACCCATACACACACAAATACCCAATGTGTGCCACTTAATTCAAGGTAATACCTTCATCTTTGTTTATCCCTATATTCTATTGAAGGTGATCAATACAGCCTCGCTAGTCCATATTGTTCATGTATGAGACCAGTTTCTTTCCAATTGCACTAAATCCATACGCACTCAAGCAATTATCCTATTCGTGTACAGCAGTGGCGGAGACATTCACTCTGTGGACAGAAACGAAGTGGTCGTACCCTGATGTGATGATGAACCGAAGATGCCTTGCAGTTGATGTTTCCACCTTGAAAGTAAGAACAGAAAAAATTGAAAACACTACAAGGACTCGTTTAAACCTAGCAATGCTTTTTCAACCAAAAAATAATTGTAATCATTAAAATAATCTTTCAGAATTATAAAGGTATATGGATACTCATTAGTTCTCTATATGAAGAACATTTTAAGAAAGAGCTAACCAGGGGCGTAGCTAGGGTACTCTTGATTGGGTGGATGAAATTCCTGACAAATTGTATGTATGTTAGCTGGTGCCAATAGCATCAGTGCAAGCGCATAGCGTGAAGCTTAGTGGCGTGGGTTCTAGGGGCCTGCCCAAGGGGCCTCAGTGGGGGTCCTGGAGGTGAAGCCTCTGGAAGCTTTGCGATTTTAGGTATTTGGAGGGGTAAATTTTGATCAGAAGTAGGATAGAACATTCGCTCTTAAGCTATCTTTGTGGAAAAAGCTACCCATGTTTCTTACAAGGGATCATTGAAGTTCAACTGCATATCAGCGACGTAAGAAGATATTTGACATTGGGGTATTTTATCATTTGTCCCAACAAACCTACAAAAATATATAAGTCTCTTATCACGGTCCAAAAACTATTTGTAAGGGGGAGAAGGGTCGTAAAATTATTGGAAATTTGGCAACATTTCCCCAAAATGGAGGAAATTTCCGAAAATTTAAGAAAACTTCACGAAAATAAAGGAAATTTCTCGAAAATTGATAGGAACTTTTTAAAAACTGAAGAAAATTTCTAAAAATAAAGGAAATTGAATGAAAATTGAAGCAAATTGAATGAAATTGAAGGAAACTTTACAATAATTGAAGAGTACATTTCCCAAAAATTGTAAGATTTCGGAAGAAAAGAAGCCATGCATGCAATTTGATTCTTCAAAGTAAATGCTTTAGATCTTCATTAAATTTTGGAGGGGGACGGGGAAACCCTAATCAAATTATTGCCACCGGTTCCTACGCCACTGCAAATGTGATTTAATTTATTGATAAAAGCAAAATTATCTTCAGATCAGGCTATATTTGATCAAAACTATGCCCCATTTTCTCAAACTAACTGTACCAGTGTACCTCCTGTCAGGGATTTTCTCAAATTTGTCAGGTTTGTAGGATATTGATAGGAAGAATTTGTGTGTTTTAGTGGCATATTTTTCAAATTTTATGTCGGGAAGAATAGACCCCTCCACCAGCATGGCACATCCTAGCACATTGTGTGCATTATGAGATATTTGTGGAACCTTAAATAAAAGAGATTTTAACTTGCCAAAGCTGCAATCCCTGTAACTGGGCCCTTAATTAAACGAGTCTCAAATCCTCAATAACTTAATATAGCAGGTACCGACAGTTAGGTTTATATTCTTTTGTGTTTACATATTGGCCTATAAGCCCGCCTGGCTGATCCAGCAAACCCGACAATTAAAAATCGCACAAGTAAAGTAAATCAAAAATTTGCAGGGCTTGACACTGTCTCTTAAGACTTATGGATTACATGTGTCTGCATATCTGTTAATTGTGGATAGGTAGTAATTGTAGAATAATAGTACTTTCAGATGAAAAACTGTGTTAGGATTACAATATTTTGGGTGTTAATAATCTAGTTCATAATATCTTAATGACTCAGTATCACGACCTTAATGCATTTACACAAAATTGTTTTATATGTTCAAAGTTATACACGCAAGTTGCCATGGAAACTATCCCTGTATATGGAAGATAAACCAAAATTTCCCAACAGATACCAAATTTTCCAGACAAAAATTTGGATTGGGAGGGTGTGACACTCCCCCCCCCCCCCCTACCTGCTCCCAACCCGGTTGCTACGCCATGGCCCTAACTGTATTCCGAGTAAATCAATCTTTACATTTTAATATATTCTTTTTACCATAGTGTCCACATTACCATTGGGAAAACTATGTCAAGTCATAGAATTATAAAATATTTTCCAAAATTTTAAATTATTTTACCAAGCATTTGCACCGTCAAATTGTGTGCATATGCAGGTCTGAAAACAGTATGGGGCACAGGGGCTGCCCCCCCCTCCCCCGCAATGGCATGTGCCCCCTTTGCATATAATCACATGTAAAATATAACACAAGGAAGGGTATATGGATTATGGAGAATCTGCCCAAGTGCCTCCTCTTAAATTGCTCCCCACCCCCCCCCCCCATCCCCGCCAAACGTCCAGGTTCGAGGGTGTCTCAATTCCTAACATGAAAATAGGAATGGCGCTCTCATTAAAAAAAAAAAAAATGCATTTTTTTTACATACAGGAAATTCCTCTGTTTGCAGAGATGCTTCTGATGGTGAAAGCTCTTTTTCCGTAACCAGCTCAAAATCTGTTGGATCCTGCTGCACGCTCCGTTCAATCTTCAGACCTTTAACTGAAAAGAATCAAATTTTGTAGAATTCAATAGGCCAGAGTTTTTTTTAGGTCTGAACAACTTCAGTTTTGTCAAATGTGAAGTTTAACATATCTCATTTATATTTATACTGGCAGTTGCCTGTGCCATACATGTACACAAGTACATGCCTATGGGAACATTAAAATGATAACAGCTACTATGGTTATGAACATAACGAAAAAGTTTTAATTTAAACCATATTGGTCTTAAGTAAAATTACCCATGTAACACACTACGTTCCCAAAAGGTTGACAACGTTAGCACCAAGTTGGGTTGGCATACTAGTGACCGATGTTGGTCCAAAGTATCATAACCAAATGTTGTCTAACACTTGGCCCAAATGTTGGGGACATCAGTCCTATGAGCAACCAACATACAGTATCGTACAGCCAACCTTTTTCCAATGCAGGACCAATGTGAACTCTAACCACTTGCCAACATTGGCCCAACGTAATTGTGCTACAGTATCAGGGTAAGAACTATTAACACCAATTTTACTTCTGTTTTACAACTGCTTTGACAGCAGTGTTGCTGATAAAAAGCTTTATAAGCGCCAGGGGTGGAGAATATAGTGAACCGCAGCACCAATGGTCCCAGAAATTTGTTCTAAAAGAAAACAAGAGGGAAAAAAAGAAAAGAAAGGAAAAGACAAATAGAAAGGAAAAGGGGACAAAAAAAGGGAAAAAAGTAAAGGAAAATGGAGAAAGTATATTCACAAACTTGAAATTCTTTAGGCCACTAACTTGATGTTTCTTCTGGAATTAAGCATTCGATTTTGGTTTTGCTGTTGTGGTATACTCAGTAAAAGTTTTTGAAGATTTTTGTTATAGTCCCAGATCCCCCCTGATAAGCACAGAACATTCTAACTAAAATCATGCTATTAAAACTTTCTGACACACTCAAATTAGTTTATAGTTTAATGAAAATCAAAACAACACCTTACACACCTTGATAGCAGTGAATTTTGATGTTCTGTACACTCATAAGCGAAGTAAAGCTTAGCACGAACTCTTGAGGGAACAATCCTGTTGTTGACCAGAATGTCTCCAATTTACTGGAAGAAAAAAAAAACCAAAAGAATATGAGAAGTCTGAAAGAAATTAATATGTAATTTAAGAACAGTCAAGAATAGTAGCAACTGCAATTTAGTTTTTTTACCAGGCCCATCAATATCATAAAAGGAGAAGAAAATCTGATACTTTTTTAACACTGAAACTAAGTGGAGAAATATGAAAAGTTACATACAAAGTTTAAGCTATGTTCTCATTCATACATCACAAATATTGCATAAGTCAAAAAACCCTCAACTAATGATTTTCATATACCTAAAAAAAGTATACTATTTTAAAACTTTAGAGATTATTTTACTCAATATTTTATGCTCTTTTTATTTTTGGATATTTCTCCTTGCTAGATGTTCATTTGAAGTGTGGTAAACATCATATTTGTGACAAGTTCCACCTTCCCACTTTCACAAACTTGTACAAAAAGGATTACAAATGGATTTACATAAGAACCAAAACCAACAGATTTTGTGGTTTTGATGCTTTTTTCTTCTTTCATATGTTGATTGACTTGAAAGTTTTGTACTAACTGTTCTGTCATTTGCATATCATGAAATATTTGTTCCATATTTAGTCATAAGCCAACGACCACCATGAAGATCAATCAAATAGAATCTGTTGACAACATTAGCATGTGCACAATAATTAACAATATAATCATAGTAAGTATGATGTAAAACAGATATAATGTTGTTCATTATCCTATTTGAGCACTCTTACATAAAGCCCCGAGCTGAAGGTTGCCACCCATGACCTAGTGAGAATGACTCACTATACATTTCTATGTGTAAAAAACTGCATCGCTTTTCGGAGCTGACACCATTTACTTCTACGTGAAAATTTATACACCTTTTTAAACTTTCAATACCTAATGTTCACAAGATAGCAACTTAGTATGAGAATACAATTACCTTATTCATTACAGTTTACAAAGCAAAAGCCAAATTCCAGAGGAAATGAGCCTTTTTCCACACTTACTTTGCTATTTAATTGTTCACGCCTTCAAAATGGAATGGTAGTTAGGTACCAGTGTGTTATTTGAACATGCTCGAACAAAATCCATACAACTGTCGCGTGAGCGTATATGCTTAAATGTGTAGGGTTCTCGAGTACAATCACAAACAAATGCCTGAAGAAGGATGCAGGCCATCACGTTGTACGTTTGCGTTTTGATGCATTCTTAGGTTTAAATAAATTTGAATGGCGCGCATCATTTACGGCTCATTTTCCGTTTAGGAAACTTTCATGTTTTTACGGACAACTTTTAATATTTTATTCTTTGCGAACCACCACTAGACAAGTTCTACTACTGCTGTACCAATTTTTTAGATTAAATAAATATAGTTTTGATATCAAAAACAATTTTGCGACCAAATCTGGTTGCAAAAGTTTTGTGGACACTTGTTGAAAGCCATTTACTTTTTCTTTATTGTGTGGGACATGATTTCAATGTACATGCTTTCATGCCCTAATCCGGAGGGGATTAGGTCACTATGTGATTAGGGCATGAAGATTCGTGCTACCCATGACCTAGACACTGGCATTAGAATCTGCTTTCGCACATCTGGTAAGCTGTCTAATCTACACTACATTGCCTGAAAGCCTCAACCAAAGCTATGTATGAGCTGATTATTGTTTGTTTGTTTGTTTGATGAGGTCTTAACGGCACCACGACAACGAGGGTCAAATTGTGCCTGAGAGGTCAGATCATTTCAGAGGTAGGAAGGAAAGAAACCAGGGGGAGAATGAGAGAAATTCAAGAACAAAAGCCAGAAAGCTGTGATCAAGAGAGGAGGTGCATGGGTGAAACAAAGAAGAGAGGGGGTGGGAGAGGAGAATTAAATATGGTTGTAGAGGGATGCATGATGAAAAAAGGAGATTATTTTATCCGGAGGATTTTTCTGGAAGAAGTCAGCAATTGAGTTGTGGGGAGCGAGGGAAGCTCTGGGAAGGTTGTACAGGGGGCAAGCACGGAGAACGTGTTGGATTGTGAGGATGCAGTGGCAATTGTTACAGAGGGATTGGGGGGAACCAATAAGGAGGTGGGAGTGAGTGAGGTGGGTGTTACCAATTCTAAGACGGGTAATATGAACGTTGTCGATACGAAAGAGGTTGTTGATGGTGGATTTGATCGGGATTGTGGGCTGGATGACATGGAGTTTGTTATCAATTTGGGAGTTCCATGAGGTTTGCCAGTGGTCACGAACAAGGGAAGCGATAAGCGGTTTGCTGTCAGAGAGGGTTTTAGGAAAAGGGGAAGGGAGGAGGTTGAGGGCAAGCTTAGCGGCTGCATCAGCCCTGTCATTGCCAGGGATGGATGCCAACATGGCTGGGTATCCAGAAGAAAAGAACACTTTCCCTGCAGAGGGTGGGAGAAAGACTTTCCTGAGGAGGAGGTGGCAGGTGAGGTTATCCCATTTAAGATTGAGTAATGAAGTAAGAACAGCCTTTGAGTCCGAGAAAATGGCAAAGTGACTAAAAGGAGAGTACTCAATAAAGTTGAGGGCGAGGAGAATGGCCTTAGCTTCGGCTGAAAAGATGGATGAGTAGTCAGGAAGTCTGCTACTGAGGGTGATGTCTTGGATGATGGCAGCAGCAGCTGTCTTGTTGCCTTCCTTGGAGCCATCAGTATAGATGGAGGTGTAATTTGAGAGTTGGTCTTTGATTTGGTTGTGGAGATTGATGAAGAGGTTAGGGTGAGTTTGAGTTTTGTGATAAGTGGAGAGGTCTAGGTGGACAAAAGGGAGGGGGTGGCCCAAGAAGGAAAAGTGGGCCAGGAGTAGGTGCTGAGAGTGGCGGGGTTAATGCCAAGATGGAAGAGGTCTGATTTAATGCGTAAGCTGAAGAGAGGGGATAGGGTTTTAGTCCTATCAAAGAGGGAGGAGAAATTGGGCTGATTATTGAACTGCTCTATGCAGATGACTGTGCGCTTGTTGTGCATTCTGTAGAAGATCTCCAGCTAATTGTTGATCGCTTTGCGGAAGCTGTGTCATCATTAAATAATAATAATAATAATATATCAATATATAATATAACAATATATCTATAACGCGCCTTCCACTGTAAAATACAACCCCAAAGCGCGTACAATAAACCCTATAAAAACATTATGCACATAAAAATACAAGCAAAAGGTAAATACAAAAAATGAAAAAGCAAAATTCTTTTTAATGCTCATTCGAGCCGTACCTTGAACATTTTAACATTTATGTAATTTATCAAGTTGTACTAATTACGTATCTCATTTTGCACCAAGGTTACTTTTATTTAGCTTTATCCACCAAGAGAAAGAAACTACGCAGAACTAAATTAGAAATTTGAAGCTTTTTTTCAGGAAGTACCCACCCTTTAAGCCTTGTCTTTGTAAGTTAAGAATTATTATTAAAAGAGAAACAGTAAGTACTGTTCAAGTTGAAAACCAAACCAATTTATCTTTGTGTAATTAATATCCTGCTCTCTCTTGTATTTTTTTAGGCAGTAGATAGTAGCTTGGGCCTCCTCCCTTTCCCATCTGTGGTCCCATCCCATTCATGCCTGGGGTGAGGACGTACTTGTGGGGCGTCTCTTTTAATTATTTTCGTAGTCCCTCTAGTGTATTTCCCCCTTGCGTAACCCTCACCTCCTGACACTGGGTGGCATCCAACTGCTCAGTTACATGTACCTCGCCACCACTTGGACCCAAGGATAGGATGTTCCTGCAATAGTGGGTGCTACAGTTAGACACAAATTTTGCATACTTTTCTCTCCGCTTTATAAAGAAATACATTAAAATTAGTGGTATGAGCAAAACTGGCATAAATAGCTAAGTTTTCAAAGGATTCTGGTGTAAATCTTCGGCATGGAGAAAACAACTTTCCACTGTGGAAATACACCATACGCCAAACCAATTGGTTTAAATTTCCATAAACTACAGATCTGCCAGCAAACTGCTCAACTTTCCTGTATGGGTTAAGCCTAGTCATATCCCACAATACATTTTTGACATACTGGTGGCGTTTACAGTGGGTTATTACACTTTCCATACATAAAGCAATAAAGGTGAAGGTGTGTTGAACGTTAGGCTATTCAACTTAGGCCCATGGTCAATTGGCCTCCCTTTCTTTCATCAAACATATATCATTTACTTCCATCAATTTGTTTGACCGCAAATGATATCCTTTAATCTTAAATGTGAAATATTACCATTTTCATATCTTATTTTAATTTGTACTCAGGTGAAAACCCATTCATCAATGCAGGCTTTGTGAAAGGAATAATGTAAACAAAGTTTCGCGGAACTAGTTATTACATACCAAAATAAAACAAAACAAACTAAATATCGTGTTTTCTGACATCAATAATTTCATACCCATCAATTATATTTTCTGGAGGATGATCTTCATCACTGGAAGTTGCAAGGGCAACCTGACCACCAGCTTCTAACAAAGCAACATCAAACATATTATGCTTAACGTGAAAGTTTACCAAACACCAAACTTCTTCAAGAATTTAGACCGATACCACCAGTGCATGGCATCTTGACAACAACCCATTAATTAGGTACACTTACCATAACTACAAATGTTAAGATATTACATTGCTTGTAGTTGAGCGTTATAACAAATTTTTTATAGATACTGAATTTAATGTCGTCAAATAGATTTTGTTCAAAGTTACTCAATTATATTTTTTCTTATTGGGAATATTTCGGACGCTTACTATCCTATAACATTTGCGAAGCGTTCTTTACCACCGCGCAGTCAGCTTTTCGAGGGCGTTCGTCATTTATTATTTATTCCCTAAATGCATATTTTTTGCCTAACTGAAGATAGGATGGGAATTTTCAAGTACAACTATAATGGAGAATAAATCCATTCAAGTTTGAGTCTCGACCACTCATTTTATTGTGAATTTGCGTTGTCCCCCAATGCAGGGACTTCTGATTAGTGGGCGTGGGGGCCACTCCCTCCTCCGAGCTCTAAAGAACTTTAAAATCTGCTAAGATAAACATTTGGGTTACCATTTCTAATTGTCTAAACAGGCAGAGATAAATATGTCGGGCAAAATCGTGGGGTTCGAGAGGCGAAGACCCAAAACCGCTTAAGAAGTCTTGTTGTTGGTGCCCCAAAATAGCTTGATATCAAGCACCAACTTAAAAAATGCAATTGACGGCAAGAAGAAACTAAAATTATAGCGTTAAAATATGATACTGAGATAAGCATTAGAGTTACCATTTCTAAACAGTCATATAAAAATTTCCCGTGGAAATTCGGACAAAATCAAAGTCCACGGTTAGAAGCTCTTAAGATTTCTTTGTTGATGCCCAAAATGGCTTAAAATCGAACTAAAACTTTACAAATTCAATTGACGAGAAGAATTTTTTTAAATTCTAACGTTACCTTTTTACACTTTGGTTACCATTTCTAAATTGGCAGAAAATAAATTTCCCCTGAAAATTTAGAAACTTTGTGGGATCCAGAGAAAAAACCATGGTACGAGTCCAGGAGCGGCTCGCTTCCTTAAGATTTCTTGTTTTTGATGCCCCAAAATGCATGGTTGAAAATCAAACACAAAGCTGAAAAGTTTTAAAAATTGACATGTTTAGTAGGATAAATCCCGAATAGACCTAGCCAAGCCACTGATAATAATAATAATAATAATGATAATAATAATAATAATAACAATAATATTAATAATAATAATAATATTAATAATAATAATAATAATAATAATAATAATAATAATAATAATAATAATAATAATAATAATAATAATAATAATAATAATAATAATAATAATGATAATAATAATAATAATAATATTAATAATAATAATAATAATGTTAATAATTTAAATAATATTAAATAATAATAATAATAATAATAATAATAATAATAATAATAATAATAATAATAATAATAATAATAATAATAATAATAATAATAATAATACTAATAATAATAATAATAATAATAATAATAATGATGATGATAATAATAATAATAATAATAATAATAATAATAATAATAATAATAATAATAATAATAATAATAATAATAATAATAATAATAATAATAATAATAATAATAATAATAATAATAATGATAATGATAATAATAATAGTAATAATAATAATAATGATAATGATAATGATAATAATAATAATAATAATAATGATAATAATGATAGTAATAATAAGAGACATCCATGGTGTAGGGGTAGTGCTTTGTCCTCTCAACCGCACGTCCCAGGTTCGAATCCCGGTGGGTCTGCAACCAGTAAGGTTCACAACTGCTTACCAAAGGCCGTGGCCATCTTGATATAATGTCCAGCACTGGCCCGGACGTTAAACCTTGCTTTGCTATGCTATGCTATGCTATGCTGTGCTAACAAGCCACCTATAATGTCTTGTTTGCCATGTATAACAAAGCTCTTCATTGTGATTCCTCATGTCATATATCTTGTTAATATATAATCAATTGTGAAAACACACACAGTGTACAGTTTTTATTCATTTTTTAATACATGTAAATAGAATACACTTACAAGAAGGATATTTCCTTACTCTGTAAGGTAACCAGACCTTGAAGGTGGTAAATTCAAATTTGGGCTGTAAGTTTTCAGAGAGATTCAGCTGTTAGCTAATCAGTTACCCAACGTACTATATATGCTTCTCAATGTGATGTAGGTAATCATCGGAAGGGGGTACCTTATCAGTGCCGGATTTAGGTAAAAGCTGACTAAGATATAGCGTAGGGCCTCACAAAAGGGGCTACAATTTGATCCTTGAAAATATAATTTAAAAAGAAGAAATATGGCATTACTTGTGTTTCATTTTAAAACTTTAAAGTTTTAAAAATGGGGCCTTTAATACAACCAACATCGTTATGTATTACGACAACCATTAACTGCTAAATTAGCTCTTTGCATTCACAAATATCTTGACTGCTGTCAGCACTTCATATCCCCAGGAGGGGCACTTCCATATGTGAGCTATATATATATATATATATATATATATATATATATATATATATATATATATATATATATATATATATATATATATATATATATATATATATATATATATATATATATATATATATATATATATATATATATATATATATATATATATATATATATATATATATATATATATATATATATATATATATATATATATATATATATATATATAATAATAATAATAATAATACATAAATTTATATAGCGCTAATTTTGTGAAAACATTCAAAAGCGCTTTACATACAAGGAAATTACGATACGAAAACAAAAATAAGAATACAGAAATGACAACATAAATAGAAATACAATGGATGAAGCTGCACATTAGATAAATGTCTTTTTAAACAAAAAAGTTTTAAGCTTAATTTTGAAGGAGGTCAGGAATACATTATTAATACATTTGAGTTCAGTTGGGAGTGAATTCCACAACCAAGGACCTTTATAAGCAAAGGCCCTTTCGCCAAGATTTTTATGCTTAATATGGGGAACTAATAAGGACTTGAAACGAAAGTCATAGCGGGATGGTTTTTCAACTACCATTTCACATAAATATTTTGGCGCAAGGCCATTAATGCACTTGAAAACTTGCAAAATAATTTTATAATCAATTCTTTGTTTGACTGGTAACCAGTGAAGGGATTTCAAAATAGCGTAAATGTGAGAAAATTTTGGTAGTCTGAAAATCAATCGAGCAGCACCATTAAGTATTCTTTGAATTCTGTAAAGTTGATAATCAGGTAGTCCAACAAGAAGTGAATTACAATAATCAATGTGAATTATAACAAAAGCATTAATAAGGGTTTTCATGGAATCTACATCAAGATATTTGGCAATCAGACGAATGTTATAAAGACCGTGATAAGCTTTGGAACAAACTTTCCCAATATGAATATTCATAGACATGTGATTGTCCAAATAAACACCCAAGTTTTTTACACTAACAGATGGTTTTATTTCAGCATCACCAACTTTGATGGATTGGACTCCAGCTTTAGCTAATTGCTGACGAGTGCCAATTAGAAGAAATTCAGTCTTGGAGTCATTGATCATGAGATTATTCTTTACCATCCAAGACCTTATTTCAGCAATAAGAGATTGCATTGCCTCGACTGCCTCTTTCTCTGAAATAGAGCTGGCAGTGAATGAACAGTAAAGCTGAGTATCATCAGCATAGCTATGGGCTTGTGGGATATGCTTTGACACAATACTGAAGAGTTGAGAAACATAACACAAGAATAATATGGGACCCAAGCAGCTGCCTTGAGGTACGCCACAGTCCAACGGAAAGTTTTTGGATCTAGCACCTTTAACAAAAACATGTTGCTCTCTAGACGATAGATAGGATATGAGCCATTGTTGGATGTCACCAGCAATTCCAAACTGAGAGTGAAGTATGTTGAGGAGAGTGCTGTGGTTTACGGTATCAAATGCCGCACTCCATCCCAAAATAACAAGAGTGTGCATCGTTGTTTGTCCATATTTAACATAATATCACTGTGAATTTTCATCAAGGCAGTCTCTGTGGAGTAATTTTTTCTGTAAGCAGACTGACAATCTGGAAGGAGGGCATGTTGTGAGCAGTGAGAAACAATCTGGTCAACTACCGCCCGCTCGACCAATTTTGATACGAAGGTCAAATTACTCACAGGTCTGTAGTTGGAAAATGAACACTCCAATCCTGCTTTCTTTAGCAGAGGGACAATAGTTGCATTTTTTCAACTATTAGGTACTGCACCATCTCTGAGAGATGTATATCTGAGAGATGTATATATATATATATATATATATTTAAATATATATATATATATACATATATATATATATATATATATATATATATATATATATATATATATATATATATATATATATATATATATATATATATATATATATATATATATATATATATATATATATATATATATATATATATATATATATATATATATATATATATATATGTATATATATATATATATATATATATATATATATATATATATATATATATATATATATATGAATATATATATATATATATATATATATATATTTATATGTATATATATATATATGTATATATATATATATGTATATATATATATATATATATATATATATATATATATATATATATATATATATATATATATATATATATATATATATATATATATATATATATATATATATATATATATATATATATATATATATATATATATAGCACACAATTATAGTTAATTACTTGCAGCAGTAAAGTGCTCGATACTGAAGTAGAGCAAAAGTATCACATTGAATACAAGTTATACCATACCGCCATGCTTGCTACCCTGAGTCGGGGGCATGTAATCTGTGTTTAGAAGAAAAGCTGGAGATACTACCCATGAAAGGAGATCAGATCAATAGAAGATCAGAACTAATTTCGCTGTGTCGCCATGGCAACTGCAAGCCAGCGAGCCGTACACGATTGAAGAAGAAATAGCTTTTTGTCTGTTTAGTACATTTTGATCATTCACTTGCCGAAGATCGCTACACTGAGCGTGTGTGGCGTGAAACCCAGGGTGGCAAGCGTGGCAGTATAGTATAACTTGTATTCAATGTGATATATATATATATATATATATATATATATATATATATATATATATATATATATATATATATATATATATATATATATATATATATATATATATATATATATATATATATATATATATATATATATATATATATATATATATATATATATATATATATATATATATATATATATATATATATATATATATATATATATATATATATATATATATATATATATATATATATATATATATATATATATATATATATATATATATATATATATATATATATATATATATATATATATAAATATATATATATATATATATATATATATATATATATATATATATATATATATGTATATATATATATATATATATATATATATATATGTATATATATATATATATATATATATATATATATATATATATATATATATATATATAAATATATATATATATATATATATATATAAAATATATATATATATATATATATATATATATATTTTTATATATATATATATAAATATATATATATATATATATATATATATATATATATATATATATATATATATATATATATATATATATATATATATATGTATATATGTATATATATATATATATATATATATATATATATATATATATATATATATATATATATATATATATATATATATATATATTTTATATATATATATATATATATATATATATATATATATATATATATATATATATATATATATATATATATATATATATATATATATATATATATATATATATATATATATATATATATATATATATATATATATATATATATATATATATATATATATATATATATATATATATATACATATATATATCATAGAAAATGGCAAAGAACATATACAAATGATTATAAATATATGTTGGTAACTATCTTACAATATTTTTGCTCTAATTTTACAATTTGGTTGGGGAAATTTCATGACTTCATAGTATGTTCTTGATAGATGTCTTATACTATAGTTTCTGACATTAACATTAAAAGTAGAGTCAGATTATGTAATGTTTACTTTATTACCCAAGTTGTTCAAAATAGTCACCATTTTGCCTGACTTTTAGTAAGAAAATTCCTAATTCATGTGAAGATGGAACTTGTGTTTTTTACCGAGCTGATGTGATAGAAATTGGTCTCAAACATATTTCAAGAAATATAAATTTGATACAGAAGTTTTGTTGTATGGTAAGTTTCGTTAAATCCCCAGTGACTGTAATAATAAGTGATTCCTTCAAGTAGAAATCGTGGTGGGCACTACATGTAGCCTACAGTAAGTGAACTGAATTCCGTCCGCGCCCTAAAATGATATTTCGTTCATTACGGTCATTAGTAAGATTTTACCCATAAGCAATGTTTGACAGAATCGTTAAGATTACAAATTATTAATTGACTCTATTTTTTATTAATTATATTCTTCTGTCAGTCTGTGCTGCATCTGGGTTTTCTTAAAGTCAGATAACTTTGGCCAAAAACTTTAAACCAATCGAGAAAATTTAAACAGTTAAAAGTGTATAGAAACGCTCATACAAAACTTTGATTTTGTGGTTTAATTAGGATGTCATATACATTTTCTATTAAACTTGATTGAATTTAATTAATCATATAGGCTTTTCATTCTTCCCTTTGCTTGTTTTCTTTCTCAAGAAGTTTTCTTAGCAGAAAATACCTCAAAGTCAGTGATGGTTTGGTGCGCGTTTTTAGAAATCTTTTCATTTGGTCTCTTAGTCTTAATCTTCTTTTCTACTATTTATCAACTTTTGACTTATTGCTCATTAAATTGAAGGAAGAGAATTGGAATCTAAAGCATAGAGCGATGAAAATTGTAAAGGTGCCAACATTGTTAAGATGATTTCATTGTCCAATGATGAAGATACAGGGCGGATGATTAGGTTGACAATCGATGACCGTTTTTCAAGTTTCGTCAGAAACATACAATAAGTAAAAGTTTCATTCATAGAAACTATTGACTACTGGAAAATTAATGTAAATGAAGAAATATCAATTTCATAAAAAGTCATTTTTTTTGTGTTTCAACCTTTTTCTTTTTTTTTGGAGGAGGGGGAGTGTTTGTTGTACAGGTTTTATAACGCATCATAAAAACCTAATTCAGAATTTTGTTTGTTTTGTGGAACTGGTATAAACGGGTTAGTATCATGAAAAATTAACTTTTGTTTTCTCTGTTTTTCAACATTGTATGAAACTTTTATATTTAGGGACAGTGCAATTGGTTATCAGGGATTCATATTCAATCAATTTCTGCAGAATTTAAAGGTGACAAGAAAAATATGGTTTTTCCGTCCTTTGCTATGACAGTATGATAGAAGCAACAAATATTAGGCATTATTAGTCCTTTGCTATGATAGAAGCAACAATTATTAGGCATTATTAGTCCAATTTCCACATCTTCCCAAGCATTTTTCCAAATTAATTAAGATATTAATTCTGTCAGAAATAAGCTACATGAGAGCAAATATTTTGTTCATTCCGTCCTCTAAAAATGACATCATCATCACGGTTCTTGATAATGCATTCTTTTTTAAATCTATTTAAAATTATCTAGCTCATAGAAAAATGTTTTTCCTTTGCATGGGTCTATGAATTTGTATTTGTATATGAATATACTGATATAAGCCTTCATAACTTTATATCAATCATAATGAATAGAAAATTTACAAAAATAATAATAAAGAATTGCATTATAAATAGAGGCGTATGAAGCGTTAGGGGCGTGAGAAAAAGGGGAGGGGTGGTGGCAGTAAAGCAAACTTCCTCCAAGAGGATTTCACCTTCCCGGTGTCAATCTTTCTTTTCGGTTGGGAGCTGATACTGGGACGGTATCAACACAAAATTTAAAAATGTGGTAAAATGATAAAATATTTTGGATAAATTTCCTGAAATTGAAGAAAATTCTCAAAAATGAAGGTAATTTTTTGAAAACAAAAAAAGTTGAAAAACTTTTCCAGAATATTGAACTGTTGAAGGGGATTTCCCGATTATCAGCAACTTTTTTTTAGGAAATTTAATTTACCAGTACAAGTTTTCCATTTTTCTCACTGGGAAATGTTTTGAGTTTTTGCCTCCCTCCTTCCTTTTATCAGTCTGTCCATAAATGGACAGATCTTGCTCAAAAGGAAATTTTGTCCTGTTCCAAAAAAACAAAATCGTTTCTGACATGAATAGTAAGGTGCTATAGAATGAAAACAATTGCTGATGGCGTCAATTTTCTAAAATTGCGTCAAAATGGCGGTCTTTAAATTGTTGGAAGCTAAAATAAAGAAAATTGATTGACGAGCAGAAAAAAAGGGTGATTGTCTTAAAATCTAAACCTTTTAGCGAAACGTATAGACGTTTTATCAAAATTTATGGAGCTTTTCACCTTTGAGGACCTTTTTTTCTTTTTCTTTTTAGAACGGTCCTGCATACATTCATGCATGAAGTTAACTCTTACTCTACTGGCACTTTTTTGAAAATGCGCCTGGGATGCGGGGCCAAAGACAGGGCACCCGAAACGGTAGTTATATCGCCGCGTGGTAGTGATAATTATTGAAGGGTCGCCGCGGCAAAGTCGGTGGTAGTGACCTGGTGGGCCGCCCTCCCCCCCCCCTTCTCTCTGGACTATGCTGCATATATTTCGAGTTGGCACACTTGTCGCGGGCTGATTAATCCTTACTCTATACCAGCACTTTTTTGAAAATGCGCCTGGGAGGCTGGGCCAAAGACGGGGCACCCAAAACGGCGATAATGCCGGTGGTCAGGCTCTGTCTTCCGACCAGCAATGTCGGGATCGTTCCGCTTCAGTGACCCGGTGAGCTGCTTCCCCCCTCTCCTACCCTCCCCCCTCCCCGGGACCATGCTGCCAAAGACTGGGCACTCAAAACAGCGATAATATGGGTAGTGTGGTAGAGTAAGGGTTAGGCTGGTGTCTCTTTTTTTATATTTTATGTTATTGCATGGAAGACAGAAATTGGAGAATTACACTGGAGAAAGAGAAGGTGACACGTTGGGATGATGAGTTGAGAAGCATTGTTGTTGGATGAGAGAATGACGACTTGCTGACTTAGTAGGTAAGCCTCTATGTGGACGATGAATACATCAGTGGTGGAGGTATTGGGTAATTGAGGCCCTAGGTTCAAGCCTGGGTTGGGTTGGACAGTAACTGTCGATGTTATGTCAGTACGCCGTACGTTTCAGATTAGAATTCATTGTAGTGTGTTCACTCGTCGTCGTCGGGTAAATGCCAGTACGGAGATTGGTTTAGGCCA
The DNA here is from genome assembly GCA_020152595.1 of Chiridota heheva. Classification (NCBI taxonomy): domain Eukaryota; kingdom Metazoa; phylum Echinodermata; class Holothuroidea; order Apodida; family Chiridotidae; genus Chiridota; species Chiridota heheva. The sequence goes on along the minus strand of JAIGNY010000812.1, from coordinate 2,075,173 downwards.
GGTAAATGGTGGGCTGAACTTGCCACATGTGGATATTCGCAATGAGAATAAAATCACCCTTCCGCAGAAAAAAATTCTTAATGCCCATAATCGTCGTTCTTGCATTTTTCTCACGTTTATGGCGCTATGTTTAAAACTAAATACGTGTTTTGTTTATCTCCACCTTAATACCATACCAGCATACGGTACTAAGTTAAACTTTTCACTACGTCAGCGCACAGTAGGCTTTCATATCAAAGCGTAGGCCCATATGAGGAAAAGGGGATGAATAATATCGGGGTTTATCTCCTACATACTTAATAAAGATCCTGTAGCAGATAGACTCACGCACCCACACATTTCTTATTTGAATGACAAATTAAAGTTCCTTCTTTTTAGGCAGAAGACATATTTTTTATCCAGAGCATAACTTTCTACTTTCTCCCCTTTTCAAACGCATCTTTAATTTGAAACCTCTGACTGTCTAGAAAATCTTGATTTTCTCTTTTTGTGTTTTTGATGTTGGTTGGTATTATGTTAAACATAGTGTTTAACATAAACGGTTGGTGCATTAATAAAACGCCAAACATTGTTCAAAAGCTGTTACATGTAATAAATGTGTAAATATGTTTTTTTTTACGTGTTGAGGTATTTTTTTTTGGTATAAATTACTTCACCATTCTCATTTGTTCAAAATCTGTTACAAAAATTGTTAAACTAAATAACTTGTTTTTACAGCGAGGTCTTAAAAGTAAGAATAAAAGGACGAAATCACTATTTGATTCTTTGAAATTTAAGTGGGTAACTCATAAACGAAAGAGATATCTACAAAATGCCTACGCACTAATTAGGAGGAACTATGCCAACGCATACAGAGTGGGTGCAGATACAATACGTAACTTCAAATACTTATTCAAAAAAATGTTATTAAATGAAGATCATATTCTCAGTTTCCTGCACTTCTCATGTTCATGGGTACTACGTTTTACTTTTAAGAAACATGCTTCTTTATCTGTATCTACTTTCCTCCCATCCACCCCTCACACCCATCCCCTCCCTACCCATCCACTTCTCCCACCCACCCAACCCCTCCCTACCCATCCACCCAACCGCACCCAAAAATCGGTTCCAACTTGGCCTTTTTACAGTTTATTTGGAGATTTCTGGGTAAATATGCTCAAATGGGACATAGCTTCTATTTTTTATGTAAATCCGTTGTTGTTTAACCCTCTGCCATTACCCCGTGAACAGTGGCGCAGGTAACTACCCCCTTAAAAAAAAAAAAAAAAAAACACAACTATTTTGGGCTTAATAATATTTCGGATATTTCCCCCAAGACGGCGCCACTGCCCGTGAACTAGGGAAGATAATTCTAATAAAGAAGATTTGATCTTTACCATGCCCGAAACTAGCTGACTAACCTCAAGATAAAAAAGGCATTTAAAAATTGAAAGATCTGAAATTAAGGGAAGAAATATCAATCCATGGAGTTGCTGATCTAAAGCATACAGAATAGTGGGGGGGATTAGCTAACAGGGTCACTAGTGTGTTTTTGTGACTTTTGGCACAAAAATGTACAAATTAGTACATAATTACCGACTAAAATTACATATTTGACCTCTAACCTCTGACCCATGACCTAATCACTGAAACAACTTCTGAAATTTTTCACATTTATCGTACCCCACTGTATGACATCATTCATGCTCATGTCACACTTACCATTCCATTACTATAGGGGAAAATTATGAAAAGTGGTCAATAACTCTGCGATCTTCGACCTTTTTACCCCAGAGTCTACGGGGCACAAATTATTGTACCAAAGTATTATGGTACAACATAGGGTTGGTATAGGTCTTGTACTTTTGGACTTTAAATGATGGCGCAAAATTTTGCATAAAAAGCACTTATTTAACCTTTGTCCCATGACTTTAACTTTTGAACTCCAATTATTTTAAATTTTTGTTAGAATGTTAAACCTACCCAAATATGCAATTTGTCCAAGTAATTCCTTCAAAGATACAGCCATCAACCTTGACCTTTGTACCCAAAACCTTGGAGACAAAAGTTCCGAGCCACGGGTGCCCGTCCACTAATTTTTGTTCATGTGTGTTTTACAGTTTTTGAGTTATATAAGAGACACAAAATTAATTGTTGCATATGCACACACAAACACACAGACAGACGCAAAAATCACCAAATTTTGTCCCGTTAAAAAACTTATGACCTTAACCCCTAATATGAGGTCATCATATAAGATGGTGGGCCCCATCATCCCCCCTTATCATCAAGGAAGAGGGGGGGGGAAGTGTAGGAGGTATAGGCAGTTATTTGCCTACACAGCAAAGTGACTACAATATCTCATCCCACAAATATGTATATATGTGGGTAATGAGATAGGAACAAAATCATTTTGAATGTGTTTTCTTGTTCATTCATCACATTCATAATTTATAAACTACACAAGCAACTTTCAGTAGCCAAAGACTACTAAACAAAGAATTTCGCTTTTTTTCCAGTAACTTTTCTATCTGTCCATAAACCTTAGTGCCAACTCTCGCTTTTTGAAATTTTCTTTATGGAACCTCTTAAAATCAAACTATCATAGATTAGAGAATGTTTTAAGAAAGAGGTTTTTTTTTGCTGATTTATTCGCTTCTCTTTTATAGATAGTCTTTGCAAAATTTAGGATTATTGCACAACCTGACAACCGCATCTTTAATTGAACAATTCAGTTATTAAACGAATGACCGTTATTAAACCAGGGCATTATTTCTAGTCGAAGGGAAATGAGGTGGGGGAATAGGAAACCAAACCCGGGACACTAGATTGGCAAGCTGAAGCGTGCTCGAACTGCCACGGATGTCTTGAAATATGGAATAAATACAGGAAATACTTGCCGTTTATCGAATATTCTTAGCAGAGGTGCTTGAATTTACACCATCTAAGACTATAGGGAATCCCATTAACTGATTAAAAAGCCCTGCATTCTCAGATTCTGAAGAAGTCTGAAGTCTACATACTGATCACACATTACTGCAAAAAGCCAGCTATGACCATTACTTCATCGGGTTTATTTGAACTGGTAAAAAGGTTTGCTCCTTTTGCAACTGTTGTCAAAGAATTTGATTAGGATATACAATACTAAAAAATCCCTACGCAATGTATACAATCATCAAAGTCCAAATATGGATTGTGGAAACTTTTATCTCTAGTGAGGAATAGGAGGGAGGGGGGGGGGGAGATGCGGATCCACCAATGATGAAGTTTATTATGATATCTTTTTTGCTTTTCTAAAACAAAATTTCCCTTAGAAGTGGGATAAATTTGAACACTTCTTCTTGGAAGGACATCTAGGATCTACGCCACCCTCCCTTGTCGAATGAATGAATGAATGAATGAATGAATGAATGCTGGAATGAATGAATAAATAAATAAATAAATAAATAAATACATGAATAAATAAATAAATTAAAATCAATCAATCAATCAATCAATCAATCGATCGATCGAACGATCGATCAATCAATCAATCAATCAATTAATAATAGATAAATAAATAAATACTTGAATAAATGAATACATAAATAAATAAATAAAATAAATAAATAAATCAATCAATCAATCAATCAATCAATCAATCAATCAATCAATCAATTAATTAATAAATAAATATAAATAAAAAAAAATAAAAAAAAAAATAAATGAATAAATAAATAAATAAATAAATAAAAAAAAAAAAAAAAAATAAAAAAATAGATAAATAAGTAATGAAATAAATAAATAAAGAAATAATGAAGTAAATAAATAAATAAAGAAATAAGTAAATGAAATAAATAAATAAATAAATGAATAAATGAATAAATAAATAAAGAAGAGTTGGTAAAACAACATTTACAAGCGAGTTGGAAGAGCAATTTGCCAATCAATAATTTCATTTCATTCTTACGGCATGCATTCGTACAGCCAGCAAATGAACGAACATCTTATGCGTCTTTAATACATTTATTGATTGTTTTCCCATTTGTTGACGTCATGATGGAGAAAACAATTATTTTGAAGAATATTATGCTTTAGAAATTTTGTATGGGTTTTTCTTTCGGAGGGGGGGGGCAGTATTTCCTGTGATAGGGGGTCATTATTTTCCAAAGAGACACAATTTCCTAGTATATTCTGTCTGGGAGACATAATTCTCCTGTGATAGGGTACACAATTTCCTAGGATATTATGTCGGGAGTGGGGGGTTCGGGGGAGGGGAAGGGGGGGAAGGGCGAGGGGAAGGGGGAGAAAGGGGACCGAATCTCCTAGGATATTCTGAACGGACAATTAAATGTTCTAGGATATTCTGTCCGGGGGACATTATCTACAGGGACCGAATTTCGTGTTCCACCGTGCTGACGTATGACTATGAGTTACGCCCTGGCCGCTCCGCGCCTGGTAACGGTATCAGACTAGTAATACTAATAGCTAGCGCCTAGCCAATATAATGTTCAACGTGAAACATGGGGCGAGCTGACGAGAGAGGGGAAACTTGTAATTTTGTGCTTTATTGATATTTTCAGTCTTAATCAACACATTTCTATTCTCAACAAAATGTCATCGAAACATCAAGATGGAGATTGGATATGCAGTGATGAAAGGTAATTAGGCCTAGAATATTACAACTTCAAAAATCAGTTTAACGTTAGGCTACATCATGTATTATTAGGGCCTAGGCCTAATGCTATTCCTGTCACTGTGTCAGTGTCAGACTTATTATATTAACGTTATCCTAGGCCTAACGTTAGACGATTAGCCTCCCTGTACAAAGTACCGTCGGACTGATCTAAATAGGTTAAGTCGGCAAAAATCCTTCTAGAGGACATGAACGCCAACCGAGCGTAGCAAAAGTATGAGAAAAATAAAAAATCAATTAACAAGCTTAGCAAGTTTAGCTTTGAAACAGTTTAGACTTGGTGCATGTGTTGTCTGGGTAAAGCATTCCAATCTTTTAGTGTCCGATGCCAGCCGTGTTAGTATGGCTGCCGTTTATGAAAACGAAACCATTTTACCTTTTTTTTCTTCACCCACAATGATTAGAATTGATGTTTAATTCCCATCCATGTCTTTAAAAACTGTTTTAAAGGTGATTTTAGATACTTATATTGAAGTATTTTGGACTAAGCCTACTTTTCTTTCCATAAAAATCGTGTGACGAGCTCTCCAAAGTATGGTCAATTTTCTACAACGTATGAATTAAAAAAACAAGAATTGTAACTAATTTATAACCACCCTCAGTATTTTTAGGTCGCGAATTTAGTTGAGCTGTGACTATTTAGGGTGTACACGTTACACGTTCGCAAATCCTTGTAAACGTTTACTAAATGCTTCATTGGAAGTAATCATTTTTCAGAGTCAGTCTTGCTGTTGAAAATTAATATGATCATTCATGATTCAAATCACATACACATTCGGCTGACAAAAGTCCAATCAATGACTTTTTACAAACTGTAAACCTGATTATTTTAATCCTTTTTAAATGTGAGAATTACAAATGCGCAGTAATCACCAATGAATGGGGATATTATGGACTTTGATTTTGCCGAAATCTGAGTAAGCTAACTTGTAAAATGCACCGCGAATGTGCAGCAGTAAACAGGGCTTTAAATCCCACGCAATCAAGGCCTGTTTTACAAGCTGTTAAATCGACCAACAAACACAGTCAAAATACTTCAATCGTGACAATCAGTGCATTTACATGTAGATATTACCTGATGAGTCAAAATAAATTTTGCAAGAAAGAAAAAATATTGCAAAATAAACAAACCTAAAAAGGTTTTTACAGAACTGAAATTCTAGGCACTTCGCAAAGATGGCGACCATTTTTTCGAGAGGACTGATATTTTAGAACTTCCGGTGTGGTGGTATAGTTTTGAAATGTTTTACGGCAGGGTATCATAGGCCTAGTATGCAAGATTTTCAGTGGAACTTTGAAAGCCGTAGCGAGTAGGGCAAAAAAAGTTACGCGATGTTGAGTTTAAATGACATTGAAAGAAAGTTATCTGTTCTTTCTAATCTAAAATTCCATGCATATTTTCCATAAAATGATGATTTATACTGTAGAAGTTAACTTTTTACGATTTAAAAAGCAAAACTTGAGTGTCTATTTGGGCAATGGAGTCAATACTTTTGCCATACTAGTTGCACGATTTTTTTACTTCGCCTTGTAAATTTGGAGCAATTTTGGTGTATTTCCCAAAATCACAGTACTAAACGCGTGTAAACGTTACACGCTTGCTTTTTTTGGCGTGTACACATCTACTAAAATCCCTAAATGTTTACAGCTTTAGAATCAAGCCGCTCTCCTCTGGACCGATTCCATTGTTAATTTGGTATGTGGATCCCAGACTGATGCTGTGTATTAAAGGGCTGGTTTTTACCAATGACTGGTATGCTTTTACCCAGGCTGATGTTTTACATCCACTCATGTTCCTTCAGAGGAATCCCGGTGTGCGGTTTTGCCTTGGAGGTGACATTATTGATATGCGCGTCCCATTTGAGGTTCTGCTGAGTGTCACTCCAAGATACTTGCTGGAATTCACAAGAACATGGCCATGGAATGTGTAATTTGTCTTGATGGGGTTGCATTTGGTGGTGATGCATAAAAGCTGACTCAACTCAAGTTCTAATGATAATGAAGGCAATTTGGTGAAATGCTCGATAAGTTATATCAATGCTAATCTAGTCTGTTTTAAAAAATGTTGAAGTTGCAGCATCCATAGCAACACTTGGTAGAGAATTCTAAAGCTTACAAACTCTATTTATAAAATTTTTGTGGTGAATACTAGTAGAGCAATGGGGCTAAAGAATCTTTTTAGATTTGGTACGCGTGGTTGTTGAGTTTTGACGAAGAACAAAGGGTTTTGTAATTCTTGAATTGTAAATATCTGAGAGGATTTTAAAAACCTAAATCCCATCACATCTTGCTTTTGTATGTCACGGTTGGAAGATATGATCTATCATGATGTGGAACCAGATTGCATAGTTTGTTTCAAGCACGGAAGATCTTCTGCGCTAATGTTTGATTGAGATGAATTATTTTCATGATATACCCCAAGGAAGTGTTTTGGGCCCAACTCTTTTCTTATGACTTGCCTGATGCTGTCTCTGACTTGTATTATAATCTTTGCTGATGATACTAAGCTTTACAAAGCAATACGCTCAGTGGAAGATTGTTATGTTCTTCAAGGTAATATTGATAAAATTTGCAAGTGGTCAGGGTTGTGGAAGTTAGGTTTTCATTCTGATCAGTGGCAAATGTTAAGAGCTGGCAAATTCAATTGAGCTTTTACTTATTCAATGTGTAATTACCAGGGATACTGTCAGGAACTTACTTCTACGTTTGTACAAAAGGATCTAGGAGTGCATGTCAATAATGAGCTTAGCTTTCATAATCACATTTCTAAAGCTATTGCTAAAGCCATTGAAATATTGGGAACTATACGGAGCACTTACAGATATCTTGACAGTCGCTCATTATTATTACTATGCAAAGCTTTGGTAAGACCGGTTATCAAATATGGAGTCCTTGCTTGGTACCCCCCCCCCCCCTCCACCCCCTTTCTCCATCCTTTATATGAAGGACATTGACTTGGAGATTGTACAAAGAAGGGATATGAAGCTCATTCAGGATTTCAACAATTTTCTTACATTGAGGGATTGGAAAAACTTTGTTTACCATGTTTGTCATAAAGAAGAGTGAGAGTAGATATGATTGATGTTTTCAAGTATATGACTGGTTGTTTATTACCACGAAAATAAATTGATCTCAATTTCTGTTGATAGCACTACTCGTGGACATCCCTTCAAGTCCATTAAGCATAGAGTGTATACTTTCGCAAGACAAAAAAGTTTTTTCACAACGTGTTATTGACAAATGAAACTCTTTGCCTAGCAATGTTGTGTGTGCTCCCTAATTGGATAATTTTAAAGAAAAACTTGAATTGTTTTAGAGTGTATGCCCTGAACTCTACAATTAGAGAGCGAGTGTGTCTTTGGAGAGATGAAATGGCCCACAGCCAAAACATCTAACTATAATGATGATGAAGGTATGTGAATAAGTCTGAGGATCTTGTGCTTGCTGGCCTTGTAAATGTTACCCTTTTTATTTATATGGCTATCCAATATCAAAGCAGAGTCAAAAGTTACTCCAAGATCTTTCTCAGCAGATACAAATTCATGGACATAGCATAGCAAGGTTTAACATCTCAAAAGCATCCAGTGGTGGACATTATATTAAGACGGCCACAGCCTTTGATAACCAGTTGTGAATTTACTGGTTGCAGACCCACCGGGACATGGGCAAACATATTGTAGTATAGGGGTTGTTCCATATAAGATGGACCAGAGCTCGTCAAGTCATCGTCTTGGATTTGGCCTATTTTTTTGTGTACAAAACATACCAACTATTATGGACTTCTTTCAAGTTTAAGATGAATAGCAATAAATAGTGCTTACTTTTCAAAAGCTCTATATTGGATTGCTGATTTTTAGTAGCAATCATCAATGTATTAGGTCATTTTGTGATGCAAAGTATTAAAAAAAATGACCTTAGTGTTGATTTTGAGGTGGTCATTAATAATTTTCAAAAATATAATTAAGCATAAATTACATTCTTTGAAAAGAATATTATCATGCTATTCTAGTATTCAAAAGATATTATTTGTCTGTTGCCAATAATAAAGAAAATATTTCATGTTTAAATGGCTACCTCAGCTTGGAAAATTGCTGAAAATGGCTATTTTTGTGATTTTGTGAATTTTTAGACATAATATTACTTTTTACCTATATGTAATATTATTAGTAAGCTAAAATCCTACAATGATGGTCTATGGAGTAAGTGTTTCTCAAATACCAGAACTATGGATCGGATAGTTGGATTTTGAATTAGCTAGGCAGCATGAATACACAATCCAATGGAAATTTGAAATAGCCAAGTTAAACAAAACGAAACAATTTTCATTTCTCAAAATAATGAAGAAATTGTTCTTGAAAAGGTTAAAGAATATTTCTTTTGTTCAAAAAATTGTTAGGAATTACCATTAGATTATCTAATTCAAGTTAAAAGTCATAAAACCGAAGAATCATTTTCTTTCGAAAAGTTGTCCGAAAAATATTATCCGTCCACCAGTACTGCTTGTCCACCGTGTATGAATTGACTAACTGCGCACATTCGTGTAAATTTGTGTACTCGTATTGCACAGGTACTAAATAAGAAGATATGAAAACTTAACATGAGCACTTTCGTGATGGTTGGGGAAAATATTCAAAATTGAATTGTGTTCAAAAGGGATTTACAAATGGAATATCTTATCAATATTTTTTTGTTACTCCCAAACGATCCTCTTTAGTATCATCTGCAAAAAGATGAAGAGATGAACTAATAAGGTCAGGAAGGTCATTTATAGGGATATGACCGCTTACAGATTATCCTGTACAAGATCGAAAACATTGTTTATCATTTACAAAATCAATGTATTGTTTACATGGAAAAATCACCCAGAAAGTGCCATTATCAGTTTCCCAACTATACTCTGCATTCAAAATCAATAACATTTACACCACACAGCTTTCAATTGTGAAATTAGGCCCGAAAAAAAAAAAAAAAGGTCAACCACATCAGGCGTTTAAATCAACATTGAAAACTATGGAAAGGAATTGTTAGTATTTTGGTAAAAAGTAGAAAAACACAAGATATGGAGTCTGAATGACTGATCCGAGAGAAAAATATAGTACTTTTAAATTGAAAAATAAATAAAATGATGATTCTCTTCATATTGATGTGCGCAAGGGTGATAAGCTACTAAATTTATTTTTATTTGGCCTTAAAATAATTTTGAATAAAGCAAACATAAGCCTTCCTGCAGTTTTTGCCAAACTATGATTGTGAAACAAGTGTAAAAAATACTGTAAGTAATGGAGTTGCTTGAAATGAAATGGTGGATTAAATATGTTTTGTGAAGATTGAGAGATATGTTTTTTGTCTTGAAATCAAATCAGACAACAAATAATAGTGAATACAAGTTCATGAAATTACCCTTCCTTTAGATTGTTTGCAATAATTCATCAATTTTCCTTTGTAGGCTAGTAAACAATAGAAATTTTCAACTATTCCTCATGACTGTCAGAAGTATTTGCTAGTGCTCATGCAATCAATTCTCAGAATCTACAGTATTTTCAATACCAGACCAGAGTGTCTACTTACATTAATTCAACCTGTCTGTGTGTTTTGAGTAGGAATTATTTGATTTTAAGTCTGTTATCATGAAAAGCAAAATTCTTCAAACCACTGATGTGGAGTGTTATTCCTCTTTTTGTTTTTTTTATCTCTGTTTCTTTTCGTTGTACTGTAAGTAGAAGTGATCTCTTCAAATAAAATGGTAATTTAAAGTTTCTTTAGTCAGTTAATTTCTATATTTATTTTTTTAATAGTTGTGCAAATGTCAACTTTGCCAGAAGAACACACTGCAACAGATGTGGAACGGGTAAATACTTTATCACCATTCTGATTTTATCACCATTCGGACTCTATCACACCATTCAGAATTTTATCAGTGCAATAAATTGCCATATACTATTTAGTATAGCTTTAAAATCATTGCTAAAGGTATCCTTTGAGAGACAGTTATTGTTGCAACCCTATAAAGCTCTACATAGATACTTTGAGATTTTCAGGTATTCAGAAACTATCATAATTTTATACATACATAGCTGGTTCGTATAATGTACATGCAATGACCTTTTGACCATTTAGATGCCATGTGGTGAGTTGAAATACTTGATGATATGTTAAGTGAATTTGGAGACTACAGTATCTTGCTAGCTTTATGCACCTCCCCCCCCCCTTCTCCCCTCCCCAATAAACCAGCCAAACAATTCCATTGGCAAAGCAACTAGGACAAATGTTGTGTTCCTGAAGAGCATATTTTGAGCATTATTGAAGCCCCATTCTTGACATCATCATCGTCAAGAAGTTACAAAATCTCAAAACAAGATAAGGCAAGCTTATAAGAAATTTACTTAAATTTGTCTGCATGTGATATACCATGGATTTCATTAAACACTGTCAGGTAAAATCCTGTTTATATTTTATTTGGATTAATATAAAATATATCTTCCCCATAGAAATAGGGAAGATTTACTCAAAAAGTACCAAAGCGGTGTATTTGCTCTCCCTCCAAAGCACATTAAAAGAATTAGAGGGAAAATACATCTTTAAATCAAGTCCACTTTAAGAGGAGACTTAAATGAATCTAAAAGAGGAAATTTTACAAAAATAAAAGACATTACTTTAGGTCATTCTCAAGTTCAAAGCAAAGGTCAAAAGGTCATTATATGACCCAGCTATGTATAACCTAAAAATACATTATGAATGCTTTATTTCTTTTAAAATGACACCCCTCCTTTCAAATTTAGACTTTACCTTTTAAGATATGTCCATTTACATTTTGATGGTTCAGGCCATTTTGCTTCCTTGAGCCTTGTTTGAAGGGCTGTATCTTCAGGATCGAAGGTCTGATGACGTTCAAATTTGAGATTTTTCCGTTTCCCAATACAGTTATCATGTACACCAAGTTTTATCAAAATCTGAAACATAGGTCTTAATATTGGGTGATCTGATATGGAATGACAGTCAGTAACACCCTTCCCATTTCTGATCGAGCTACCTCAAATGCCCTTGATGCTATATTAATGCTCATTTTGGTCAGTAACACCCTGCCCATCTCTGAATCGAGCTACCTCAAATGCCCTTCATGCTATATTGATGCTCATTTTGGTCAGTAACACCCTGCCCATTTCTGAATTGAGCTACCTCAAATGCCCTTGATGCTATATTGATGCTCATTTTGGTCAGTAACACCCTGCCCATTTCTGAATCGAGCTACCTCAAATGCCCTTCATGCTATATTGATGCTCATTTTGGAATGCTCAAATGCCCTTGATGCTACCCTGCCCATTTCTGAATCGAGCTACCTCAAATGCCCTTGATGCTTTATTGATGCTCATTTTGGTCAGTAACCCTGCCCATTTCTGAAGCGAGCTACCCCAAATGCCCTTGATGCTTTATTGATGCTCATTTTGGTCAGTAACCCTGCCCATTTCTTAACACCCTGCCCATTTCTGAATTGGTTAAATGCCCTTGATGCTTCATTGATGCTCATTTTGGTCAGTAACACCCTGCCCATCTCTGATCGAGGGGTTTGTAAATGCCCTTGAAACTGAGGAACATATAAACTTACTTTCTTAAACTCTATAGACCAATTTACCACTTTGGTAGTAACACCCTGCCCATTTTTTCCTATATGCCCTTCATGAATTTTTTGATTAATTTATATGAAGACCCTGACCATTTTAAAAGAAACAAATTAATGATGCTTCATTGATGCTCTCATTGGTCAGTAACACCCTGTTTCATGTTTGACATCTTTTTTGAATTTATGCTTTTTGGTTGGTAACAAGGCCCATTTCTATTTTCATACCTCAAATGCCCTTGATGCTATATTTATGATGCTCATTTTCATAGTTCAACACCCCAATGCCCTTATTTCTGAATTGAAAAAGGACTGTACCTCAAATGCCCTTCATGCTAAACTTTTGATGCTCAACTTTGGTCAGTAACACCTGATCCATTTCTGAATGTAGCTACCTCAAATGCCCTTGATGCTTTATTGATGCTCATTTTGGATGACTGGCAGTAACACCCTGCCCATTTAATATGAATTGAAATATAGTGCATTTAAACATGCCCTTGTTGAATTACTATTATTTGACTGCTGGTTTTAAGTTCAACCCTGGAATTTTATTGACCAAATGCCCTTGATGCTATTTGATGCTCATTTTGGTCAGTAACAAAAACAGGAGTGCCCATTTCTGAATTGGAGCTACAAAATGCCCTTGATGCTATTATTGATGCTCATTTTAAAAGGTCAAGTAACACCCTGCCCATTTTAAAAAGTTGGAGGTCACCCTCAAATGCCCTTGATGCTTTATTGATGCTCATTTTGGTCAGTAACACCCTGCCCATTTCTGATTCAGCACTGTCTCAAATGCCCAAATGCCAATCTGATTTTCTTTCTTTCTACCTCTAGAATGATCTAACCTCTCAGATGCTTCATTGTTGGTGCCAGTAACACCCTGCCCTCCCATTTCATAAAAACAAACAAATTTTGGTCAGAAACCCTGTTTCTGATAGCTACCTCAAATTTGATGCTTATTTTTTTTTGTCAGTAACACCCTGCCCATTTCTGAATCTACTGTACCTCAAATGCCCTCAATTTGCTAGATGTGCCCATTTCTGAATCAAATTTGATGCTTTATTGATGCTCATTTTGGTCAGTAACACCTGCCCATTTCTGAATTGAGCTAAAATGCCCTTGATGCTTTATTGATGCTCATTTTGGTCAGTAACACCTGCCCATTTCTGTTCCATCTTGTTTCATTTTTACCATCTAAATGCCCTTCATGCTATATTGATGCTTTTTGGTCAGTAACACCCTGCCCATTTCTGAATTTGATGCTTCATTGATGCTCATTTTGGTCAGTAACACCCTGCCCATTTCTGAATGGAGCTACCTCAAATGCCCTTGATGCTTCATTGATGCTTTTTTGGTCTAACAATTTCTGAATCAATGGTTTCTCAAATGCCCTTCATGCTAAATTGATGCTCATTTTGATCAAACACCTTTTATTTTCTACCTAACCCATTTCTGATGCTTCAAATGCCCTTGATGCTTCATTTTGGTTGGTCAGTAACACCCTGCCCATTTCTGAATGGAGCTTCAAATAGATTGATGCTGGTGCTATTTCTGAATCGAGCTCAAATGCCCTTGCTATATTTGCATTTTGGTCAGTAAACCCTGGATTTCTGAATCGAGCTACCTCAAATGCCCTTGATGCTCACCCTTCTGATGGGACACCATGTCCATTTTGCAGGTTACACCTGCCCATTTCTGAATCTGGAGAACTCAAATGCCCTTGATGAGTTATTGGATGCAAATGGAATAACACCCTGCCCATTTCTGAATCGGACACAGCACCTCAAATGCCCTTCTTGCTCATTGATGCTCATTTTGGTCACACCTTTTCTGAGTATATGACCAAATGCCCTTCTTGCCATATTGATGCTCATTTTGGTCAGTAACACCCTGCCCATTTAACCTGTACCCAAATTTCTGAATGGACCAAATGAAATGTGGGGCCCTTCAAATTGATGCTCATTTTGGTCAGTAACACCCTTTTCTGAATTGAGCTACCTTCTGTCAACACCCAAATGCCCTTGATGCTTTATTGATGCTCATTTTGGTCAATAACACCCTGCCCATTTATGAATCAGGCTAGGGGTTTGTAATAAATCGAGGAACACATAAACTTACTTCCTTAAACTTTATATAGCAATTTACTACTTTGCTTGGATTATTTTCCAGTATGCTGATGAATTTTTTTGTTGATTTATATGAAGAGGACTTTTAAAAGAAACAAATTGATGAAAAAATATTTATATCTCATTCAGTTTCATGTTTGACATCTTTTTCAATTTATATTTGTTTGGTTGGAAAAGGCCACCTACCATGCTTCTATTTTGATACTGTATATTGTAAATGTGAAGTATATTTATGATGCGTTTTGAATGATTCATATTTCAAAAGCTGTTTCCAATGCTAAGTGGACTTATTATATGTTTTATCTTTGGAGGGGAAAAAGGAAGCTTTTCGAATCCTGACAGGGTTCCTCTGCAGATGTTAAACTTTTCCTCAACTGACTTCTTCTCTTGCTAAAACTTAACTGATGCGCTTTTCAATGTATGTTTCTTCGACAGAGAAAAGCAGACAGAAAACAAAGAATATGGGTGTGGCTATTGGAAAACAGATGGCTGAAAAGAGTAAAGGGTTATTTAGTGCTGATGACTGGCAGTGTAAGACGTGAGTATCTTAATATGCAATAATTGGAAATATAGCGCATTTGAACAAGGAGTTGTTGAATTACTATTATTTGACTCCGGTTTTAAGTTCAAGGAATATTTATTGACCATAATGCCATGTGAGAGATTTGTCACTCTTTCTATGATAACAAAAACAGGAGTGCTGTAATGTTTCGAAAGTTGGGGGCCAAAACGAAAAGTTATATGACTGGTGTTATTTGGCTGAAAATAAGAAGGGGGGGAAGCAACTACCAATTTTTCAAAAGTTGGGGGTCATGACCCTAGATGAATCTGAATAATTTGTTTTTAAAAGCCATTCCTCTCTCGACTTTTTTTTTTCTTCACCCATGCACCTCCTCTCCCGATCCCAGCTTTCTGACTTTTAGTTCTTGTATTTCTCTCAATCTCCCCCTGTTTTCTTTCCTTCTTACCTTT
Organism: Chiridota heheva; assembly: GCA_020152595.1. Taxonomy (NCBI): domain Eukaryota; kingdom Metazoa; phylum Echinodermata; class Holothuroidea; order Apodida; family Chiridotidae; genus Chiridota; species Chiridota heheva. The sequence continues at coordinate 2,059,803 of JAIGNY010000812.1, read as the reverse complement.
AGAATGATCTAACCTCTCAGGCACAATTTGACCCTCATTGTCGTGGTGCCGTTAAGCCCTCGTCAAACAAACAAACAAATAGAAAGTATAGTCGTCTTTTCTTATTTTGTGTGTGTCATTTCTGTCAATTTTTAGATGTGGTAACGTCAATTGGGCAAGGCGGTCCGAATGTAACATCTGCAGAACTCCAAAAGTGGGAAAAGTAGAGTCACGAACAGGTACTGTCCACATCTTGTTTCATTTTTACCATCTACCAATATCTGTCATTTACCATTAGCTATGTCGTACCATTATCCACCATCTCTAAATTGCTCACAATATTTCATGATCTACATGTACTGTAATCGATGGTTTCTCTTATGCCCATTTGGAAAAATTGGCACACTTGATCAAATTGTATTTTCTACCTAACCTTAGTTAAATACCATCAAGCCTTGAAGGCTTATAGAGCTGGTGCTATACTCAGTTTCCATGTTGCTAAATGGATGAGAGTACTTGACTCACCCTGGATGGGACACCAGTCCATTGCAGGTTAACTCCCGAATTGAAACTGGTACTCATATTTTACAGCTGAGTGAACTGGAGCAAATGGAATAAAGTGTCTTGCCCAAGGACACAGCACAGCACCTTGGCTTAGATTTAATTTTGGTACCTTTTGAGTATATGACCAATGCCCTAACCATTACACACGCCCTAACCTTAATGTGGACCAAATGAAAGTGTGGGGGTAAAACATTATTGTCCAAATTCTATTCTGTCAGCAACCGTTTTCACATTAAACAAACTAAACAAACAACTCTTTACTGTGTAAGAGGATAAATGAGGGGTGTTAACCTGGTGTCAATTTTGACCTTTTGTGTTGTGAGTTTTTTTTAGGTGCAGTGTGCGCTTAACAGTTTACAAGCATATAAGGTGACTGACATGTGCTAGTTTTAAGCCTTGAAATCACTCTGCAGGTTTGTAGGTGGGTTTATTTGGTAAATGAGTGGTTGGCAAAAGGATGGTAGGACTGGTAGGTGAATGGATGACGGTAGGTGAATGAAGGATAAGTGAATGGAGGATGGTAGGTAAATGGGAGATGGTAGGTGAATGGGGATTGTAGGTGAATTGGGGATTGTAGGTGAATGGGGATGGTAGGTGAATGGGGGATGGTAGGTGAATGAGGGATGGTAGGTGAATGGGAGATGGTAGGTGAATGGGGTATGGTAGGTGAATGGGGGATGGTAGGTGAATGGGGTATGGTAGGTGAATGGGATGGTAGGTGAATGGGGATGGTAGGTGAATGGGGATGGTAGGTGAGTGGGGATGGTAGGTGAGTGGGGATGGTAGGTGAATGGGGATGGTAGGTGATGGGGAAGGTAGGTGAATGGGGATGGTAGGTGAATGGGGATGGTAGGTGAATGGGGATGGTAGGTGAATGGGGTATGGTAGGTGATTGGGGTATGGTAGATGAATGGAGTATGGTAGATGAATGGGGGATGGTAGGTTAATGGGGATGGTAGGTGAATGAGATATGGTAGGTGAATGGGGATGGTAGGTTAATGGGAATGGTAGGTGAATGGGGATGGTAGATGATTGGGGGATGGTAGGTGAATTGGGAATGGTAGGTGAATGGGGATGGTAGGCAATTGGGGCCTGTTAGGTTAATAGAGGTGAGGGGATGGGAGTTGGGTGAAAGATTGTATTATGATTGGTAGATGTAGGAATTGGGATGAGGGTGACATGGCATGTGGGACAGATTGGCATGGGGACAGGACAGGATGGCATGGGGACAGGACAGAATGGCATGAGGACAGGACAGAATGGCATGAGGACAGGACAGAATGGCATGGGGAAAGGGTGCAATGGCGTGTGGGACAGGGTGGCATAGTATGTGGGACAGGTTGGCTTGGTTTGTGGGGATTGCATTGGTGGGATGTCATCTGAATTTCAGGTGTGATGGCATGTGGGATTGGATTGGAATGGCCTGTGGGACAGGGTGAAATGGCATGTGGTTCAGGGTTTGATGGCAAATGTGTCATGTGGTAGAAACACATGGATTCCATGTATGATTTCCTGTAGAGTGGGATGTTTGGTGGGATGGCATGTGGAACAGAGGGCGAAAGGTATGTTGTGGCAAGGTTATTTGTATCGTTAGCGGTGCCTGGGTTTGGTTTGTCTCGTACAGTTGTGCAGATTTATTTTGGATACCTGACCAGATTCATTGGTTTCTTAATTTTTTGAAGTCTGGTGATGATAAATGCTGTAGATAATGCTTCTGTCTGCTGTGGTAGTTACTGTAGGTTGTTTAATAGCTCCCATGTCCATCTTTTCTTTATTTGAAGGTTATGGTGGAGGTTTCAATGAGAGGGACAGTGTAGAGTACATTGAAAGAGAAGAGTCGGATGATGAATTTGATGAGGTGAGCCATACAGAATTTCATTCAGTCTTGTAAATAATTATTAAAGGATTGTTTAGTGGTCAAGAAAGTCCATTTTATATGAAAGAGGATTCCCAAACAAACAAAATGGTGAAGAAAACATTGAAAAATTGTGCACTGTTCCTTCACATCATATTACATCACAATAGTCTGATCTCAGTCATTCCTGCACAAACTTTCAAGGATTAGTTCAATGGTCATGCAAGTCTTATTGTGTATGGAAGAGGGCTTTAAAAGAGACATGGTAAAGAAATCACTCAAAACTTTTTTTCGTAAAGGAGATATTCAAGTTTAAAACTCGTCTTATCAATGTACAAACGACCGGTGTACAGGTGGGGTTAGTCTACTGTGGAAGGTTGGCTCTCCCATCCTCACATTCTTAACAATTGGTAATGTAGTTTGAAGGAAAATTGATTTAATCTTGGTGCCGATGCGATAGCATCAGGAACCTATGCGGTCATGATGGCGTATGTGTGGGTGTATGTGTGTGACGCTCAGCTCGTAAACATGATATCTTAAGAACGATAAACTGGATTCATGTCATATGGGGTACACAGATAGCACATGGTCCCTAGATGTGCCCTATTGTTTTTAATGGTGATGTCATGCATAGCAATGAGTAGGCGGAGCTTAATGTAAAAATCTGGAAATGTTTATATATAACAACCGCATGTCTGTTTTGCTTCATGTTTGGTATAATTATGATGTTAGCTGGTGTGTACATGTTCATGATTTGAAAATGTTCGATTTCATTAATTTGCATAGTAGGCGGGCTTGATCTGATTTTGTTGAAAGGAGCTTGTAAACACGGTTTCTCAAGAACGGTAAACTGGATTCATGTCATACGTGGTACACAGATAGCCCATGGCCTGCTGATGTGCTCTATAGTTTTTGGTGGCTAGATCATGCATATTAATGAGTAGACGTGGCTTAATGTAAAAATCTTGAAATGCTCACATTTTAACAATCACAAGTTTGTTTTGTTTCATATTTGGTGTAATTATGATGTTAACTACTGTGTACATGTTCTTGTTATAAAAACGTTGGATTTCTTTAATATGCGTTGTGGGCGGGGCTTGATATGATTTTGCTGAAAAGAGCTTGTAAACATGGTATCTCAAGAATGATAAGGTAGATTCATGTTATACGCAGTACACAAATAGCCTATGGTTCATAGATGTGATCCATTGCTTTTGATGGTGATTCCATGCATATTAATGAGTAGGTAGGGCTTAACATAAAAAAATTAAAATGCTCATATTTTAACAATCGCATGTTTGTTTTGTTTCATATTTGGTATAGATATGATGTTAGCTAGTGTGCATGTGTTCATAGTATAAAAACTTTGCATTTGCATAGTTGGGGTGCCTTAGTATGATTTTGCTGAAAAAAGCTTGTGAACATGACATATCAAGAATGGTAAGCTGGATTCATGTCATATATGGTACACTTATAGCCCATGGTCTGTAGATGTGCCCTATTATTTTTGATGGTGATGTAATGCATGTTACTGTGAAGGCAGGGCTTGATGAAAAAATCTTGAAATTCTCATATTTGAACAATCACATGTCTGCTTTGTCTCATATTTGGTACAATCATGATGTTAGCTCACACAAGTGTGTGTGCTTTGCTAGCGCGCAGTGCCCTGTACATTACGCAGTGCCCAGTGTACATACGACGGCAAATTGACAAAATACACCGAATATCAAGGGCTTGTCATAACCAAATACGTCAGACAAAATATTATAATGCAACCTCTGTTAATGAGTAAGCAGGGCTGACCGACAAATTCTTTAAATAGGATAAATGAGCAATCATTTTTGCATCATTCTTGCTATGATAATCTTATTAATTATTGTGCACATGTATGCTAATGTTGTTAACATTTTTATTGAACTGCATGGTGGGTGTGGCTTATGCATAAATATCATGGAACAAATATATCATCAGATGCGATGACATGACAGGTAAATCAAAATTTGCAAATCAATCAACTAATGAATAAAAAAGCATCGGAACCACAAAACCTTTTGGTTCTAATTGAATTATTTTCCCTCAAACTTTCTACAAGTGGTTATATTATAATTATCCTTTACTACTTTCCTGACATATCCAATGGTTTTTAAGCCACAAAATCACAGCAAAAAATATGATAGAATACATAACGACTTTGAGAATTCTGAGGCTGTAACATCACTACTAGTCTGATTTCAGTCGTTTCTACACAAATTATACCAAACCTTAAACTTGAATATCTCTGTAATGGAATAAGATTCATGAATGCTTTCTTTCCCATTTGTTTTTGAAGTCCTCTACATATAAGACGGACTTGCCTGACTCCTTAATCCTTTAATCTCCTTAACAGAGAAAGGTTAACAGCATCAGATTTTTGAATTCTTTCTGCACCATTTTGTTTCTTTTTTGCCCTGTATCATATGAAACAGACTTGCTTGATCACTGCCCTAAACCTTGAATTTTTTTGGAAAAGAACTCTTCCATTTCCCCAATTCAATCCATTACTTTTTAGTTTCTCTACTATAATAGGTAGCAAAAATCAAGTTAATCAGACAAACACTCTTTGAAACTTAGACAAACCTACAATTAACATTAAAGGAATACTCCCATGGATTTTCATTTTTTCATATATGATAGAGACCAATTTTAGAAACAAAAAGTGGTGAAAAAACTATGTTAATTTCTTATTCCCTTTAGAAAAAAATGAAAATCCATGGGAATATTTCTTTAAGCTGGAAAAGATGAAGATGAGCTAAAGTTGAAGATTAAAGTTGAGAGAATTACACAGAACTAAAGGCTACTCCTGCATAGTCTAAAAGGAATTGCAACTCTGGGGGATCAGCAATAAACTACGCCAGACAAGAAAACAAATCCAATTAGAATCAATTGCTGCTCCTGCTTAAAAAATTCTTGTACTGACTTAAAAAGTTAACAAATAATGGCATTTTGAGATCAAGTTAGTAGTTTCAATCTTTTTTTTTTTTCTTTTTATCTCTTTCTCTACAGTTCGGAAGGGTGAAGAAGAAGTTTAGGGGAAAATTTATTCCGGTTTTGAGCGTGCTAGCATCAGACAAAGTTACCCCTAAGAATAAACAGGAGGTAAAGGAGGTGGAGGAAACTAATGATGATGAAGAAGAAGAGAATGAGGGATCATTGGATGCCTATAAACTTGACTCAGACGGGGTGAATAATTGACTTTGTAATCACTCACTCACTCAATCCTCTTCACTCCTAGTGGAGCATAAGGCGTAGACAAAGCTTCTCCATTCCGACCTATCCTGGGCAAGCCACCACAATTCATGCCAAGTGTTCCCCATGGCCTTCATTTCTCCCTCTATGGTTCTGCGCCAGGTTCCAAGGGGTCTGCCTCTGCTCCTCTTCCCAGGGGGTGCCCAAGTCAAGGCCGTGTATGAATGGCATTTCTTCTTCATACATAGAAGGTGGCCAAGCCAAGCCATGTCTTAGTGAAAAGGGATGTTGACTTCCAGATGTTCTGTGCCCTCTTGAAATCTTGCGCTGCCCAATTCTTGATGAAACCTCCTTCTCGATGTTGCTTTTCTCAGAGATGTAGCTGCCTATGTATTTGAAATCCGAGACTTCCTCCAACATAATTTCCCTCAAAGTGACTGATCTTTTCCATTTGGTTTTGACTCCCATTTGCTTCATCTTTGCAGGGTGGATTTTGAGTTCCACTGTTTTATCTGTCTTGTCAACGAGGTTTGTCTTCTCCTTTGACGTCCTCGTGTGAATGTGAGAGAAGGCCAATGTCATCTGCAAAGTTGCATTCTTCAAAATGTCCATGAGGCCAGAAACAAGTCCTCTTGGCCTGCCACTTGTCGCCTCTCTCATCACCCAGTCAATGACCACAAGGAATAACAGTGGTGAGATGATGCATCCCTGCCTAACTCTTGTTTTAATTTAAACCAGTCCCTGTGTTCTCTTCATGTCTGAAACAGCATCTGTTTTTGCGTATAAGTCTTTTATGATATTGATGACTTTTTGCAGAAAGCCATACATTTGAAGGATCCTCTAGAGTGATGGATGGTGTATGCTGTCAAATGTCTTCTGGAAGTCAATGTAGTTTACATACAATGAGAAGTTCCATTCTAGCGTGTGCTCCATGATGGTCCTGAGAACAAAGATCTGATCAACACAGGATGTGCCTTTTTGGAAGCCTGCTTGCTCCTCCCTCAGTTGTCTTGTCTATACCGTGCCTGATCCGCTAGAGTAGAACTCTACAGAAAATCTTCCCAGTTACTGATATGAGATTGATACCATGCCAATTACTGCAATGTATGAGGTCACCTTTCTTTGGGAGTTTTACAATGATACCCTCTTCCAAGCCTCTGGCACCCTCTCCTCATCCCAAACATTGTTGAAAATCTCCACCAGGATTACCGCACTGAGATTGGGGTCTGCTTTCAACATGTCGGTAGGGATCCTGTGTTCACCAGGTGCTCTGCCCCCTTTGGCTTGCTTGATGGATGTCGCTATTTCATCCTTAGTGATTGTTCTCTTCTCATTACAATTTCTTGTTTCGGCCTGTGATGTACATGTCAGCCTCTTCTTGCGAATCCTCTCTTTTCAGTATTTCATGAAAGTGTTCTGCCCATCTGCAAAGTTGCTTACTTCGATCTTTGACTACTGCTGATGATTTGCTACCAACTTTGTAATTCCTTCCCGCAAATGTGATTGGCTAGGGGTTATGTTTTGGCTTGTGTTTGTGTGCATCACAGGGGCGCAGTGATTAAGGAGTCATGCTCATATGAGAAAGGTTCTGGGTTCTTTTTCCATCACGAACCTTGCACTGTGTCCTCAATCCACTCAGCTGTAAAGTGAATACAAAACTTCTAGGGGATTAACCTGCAATGCTCTAGTCCACGTACACCAAGGAAACTGGGGATATACATCGGCTTGATAAGCATCATGGCTCAAGTATGGATTTAGCTAACTTGTGTAACATATCTGAAAAAAATATGGAGGAATTTGATCAAAGTTGATGTGAATTCATTAGTGTTCAGTGAAAAAAAATTATATTAATTGGAGGAAACAGGATATTTGTGGGAATTAGTTGAAATATTCCAATTAAATGTTTTCATAATGGAATTAATGCCATGAAAGGAAATTAAAGCAATTGATTTTTAGGATGATGATCAAAAAGTATTGGTGCCATTTATCAAAGAAAATGATGGAATGTGATTCTTGCCTGAAAGGAATTCAAAATGATAAATGCTGTTGCGAGTATACTGAAAACAAATATATGACTTGGAAAGTAATCAGTCAGAAGGAATGTAATCCTGATATATTTACTTCAAGTTATATCTTACCTTCCATGCTATAATTATGCAATCTGGTCACACGACCTGATTCTAACGCACTTCTAACTGACCCTAAAAAATGCAGCAACCAGCCAAGCCCTGACCTCCATAATACCTCTGTACCACCTCACTCTTTTTCAGCGCGTTGTTTGCACTAACATCGCTGAAACTGGTCATTTTTATTTTAATTGATTTAACCTTTTTCTAACTCTTTTCTCCGTTGCAGCTTCTACCTGGACGGTTTTTAAGCTGCCTTTCTCATCCAGCTCGCCTTTTCCAGTCTCCTGAGGTAAGGACAAGGTAGCCATGGGTCCGAGATTCTTCGGCCGACCTATACGACTTTTCCCGTGTAGCCTACACTCAGGATAGCGATTTCTGTCCCCATTCGTACAAAGCGAGTGGCTAGTTCGAGAGCGTCCTACTCTCGTGGAGGGTGTTTTAGGTCCTAGAGCACCAGTTGTGTCTGTCTAGGGGACCTCTCGCCACGGGATTTAGTCTTTTTCTTCCTCAGCCACACCCGCCTCGAGGTGAGCCTAGCGTTATACTATGTATAGTGTTTTAGCACGTTAGGATATTTCAGTACACCTTCTCGTATGCATTAGGCCAATTTCCTTTTTGATTTTTGGCGCATGCGCATTGGGTCAAGTCACCGTTGGGTGTTAGAGGGTCGCCCTCTAACAACTCCAAGGAGCTACAGTTGTTACAAGAGAGCTTATTATCGTTTTCACGTTACCAGCGTATGAATATTTTTGTTTTTCTTACACAGATTTGAGAAAAATATTTAATTTTCAAGCTTGAATTTTGGGGTGTTGTAGAGACCAGGAGTGGGTCTCTTCGGCGTCCTATTTACAGGAAACTAATCTTTCCTTTTTATCTTTACAGACCTCGAGTACACAGTGGTTGGTGTTTCCCCACGCTACCCCAGCGCTTATAAAGTCATTACATTGGATCGTTTTCGGGTTTCTAAAGTTTTCAGATAGAAAATTTTTTCGTTTAAAAATTTTTTCTGTTAAAGAAAGTGTTGTTGTTCTGTTTGGAATGCTATGCCTCGTCTCTCTTTAGCATGTCCGTAAGATCATAGTTACTTTGCCGTATTTATGTATGTACGCATGGAAATATGTTCTTCTCTTCTTAAGAAATTTTTCAGTGAAATTTTTTTTCTGTTTAAGAAAGTTTTGATGTTCTGTTTAGACTGCTATGCCTCGTCTCTCTTTAGCGTGTCCGTAAGATCATACTTATTTTGCCGTATTTGTGTATGTACGCATGGATATATGTTCTTCTCTTTTCAGATATAAAAGAAATTTACTGAGAGGTTACGCTCTTAGAGGCGTTGCGCCTAGAGCGGTAATGGTAAGAGAGAGAGAGAGAGATATAACCTCTTAGGGGCGCTATGCGCGTTGCCTAAGTTGTAGTAAGATCCTATTGACGGGTCAGTAAGGTTCCGTTGGACGGTCCCAGACGGTTCCGCAGCTCTATTTACGGGCATTGTGCGGTTCCGGGGGCCGCTTCCATAGACACGGTTCCATACGGTTCCGTTGGACGGTCCCTGACGGTTCCGCAGCCCTATTTACGGGCATTGTGCGGTTCCGTGGGACGCTTCCATATGGTTCCGTGGTCCATACGGTTCCGCGGCCCATTGTTACGGGGCGGACTGTTCCATTGGGCGGTTCCGTGATCCATACGATTCCGTGGCCCGTTATTCTGGGCGGACAGTTCAATTGGAGCGGTTCCATACGGTTCCGCGGACCCGTTATTCGGGCGGAGGGTTCCATACGGTTCCATTGGGCGGTTCCATACGGTTCCACGGCCCGTTGTTCTGGCGGACGGTTCCATACCCGTGGCCCGTTACAGGGCGGACGGTTCCATTGGACGGTTCCATACGGTTCCGCGGCCATTATTCTGGGCGGGCGGTTCCATTGGGCGGTTCCGCGGCCCGTGTTTACAGGTCCATATTTAACAGGGTAGCGTACATCGTGCGGTTTAATCGATTATCGCCCACTAGCTACGTGGTCAGGTGACAGGTGACATTCTTGACAAGAAGTATAGCATTGACAGCTATTTTTCTTCTTGGTCCGTAGCCATTAGCTACGCAGTTCCACGGCTCGTGTGAGCGCAATTAAGACTGTCTACGTTGAACGTTACAAGTTCCGTATTTATTTTCACCAGTATCATGGACATGGAGGACAGGTCCCCGAGTGTCGATGTTTTACACACCCAGGATGTCCCGCGATGCGTAGCATGCAAACGCTTCTTTAAATTACGCTCCGGTGACATCCATCTCACGTGTTATGCGTGCAAATTATGCTGCGTGTCAAATCCCTGTACTCTTTGCAGCGATTGGGATTTAGCGGCGTGTTTGGAGCACAGACTCCACCGCGACCGGTACTTTCAAAGAGCGGCGGAGAAAGTGGAGAAGCGACGGTCTGATAGGCCCTCTTCGTCTTCCCCCCCCCCCCCTCCCCGCCGCCACCGCCACCTAGGCCCAAAGCCAGTGAGGCGGGGCCGCCGCCCACTCTCAGCGGAGCGCCTCTTGGAAGACGTACACCGTAGGGTTAATCCGGAAGTATAGCATTGAGACAGCTATTTTTCTTCTTGGTCCCATAGCCAAAGGCTACGGCAGTTATACGGTTCTACGGCCCATGTTTACTGGTGCGTACGGTTCCATCACGATTCCACGGTCTGCGTTTACGAGTCCTTTCGCTTCCATTGGGCGGCTCCAGTGAGTGGAACTTATCTTTAACGGGATAACGTGCACTGTGCGGTTAACCCGATTATCGCCCACTAGCTACTACGCTCGTGGTCAGGTGACAGATGACTTTCTTTACAAGAAGTATAGCATCCGCGACAGCTATTTTCTTCTTGGTCCGTAGCCATTAGCTACGCAGTTCCACGACTTCGTGCGAGCGCAATTAAGATTGTCTGCGTTGAACATTACAGTTCCGTAATTATTTTCACCAGTATCATGGACATGGAGGACAGGTCTCCGAGTGTCGATGCTCTACACACCCATAATGTCGGCGCGTGCTAACGCTTCTTTGATTTTCGCTCGGTCACATCCATCTCATGCGTTCACGGCGTGCAGATTATGCTGCGAGTCCATTCTTTGTACTCTTTGCAGCGATTGGGTTCAAGCGGCGTGGTCGGGCACAGACTCCACCGCGACCGGTATTTTCAAGGTGCGACCGAGAGAGTGCGACTCCGGTGTTCGGATGGTGCGGCTCCGTAGTTTTGTAGCGGGATATCGTACACGTCGATTTACCTGATATGCACCCGCTAGCTCACGAGCTATGTGGCCAGGTGACAAGTGATAATCTTCACAAGAAGTATAGCGCCCGTGAGCTATTCTATTCATGGTTCCATAGCCATTAGCTCGCGGTTCCGATCATGTGAACACCATTATCGATTATCGCGTTGAGCGTTACAGTTCGCAATTACTTTCACCAGTATCATGGCACGGAGGACAGGCCTCCGGCGTCGATGCGTTATGCACCTAAGAGGTCCCGCTATGCATACAGCGTGCAAGCGCTTCTTTAGACCGTGCGGGCCTGTACAACTTCAGAGTTTTTGCAGCGGGATAGCGTGCACTGTGCGATGAACCCCAAAATGAGTCCGCTAGCTAGGAAGCTACTTGGTCAGGTGATAGGTGACAGTCTTCACGAGTGTATAGCATCATGAGAGCTATTTTCTTCCCGTATCTGTAGCCATTAGCTACGGCTGTTCCGCGACCGTGTGAACTGCCTCTGTAGGATTTTCGCGTTGAGCGTTACAGTTCCGCGATGTTTTGCGCCTATATCATCAACACAAAGGGCAGGTCCCTAGTGTTGGTGCGTTCTGGCGCCTTGACTGTCCTGCGATCGTCGCGTCGTATGTAAACGCTTCTTAGGTTGCGCTTTGGTGTTATCGACATGTTCAAACCCGTGTACACCGCTGTGGTCTCGGTTTCACGATAGGACGGTAGGCCCACAAGAGCGGCGCCCTACGGGGTCTTCGTGAGTTAGTACCCTTTTTATGGCTAGTTGTAGAGCCATTGGATTACTTGCGGGTCCATTAGGGTCCGTGCGGCTCGGTGATCGGTTCCACCACGGCCCCACGGCTTGTTTTACGGCCCGTGAGAGTCCGTAAAACAACTCGGCTCCGTCCGGGGCATGGGATGACGTTTGGGTCCGTGGGGCTGCATAGTTCTACAGCAAGGTAGCGTTACAGCGTCGTCACACCGATAGTATACCCTTTGGCTTTTTAGCTACAGGGTCAGGTGATAGTTACAATCTTAGGAGATCTCCGTCCGTGTGAGCTGACTTGGTGAGATTTTCGTTGAGCGTCATGGTTCCGCATAGTTTTTCACCAGTTTCATGGACACGAGGGCGAGTCCCGTTTGTCGGTATGCGTCACGCTCCCAGGATGCGTTGCGTGTTAGCGCTTGCTTCTTCGGGTTTTGAGGCCTTCCCTCTGTGTTGCGTATAGTTCCACGACGCAAACTACTCGGGTGATAAAATTTCTTCTTTACGGGGAGACATACCATCACGAGAGCTATTCCCTCCGTGTTACGGCCTAGTTCCACGACCGTTCAAACTACTCTGAATATGATTCTTGCGTCGAAAGAGACCTTCCTCCGTATTCCTTACGGCTCACATTCTATAGAAGCCCGTGGTGAATGCGACTCGGGTGTAGTACATTCACGCTATCGTGGACCTGCACTAACCTCTTTTACCAGTTGTCCCCCTCGCACAGAGACATAGTTGGCGGATGACTAGTGATTTTTACTTGTCATGTTTTAGACCCATAGGGATCTATAACCTTGCTTTTAAGTCCCCCCCAGGAGCTCCGTGGTGCAGGGTGTTTAACAGAATTAACGTCCGTGTTGTTGGGGTAGCTATTACCAACAACAACACGTATGGTTCATTCCACACTTTAACACCTTAAAGTTTTCTCTTGTTTTTGCCTGTACAGACATACGTCTGACTCACTTTCGTTTTTCAGACCCGCAGGTGCGTTCGTGTTCCCCGTCTAACTTTTGCTCTTACGCTAGCCTTTGATTTTTTTCAGTAGGCGCTGGACTAACCTCCGCTTTAACCCCCTTTTTTCCTTGTCCGGGATTTCTTCAATTCGTTTTTTGTCGTTGGTACAACCACTGGAAGTTCTGCCGTTCCCGATGGTAGTTTACTTCTGGCGCTAACTTAATTTTCCCTGCGTCGGGATTTCTTCGATTCGTTTCGTTGGTACTATAACCGTTCGCGGTTCCGTCTCGTGGGCCGAATCCGGTGTGGTTTGTAATGGCGTTTTTGTGGACATGTTGCTGTAATTGTGTCCAAACACTCTTCCGGTTGGCTTGTTTTTCTGGGCTTTTCGCTCAGGTTCTTTCGATGTTTGCCTCCGTTACTGTCAACGAATGGTGCCTTGTTCGGTTTGACTGCCCCTCGCCGTGGTTTACTATGTTTTAGTTCTTCCCACTCTTAAGGTCTTTCGTCCTTCAGAGAAGAAGGAATTTCGTCCTTTAAACGGGATTCGATTCTTGTGAGTTTTCGTACCAGCCATTAAAAAAAAAAAAAAAAAAAAAATGTGCGGCGACCTGAACTCCCTTTCTTCCTATCCTCGGTTGCAATCTGATTGCATAATTATAGCATGGAAGGTAAGGTATAACTTGAAGTAAATTTACCCGCTAAGCGTGGCGGGGATATTTCTGAGAGTTATACTTACCTTCCATGCATCCACCCGCCTCCCCTCTCGTTCAGGCCTCGGTGGAATGTTGAGTGAGGTGGTACAGAGAGGTATTATGGAGGTCAGGGCTTGGCTGGTTGCTGCGTTTTTTAGGGTCGGTTAGAAGTGCGTTAGAATCAGGTCGTGTGACCAGATTGCATAATTATAGCATGGAAGGTAAGTATAACTCTCGTAAATATCCCCGCTACGCTTAGCGGGGTAAATTTAGAGTACAAGCCAGCAAGGTAGATCAAACTATGTAAAGTTTAAAAATATAAAAAAATCATGTCACTGAGCCAAGGATTTCTAGGGTACAATGTTTTAGGTATGGACATATTACAGGATTCGACATGCATTTAAGGCAACTTGCCCACCAAGCATGGAGCCCTGGATCAATCCTTAGCCAAAAAGGTTGCCTTGAGAATAATTGGCAGACACCAAGTTGTATGCACTCTAGGTTGCAACTAACGGTAGATGCCTCCAGGCCATCAATGGATGTCATATTTGGAGTACATCCTAAACCTTGTAGATTTAATTCCTTTCCAAATTTCTAGCCTTGCTGCAGGTCTTGTTGAATGGAGAAAATTTGTTGTTTTCTGCTTAGCAGCCGAGTGATGATGTAGTTAAATGTGTTTGGAAATTGCAAAATGCAAAATAATTAAAGACGATTTTGTCTTAATTCTTCTGCAGGAGGATGATGATGATGATGATGATGCTGATGTTTCTAATTACATCTTAAGTGATGATGATGATGCCGAAACCAACAAGTCAAAGCCTGCAGCCTCTCTGAAGAAAAGTACTACATCCAAGTCACGTTCAAGGTCAAGATCCGGGTCAAGGACTAGCTCTTCTTCAAGATCAAGCACATCATCTAGTGGGAGCTCACTGTCAAGGTAAGAGTTTAAGGGTCAAGGGTGGTCCAGACCAAGGGATGGCTATGGTTAATAGTCAGATCATAAACCAAAAATTGTGTAGGTTCAGTTAAAAAAAGAAAAAAAACTGATAAGAATTTTTAACCAGATAGAGGTGAGCAGGAGAAGCAGGAAATGTGGAATTATGCTAGAAGAAAGGTCAATTTTGGGTTGTCGGACCTGCTATGTCATCTGTAGTGTGGAGAGCATCACTGTTTGAAATTAATCGCAAGACTGATGATCAATAGGAATTAAAATAATTTCATTAAAATTTTGTCTTTAAAAATTTATATGGCTAATCGAAAAAGGCCTAGATTGTATGTGTGCATGTTTGAAATAAAACTGATTTTGGAAATATTGCAGAATTATAGATAGTATAATTCTAACCATAAGAAAACAAATATTTCAATCACTTAAAAAGTGCAATACTTCCTAAAATTTATGGAAAGGTTTTGAAGTTAACAGCTCAACTTGTGAAAGTGTTACTTAAAACGAAATTGTCTCCAAAAATATATATTTGTAAAAACCAAAAAGAATCTTTCTAAAAACGTATGTTAAGACATGGCAACTTAGGGAAACAAGATGGATTAATTGGTTTGCCTTTTTTGAAATAGATCACATAGTCGTTCCAACTCTCAATCAGGAAAGAGGAAGCGATCAAGGTCGAGTTCAAGATCCCGATCCAGGTCAGATTCAAGAGATCGTGACAGTCACCACAAGAAGGGGCGGTAGGAGGAGAACAGGCGGTAGGAGGAGAACAACTGGTTAAGGTTTGGTGGTAACAGAGTATCAAAGAGTATTTTTTGCTTTGATGGTGATGTGAAGTAGTGAGAGTGGGATGTGACTTTCCTTTGAAGGTTTAATGGTAACAGAGTATTTCTTTGCTTTGATGGTGATGTGAAGTAGTGAGAGTCGAGTGTGACTTTCCTTTGAAGGTTTAATGGAATATTCTTTACTTTGCTGATGATGTACTGAAGTAGTGAGAGTGGGGTGTGACTTTCCTGTGAAGGTTTAATGGAATATTCTTTACTTTGCTGATGATGTGAAGTAGTGAGAGTCGAGTGTGACTTTCCTTTTATGGTAACAGAGTATCAAAGAGTATTTCTTTGTTTTGCTGATGTGAAGTACTGAGAGTCGAGTGTGACTTTTCTTTGATGGTTTGGTGGTATACTAAAGGTTTGCTTTGCTGATGTGAAGTAACAGAGTACTAAAGAGATGGTTTGGTGGTAACAGAGTATCAAAGAGTATTTCTTTACTTTGTGATGATGTGTAGTAGTGATAGTGGGGTGTGACTTTACTGATGCTTTACTGATGTGAAGTACTGAGAGTGAGTGTGACTTTTCTTTGATGGTTTGGTGGTAACAGTGTGATGTGAAGTAGTGAGAGTGGGGTATGACATTTTGATGGTTTGGTGGTAACTTTTGAATGGTTTGATAGTGGTAAAAGTTTGGTAATAGCAGTATTAAAGAGTATTTCTTTGCTTTGCTGATGTGAAGTACTGAGAGTCGAGTGTGACTTTTCTTTGATGGTTTGGTGGTAACAGAGTACTAAAGAGTATTTCTTTGCTTTGCTGATGTGAAGTAGTGAGAGTGGGGTATGACTTACTTTTGATGGTTTGGTGGTAACAGAGTATCAAAGAGTATTTCTTTGCTTTGCTGATGATGTGTAGTAGTGATAGTGGGGTGTGACTCTCCTTTGAAAGTTTGGTAATAGCAGTATTAAAGAGTGTTTCTTTGTTTTGCTGATGTGAAGTAATGAGAGTGGGGTGTGACTTTCCTTTGATGGTTTAATGGTAACAGAGTATCAAAGAGTATTTCTTTGCTTTACTGATGTGAAGTAGTGAGGGTGGGGTGTGACTTTCCTTTGATAGTTTTATGGAGTATTTCTTTGCTTTGCTGATGATGTGAAGTAGTGAGAGTGGGGTGTGACTTTCCTTTGATAGTTTGGTGGTAACAGAGTATCAAAGAGTATTGCTTTGCTGATGATGTGAAGTAGTGAGAGTGGGGTGTGACTTTCCTTTAAAGGTTTGGTGGTAACAGTATTAGAGAGTATTTCTTTGCTTTGCTGCTGATGTGAAATAGTGAGGTGGGGTGTGACTTTTCTTTGAAGGTTTGGTGGTAACAGAGTATTAAAGAGTATTTCTTTGCTTTACTGATGTAAAGTAGTGAGAGTGGGGTGTGACTTTTCTTTGATGGTTTGGTGGTAACAAGAGTATCAAAGAGTATTTCTTTGCTTTGCTGATAATGTGAAGTAGTGAAAGTGGGGTGTGACATTCTTTTGAAGGTTTGGTGGTAACAGAGTATTAAGGAGTATTTCTTTGCTTTGCTGATGTGAAGTACTGAGAGTGGGGTGTGCCTTTCCTTTGATGGTTTGGTGTTAATAGAGTATCAAAGAGTATTTCTTTGCTTTACTGATGTAAAGTAGTGAGAGTGGAGTGTGACATTCTTTTGAAGGTTTGGTGGTAACAGAGTATTAAAGAGTATTTCTTTACTTTGCTGATGTAAAGTACTGAGAGTGGGGTGTGACTTTCCTTTAATGGTTTGGTGGTAACAGAGTATTAAAGAGTATTTCTTTGCTTTGCTGATGTGAAGTACCGAGAGTGGGGTGTGACTTTCCTTTGATGGTTTGGTGGTAACAGAGTATCAAAGAGTATTTCTTTGTTTTGCTGATAATGTGAAGTAATGAGGGTGGGGTGTGACTTTCCTTTGAAGGTTTGAAGGTAGCAGAGTATTAAAGAGTATTTCTTTGCTTCGCTGATGTGAAGTACTGAAAGTGGGGTGTGACTTTCCTTTGATGGTTGGTGGTAACAGAGTATCAAAGAGTATTTCTTTGCTTTGGTGATGTGAAGTACTGAGAGTGGGGTGTGACTTTTCTTTGATGGTTTGGTGGTAACAAGAGTATCAAAGAGTATTTCTTTGCTTTACTGATGTGAAGTAATGAGGGTGGGGTGTGACTTTCCCATCTTAAAGGCATATGGACATACACAGGCAAAAATTGCTAAATTGTTTTAAATCTATTAAAATCATTCAAGTATCACCATTTTCCCCTCCCAGTCCACCACAGTTTCCTTGCTTGACCTCTGTACAACCTTCCTAGAGCTTCCCTTACAACTCCATAGCTGAGCTCTTCCAGAGAAACCCTCCTGATGAAATTATCTCCTTTCCTCATCGTGCCTCCCTCTACAACCATATTTAGTCCTCCTCTCCCACCCCCTCCCCTCTACCTACTTTTGCCTTTTTTAGCACTCCTGAACTTCCTCTCTTGATCCCAGCTTTCTTGCTATTAGTCCCTATACTTCTCTTAGACTCTTATTTTCTTTTGTTCCTACCTCTGGAATGATCTAACCTTTCAGGCACAATTTGATCCTCGCTGTCGTTGTGCCATTAAGCCTTCATCAAACAAACACTAACAATGAAAAATTAGTGTGACAAAAATTCAAATTATTTTGTGACTGCAGTGTGGGTTATTTTATTGATTGATTGGTTGCTTGACTGATTGGTTGATGATCGATTGGTTGGTGCTTGATTGATATTTGATTTATTGGTCAGTCAGTTCCCAGCCCCGCGTTAATAAGGTGGTGTGACGTCATTCTCTTCGGTCAGATCTCCGCTCACTTTCAGAATTTTGCAGTTTTCGCGAAACCCATCACTGGATGACACAGTTTTTTATCACGGGTGTCACCTGACAATGTTGTGGGGTATCACCTGACAACGTTGTAGCAGTAAAGATAGTGAGCTAGGTGGGAGTTAGTTAATTTATCTTTTGATTGATACCAAATTTTCCACATTTTTTGATTTCTAAGTTTGCTTAATTGTTGTTTGGATTTGTGTACTTAAATATTGGCCTAAATTTTGGACCAAATTTATGCCAAACCCTGACCGATTAAGGCAAAATTTATTGATAATTTGTTAGATGACGCAGTAAGCTTTCTGTTAGTACCAAATTTGTATGGGCCCGGTGGCGATTAATGACAAGTATTTTGAAGTTGTAAATGGCCACCATTAGAGAGATTAGCATTACATTGTATGTGTAATTTGATCGCGATCATGAGTAAGCTAGTGTGGTAGCTAGATAAGATTTACTTTACATCTATCTCATCTATTACTCTGACCTAGCCTAGGACCCAGTAGTAACAGTCAATGTGTCATTTGATTTTTGTCTTTATCTTGAGCAGTATAGAATCTAAAATGATTGAAGCATTATGTGAAATGTGTTGTGATAGTGAAAGACAAGTGATTTTTTTTATTTTTATATAGGTTGAAGTGTAAGCAAGGTCTGTTGTGAAAATGATATTCAGAATAGTGTGTCCACAGTTACAAATCAACCGTGGATCTAGGCTCGTTCTACAGGATATAATTAAGAATCGAGTTATTTTCAATGCCAACCTAGGGTGTTGCCGTGTTGGCATGCCGTCTTCTTATAATTGTCTTGAAATAACGCATTAGACAATGAGGAAATACTTCCAAGATTTAGACTGCAGATTATTTGCTAGTTTAGGTCTTGACTTGAGGACTTAAATAAGCAATCTGAGTGGTTGTGAAAACTTTTCCTGTCTATGTGCATGTGTTTTCATATTTCCAATTGAGTGTTTCATTGATAATATCTGTTAACAAAGTTCTAAGTGGCATTACATATATTCTTAATGTACTATTGTACCTTGCATGGGGGTTGATTGTAATAAAAATTAAGTTGTTGTGAATGTTTTTGATTATTCTCTGGAACAGTTGAAGAATTACTGCATCTATGTTCTCTGTTTACATTTCAAGGATAAGTTAATGCCATTGTGCAAGTATGGATATATAGGACACTGGTGATAGTGTACATGTGGTTCTTTTATATGCCATACAAATAGCTAAAGTATTCTACATATTCATACAATAAGTACACATGATTATTAATTATGCATTTAAGGAAATCAGTATTGACACTACATTACACACACCAAGGTTCTCAAAACCCTGCATACACTGACTGTATTCAGTTGCCTCAAGGAGCTCTGTCGTCACTAAATGTCATTCATTTTATTCTGAATTTGATATACAATTAAGATTCTCATCAAAATCTGAAGTATATACTCTTTGTTATTTCAAAGAAACTTTTAAGTTATCAGGGGATTATGAAGGGCTTGTGGCTACGGACGCCATTTCATACTGTAGTACAGTTACATGCGATATTACGATACCAATGTAAGCAACACCACGTGACTGCACATTGTTTAATCATGATATGGATTCTACGATATTAGCAAAATCAACATGGTTCCTATGGAAATTGGTGCAAAACTTGCGAACCCCAGACCAGCTTCTTATCATTTTCATGCTTATTTTCATAGATTTAGATAGAAAAGGAATTTTTCTATCACATGTTTAAAGGTTATGTGGGCCCAAGACTGGAAATGTGTTTTGTAACCACATTTTTTAACATCCGTTTTTTCCAAATTTGTAATCGTTATAAATTCCTCTAATTTTTTTTTTTTTTGTGCTCGAATTAGTTCTTTAAATGTTAATGGATAGTATTTTCAACTCTTTTATCTGCCTAAATTTCATGTATTGATTACGTTTTTTGTCGTAACAAAGCTCTAATTACCTTTGAAAAACAGCATGTAAAATTCATTATATATTCATAAATCCGAGTGGGCGGAATGCGTACAGAAGAGAATAAGCGACTTTTTGTGAGGCTGGGAACTGACTGTTTGGTTGATGATTTATTGAATTGATATTTCTTCATGAAATTTAACTGCAGAGAGTGATGAGATCGAGGATGATTTACATATTTTGTTTCTTGTTTGAGTGATCTACGGAAATGTTTTTGAGATTTTTTCCTTTTAATATTGTTATAGAATAATAATAATAATACATTTATATAGTGCAAAAATCTGCAATGCATTGAACTGTGCTTCACAATAAGATAATCAAAAGGGTGGGCCTACATAATTGAAATTAATTATTATTTTTATCATCATCATATTATATTATTATTATTATTATTATTATTATTATTATTATTATTATTATTATTATTATTATTATTATTATTATTATTATTATTATAGAAGTCAATATAATCTTTTATTTTATATCATAATAAAAGCTACATTTTTTAGAAAAATATTTTTATTATCATCATATTATTGTAGAAGAAATTAGAATAATCTTTACATTTCATATTACAAAATGAACGTTCACTTCTAAATGATTTGATCGATTCTTTAAGTCTGCTCTCATATCAATTTCTGTTAAAAATATAATTTTGTTCTGCATTCGGTCACTATTTATAACATATGCTATTGTCTACACTATTAAATAAGTTTTTTTAAAGAATTACATATCGATGTTGGGTTTAGCCATTATGCTCAAAGAACCATTTAATTAAAAATTGATTATTTGAAATAAATATAGCACATAATGCATCCTTATCTGTGAGTGAAAAGTCCAATACTGAAATTGATTTCCGTGCAAATTTAACCGAGTGTCTTCCCTTGCATTTTTTCATTGCAGGTTGATGAGAGAAAAATGCAATGTACATATTAAAGTATGTGTTTCGTAAGTATGGACTAATCAATCGGGCAAGGTTGATTTAAACTGGTAGCAGCTGGGTACTGATTCAAACTGGTAGCAGCTGGGTACTGATTCAAACTGGTAGCAGCTGGGTACTGATTCAAATGGGTTTCAGCTCGAGAGAGTGGATCTACCAAGAGGACAATGTTGGTACTGACTGCAGCCAGTTTCATCATGGGTTCAATTTGTATGTACAGAGCTATTGCAGGGGTAGGGTTGCTCATTTGGCAGTCATGTAATAGGTTCTATAGAACAGAGTTATAACATGTAAGTATGGATCTGAAACAGCTGAATTTGTGGCAATATTTGCGAATTGGGTTATGGGTGGGTTCTACTTGACAGAAGTTATTTATTGTAGGTATTGAGCTAATGAATTGAGGAGTAAGTAATTTTAACTGCTACAAGCCATAATGGGTTCTCTATAAAAAAAGAATTGGAAATTGTAGGTATGGAGCTAATGTATTGAAGTAAGTAATTTTAAATGCTACAAGCCATAATGGGTTCTCTATAAGAAAAGAATTGGAACTTGTAGGTATGGAGCTAATGAAATGGAGTAAGTAATTGTAACTGCTACAAGCCATAGTGGGACTTTATATAAAAAAAAATTGGAACTTGAAGGTATGGAGCTAATGAACTGGAGTAAGTAATTTTAATTGCTACAAGCTATATTGAGTTCTCTATAATAAAAAAGAATTGGAACTCGTAGGTATGGGGCTAATAAATTGGAGTAAGTAAGTTTAACTGCTACAAGCCATAATTGGTTCTCTATCAAATAAATTAGAACTTGTAGGTATAGAGCTAATGAACTGGAGTAAGCAACTTTAACTGCTACAAACCATAATGGGCTCTCTATAAAAAAGAATTGGAACTTGTAGGTATGGAGCTAATGAATAGAAATAAGTAATTTTAACTGCTACAAGCATTTGCCAGTTATGTAATGGGCCCAACTTGAAAAGATTTGTTACTTGTAGGTATTGAGCTAATGAAACAGAATTAGTAAATTTAACTGCAATGAACATTTGTCATTAATTTAATGGGGTTAATTTGAAAAGAGTTCTCAATTATTGAATGCCTTTCGCTTACACCCGGTGCCAATCTTTAAGTATAGAACAATAAAAGGCATCTATTATTTATTTCAACTTTGATATGTATTTGCAATTATGTACCGGGATCTACTTTATTTAAAAAAATGTGCCAACTACTTAACGTCATTAGGAGCTACTGAAGCCGGATGATTGATTCTAATGACTTTTGACTTGAACAAAGGGGCAAGATTTAATGTAGCGGTATCTGCAACTTGTGCACAGAGTTGTAAGAAGAAAGAATCACAAATTGTAAATGTGATGTCATCATGAAGTCACTACCTTCTGTTTAGGACAAAAGGGTTATCTCCAGATCATCTTTATACAGTATATGCTAGTCATGTCATCATTGCAACTTGGATTTAAAGGAGACATAAAGTCTGACATAATCCTTATTTCATATAATAGAATTGAAAATAACAAATGTACTGTCTAAGTTTCATAACTCCCGAAGCAATCTAATCCATTTTTTGTAATTATTACAAACTTTAATACTACTAATTAATAGTACCATGGGAGCTGCCATTTTGATTTCAAACAAGCAGATTATGATGTCATCAGCCCAGCAGGATGTTGGAATGCTTTGTATTTTTTTGTAATCTACCACAAGTTTTCTAGCTTATAAAAAATTGTTTTTCTTTTGTAAGGGTCAAGGAAATTTTTGTGCACACATGAAATTATCAAAACACGCTGTTTAAACTTTGTGTTACATCATTTTGAAATAAAAACTTTAATCACATTTATAAAGAAATACATTAAATTCCTTATGTCCCTATTGGGGAAATCATGTCATCATGCACAATATTTCAATACAGAATTGAACAAAATGGCAGCCCCCATGTGTCAATTTCAAACATGAATAGCTTGAGGTAAGAATACAATTTTGACTTGCTGTGTTTGGCAGTTGGTTAGGATTTGTATCCTCTTATCATATGAAATAATGATTGTATCAGACTTTATTTTTTAGATTATTGACTGAACACAAACTTAATGCCTTATTGCACATTTCATAAACATCCTGAAGGGCACCAACTTGGACAAGCATTAGGATTGTTCATATGCCTTGGAAGTGATAGATTCTCTTTTTAGTGAAGTTTCACAATAATCATGTTTTCATCTAGAAATAATTCAGCTGGCTGTGCATTCTAATTGAAATAGGCTTAATAATCTTTCTGTACTTTTAATTTTAAATATTTGTGGCCATGCTTATTTTATTCAAGAAGACTGCAAAAAACGGCTGCATGGGCCGCTACATAAAACCAAGTTGACAATGTACACCACAGTGCTTGAAAGAGGGTTTGATTTCACATTGCTTGGCAGGATGCCAGAGAATTAACTCCGAGCTGGATTGTATAGAGCTGAATGAGCTGCGTCCAGCCTGGTATTTTGGCAGATAAAGCCAGAGGTCCCTGCGTATCTGTTTTATTGCGTATTTGTTTTATTTCCAATTGAAAAGGAGTATACAATTTCGATTAGGACTGTCTTTAAGTTTTGAAAATTGTTTTATTTATTGCTCCAGTTAATGGCTGATGAAAGGTTGAAGATTTGTTTTTGTCATATACAAAATTTGTGGTGTATGAAAGGATGCGGTGCAGTGACTCTGTGGTTAAGCAGTGACTTGGTGGTTAAGCAATGACTCGGTGGTTAAGCAGTGACTCGGTGGTTAAGCAGTGACTTGGTGGTTAAGCAGTGACTCAGTGGTTAAGCAGTGACTTGGTGGTTAAGCAGTGACTCAGTGGTTAAGCAGTGACTTGGTGGTTAAGCAATGACTTGGTGGTTAAGCAATGACTTGGTTAAGGAGTGACTCGGTGGTTAAGCAGTGACTTGGTGGTTAAGCAGTGACTTGGTGGTTAAGCAGTGACTTGGTGGTTAAGCAGTGACTCGGTGGTTAAGCAGTGACTCGGTGGTTAGGCAGTGACTTGGTGGTTAAGCAGTGACTCGGTGGTTAAGCAGTGACTTGGTGGTTAAGCAGTGACTTGGTGGTTAAGCAGTGACTCGGTGGTTAAGCAGTGACTCGGTGGTTAAGCAGTGACTCGTTGGTTAAGCAGTGACTTGGTGGGTAAGGAGTTAATACATACTCAATGTAACAGCTTTGATTCCTGTTACGAGCCCTACATTGTTTCCTTGAGCAAGATACTTCACTTGACTGTAAAATGAATACCAGTACTGCTGGGGAGTTAACCTGCGCTGGACTGGCGTCCTGTCCAAGGGGGTGGTGCTCTCATCTGTGTACGCCAAGGAAGCAGGTGATAAGCACCTACCTGATAGGCCTTCATGGCTCTAGTATAGATTTAACTTTTAACATGAATCAGTTTCTTAATATTATGAGAATATCTTCTCCATTTAGATTGGGGGTATGGCTGAAATCTCAAAAACTGTTTTCAGAATCACTTACTCTCTTTCAAGCAATTGTGGGAACATGAGTAAAAAGCTAAGGATTAACAATAAAAAATCGAGAAGATTTACACATTCATATATTACAAAATTACATACATTTGCATAAAGGGTCGAAAAGCTGTAAAATGATCAATTTGTAACAGAATTTGATGTGAAGTTTGAGCTAGGTTCTTGGTTTGTCAAGATTTTTAATCAATTTAGGTAATTTTAGCTCCACTTGTTGATATATCTTTAATCAGTTTTAATTAAAAAGCAGCTTATTTGATGAACTTGGGTCCATGTTAACTCACTGCAATATCTGTTGTTTGAGTAATGGGTCCCACATGAAGTGGGTTCCAACAACCTGTAAGTATTGATCTATTTATTTATTGATTGACAGATTCTAACAGCTGTGATCATTAGCCAATTATGTAATAGAACAGAGCTTATACAGGCAAGTATCGAGTGTTTTAATGGAAATATCACCATGAGATACCAACAACCTGTTTCCCTGGAAAAAGTGGGTTTCAGTTTTGTAGAAATCCGATGCTATGCTCCCAAAGTTGTACATTTCTCAATAAGTATGAATTTGGGGAAATTTGCATGGGAATGTTTATATTTTTGAAGGAGTATTTCTGTGGTCAAACATGCACTATGATAATGGAGAACATTAAAAGAAGCAAATTGGTCAAAGGAGCTGGCAGCCGAAAAGTGAGGACGTGGTTTCCATGAGTTGTAAGAATATTCGAACAAACTTGACGTGCTCGTGATGTTACTAAACACCTTTGATACGAATGTGCAAATAATTTTTTTATGACACAAGTTTGAAAAAGTAGACGTATTGTTTCAAAATGATAGAGGTTTAGTAGTAAAGGAGCTGCCTTATGTCCTTGAGCAAGATACTTAATTTTCTCCAGTCTACTCCGCTGTAAAATGAGTGCCAGCACTGCTGGGGAGTTAACCTGTGAGGAACTGGTGTCCCTTCCAGGGGGGACTATATAATCTCATCTGCTTGCACCATGGAAACCCGGCAGTTCCCCACGACCCCCTCTCCACCGCTTCCTATACCTATGATTTGTGTTTTCTGGTGGTTCTTAATAGGCGGTCCGCGGGTCAAAACTGGCCCGCCAGACAATCCAATCTGGCCTGTGAACAATAGTCATTATATAATGAAACAGTGCATTCAGGCATTGCATGTAAGATTAATCTGAATGATATCAGTAAAAATTGAAAATACTCGTCATTTTATAAGATGAAAAACATTGCATTATGAAATAAAATGGCTATAAATTGCATGTAAGATTAATCTGAATGAGATCAGTAAAAATTGAAAAATACTCGTTTATTTCAGATTTTACCTAGGCAGATCAGCTCACTAAAACATTGCAGCTTATGAAATAAAATGTTATCTATTATGCTATAAATTGGACTCGCAACTTGTCAAAGGAAGGTGGATAAGAGATCTGCCGTACATCCTAATCACGCACGCTCTCAACTTGTTGTATTCAGGGATTGTTTTGATAGGTTTTGTTTGTCACATGACGCAGGTTTTGCCATGCAATTGGCCTACAGCCTGAAGCTGTTGTAAAATGATGGCCCTTGGAAAAATTTAATTAAGAACCCTTGGTGTATACTATCAAACATCATTTTTGAAATAAAGTAATATGTGAATACATAGGCAAAACATGTCCATTTGATCGTTGCTGTATCCCATCTTAGTAATTAAGAAAATATTTCCAATCATTTAGTGAGATGTAATAAATTTTCAAAGACTTGGAATTTGCCATGAATGTGCCATCACACTATTGAGATGGACTTGATTCGCCAGTAATTGAAACGGGACATGATAGTATCATAATAGGTGTTTCGCCATTGTGTTTCTTTTAATTGTTTTATTGTGGAATGCACACGGTTTGGTTACAAGAATGTTAGATTAAAGTTGTATATTCGCAGTGGTCGTCTTGATTATTATCTTATCACCCACATATACATATATGTGGGGATGAGATATTGTAGTCACTTTGCTGTATAGGCAAATAACTGCCTATACCTCCTACACTACATGGCCACCCCCTTAATATTAAGGGGGCTGGTGGGGCCCACCAGGAGGTCTCATATGATTGGTGATTTTTGCATCTGTCCATGCGTGTGTGTGTATACAACAATTAATTTTGTGTTGCTAATAACTACAATACACACATTAGTGAACCAAAATTGGTGGACGGGTCAGGCGCAGAACTTTTGTCTCCAAGGTTTTGGGCTACACAGGTCAAATGAAACAAGTTTTTGGTGATGGCTGTATCTTTTGAAGGAATTACTTGGTATTTTTACAAAATGCATAGGTGGGTAGGGTTTAACATTCTAACAAAAATTTAAAATAATTGTAGGTCAAAAGGTCATGGGACAAAGGTCAAATAAATTGCCATTTTAAACTCAAAGGTACAATACCTATACCAACCCTATGTTGTACCATGATACATTGGTACATGGATTTGTGTCCCGTAGACGGGTCAAAAGGTCAAAGATTATTTCAGTAAATAGGGTTAAGGTCAGAGGTCAAATGTGTGATTTTAAGGGGTAATTATGTACTAATTTGTACATTTTTGTGCCACTTTAAATTCCGAAAGTGCAAGACCTAGATCAATCCTATGTTTAACATGAACTTGTGTCCCATAAGCTCTGAGGTCAAAAGTTCAAAGGTCACAGAGCTAGTGACCCCTTTTAAACATTGGTGGTGTCATATAGTAGCCTGGATAAGATAAAATGCCACAATATTTAATGTTTTGGTGGATAGGGTCAAATATGCGATTTCATTGGGTAATTATGTGGTAATTTGTACAATTTAGTACCACTTTAAACTCACAAGATTGTATCAAGCCTATGTTGTTCCTTGGTACATGAACTTGTGTCCTGTAAATCTGGGGTCCAGTAGTCAAATGTCACAGAACTAGTGTCCTGTAGACTGGTGTCACAAAGTCACAGAGCTATAGTGAACCTGTTAGCTATTTCACCCACTATGCTGTATATGCTTAAGGTGATGAGATCAGCAACTCCATGTAGGGCTGATTTCTAAAAAAAATAAAAAGGGGGGATCACAAAGAGGGCCAATTTACGGGCAGGTTTTTCCATTTTGGGGAAATTGTAGTGTAATTTTCGGGAACTTTAATTAATTTCCAGGCGATTTTCGGAAAATTTCATTAGTCAATTCATTTGATCATTTTCGTAAGGGGGACAGCCCCAAAATCAGGTAAATTTTTAACAAGGGTGATCATCCCTTTGATTCTCACCCCCCGCCTCCCCCTCCCCTCTCCCTTTCTTCCCCTTATGAATCAGCCTTGACAGTCAACATGGATTGCTTGTTTTTTGTTTTGTTTTTAGCCTTGGAAGGCCACATATTGTATTGCTATGGAGATGAATATTTTTGGAATATGAATACATTTGATTTGTCGAAATACAAGTCCCAACAAGTATTGTATTACCGTACCTAAATTATAACCACTGATACTTTCCTGTGTTTTCCTAGTTCAACTTTTTGATTAAATGATAAATAAACAGATGAATCTACTGTTTTATAATTGTTATTTGTGCAAAACTTATTTTATGTATGATAATTTTCCTCAAAATTACACAAGTACTGAGGAAAAAATGAAACATTTTTGATAACAGGAACATTCAAGGGACATGGGCGCCAGAAGCGCCCCTTCCCCTTTGTTTGATCACATTTCGGCGCCTGCTTCGGGGAGAGAGGTTAGCTCTGGATATATCCATTGTTCCAAGTCTCCACCACTTCGTGCATAGCTGAGAATTACAGCTTGTAAGGTGGTTATACAAATACCTCCTCATTATGTGGTTATATTTGGTTGTACGAAAAAGGGTCAAACGCAAGGCGCGACCAGGTAGTGGTAGTCCATTGCACTAGGGTCTTTTTTAACGTACTAATTGGTACCAAGATTGGAGACCACTTGGCGAAATTTGGAAACCAGTGATTGTAAAATCCGATGAGTAATCTCCAAAAAAATGATGCTTAACTGAAGTTTCATACGGTTGTGAGATAAAGATTCTCATACGCTGGTTGAAAACTGCAGCTCACGCATGTTTTTACATCTGCAGACAGCCGTAAATACCGGGATGATGCGGGTTGGGGGTGGTAGTGGTATTATACCCGGGTTCCCCATTTTTTCATGTTCTTCGGTATAAAAGCATGATATTGGTCGGTAAATAAAAAAAATGGTAAGTTTCCTTTTCATATGCTTGTTGGCAAATACAGAGGACCATTTTTTTTACCGACTATAGTATAAATTCAATACAGAAAATCCGGCAGTAAAATTAATTAGGACTTTCTAAAATCGAAATTTGTCCAAATCTCGTCGGTCACGTGAAATCTTACAATTTTACACCCCCAGTCAAAATGGTCCAACTGACGCTACCTGCATATAACAGAACTAACGGTTTGTAACACCTTATCGTCAGTTTAATTCATTTAGAGTTGATCTTTAATTATTTAAAGATATCTTTAATTATTTAGAGATATCTTAAATTCTTTTGAAGATATCTTGAATTAAATTAATATTTCTTATGCTTTAAAGATATCTTTAAGTGAATTAGAGATATCATTATTTAGAGATCTTTAAATGAATTATAGATATCTCTAATTGATTTGGAATAATCTCTAATTCCAGAATAAAAAGCAAAACAACTTGCCATAAGTTCGGCCTTTGCCAATGCAAGTTGTGCAAATAAACAAGAACGGTTCAAGTATGGTTGTTTTTCTAGGCCCTACATGGCACGCCAGTGCAGGGCGCTGCCAAAAGAGGAATTTTGTTTGCGCTTGCTGCAGCGATATCTGCGGAGTGGATGGCATTGAGCCATAGTAAGTCTTTTTCATCATGAACTGGACAGATTATTTGTGCAAAGAGAAATTGGCGAATTTGACAACCGACGGCGAAAGTGCCATATACTGGCACACATGGTGGCTTATGCGTCAGAAATTCTTGGGACGGATTAGTCTACTACATATGTGCATCTGGCATGTCAGATTTCACTTTAAAAAGCGTTGGACAATTTGTCTGTAATTTTAGAGGATTACTTCAGGGGTCAAGCAAGTTTATCTTATATGAGAGAGGACTTCAAAAGAAACAAAATGGTGAGGAAAGCATTCACAAATCGTATTACGTTAAGGAGATATTTAAGTTTAAAGTTTGGTATCATTTGTGTAGAAACGAAACGACTGAAATCAGACTAGTTGTAATGTCATAGCCTCAAAAGGGCAATTTTGACACGTTCTACTGTTTTGATACGTACCGCTACTGTTTTGTCACGTACTAAACTCACTTCTACTGATTTCATGGTCGAGTGAGGAGACAGCTCTTACTGTCACGATTGATGTTTGGTTTATCAGGGAGTTCTAGTCCAACTCCCTGGGTTTATTTGTATGTGGTTTGTTACCTGCGTGTCCAATGCCAGAAGCAATAAGAGCTTCTTCATGGCCAAACCATCACATGGCTTACGGCCAAATGTGTTTGAGAAACGACCAAATTTCGTCCAAAATCATGCGTGAAAATAACACCTTAAAATATATATTTTACTGCGCCCCACTTTGTCTTGTTCATGTTTTTTTTTTCCGATCTGTAAATTATAATTCATAAATACGTTCTGACTTTCCATAGTGCTTTGTTTTCTATAAACGAAGGACTAAACGCCGATCATGTGACCCGGCCCATTGCATTACCTGATGTCAAAAATATAAATACGTCACTGCCAAAACTTAAGTAAATGGGCGTATTCTTCCCTAATAATGAGGAATGCATAACGAATGTTGAATAAAGGCGGGGGGGGGAGGGAATATCTCTTATTTCAAGCTATTATAATAATAAAACAACACAAAATATGTTTTACGCTACTAGGGAGTGGGGAATGGGAGGGGAGTCTGTTCTTTGCATTATTAAGCTCCTTTATTGTTGGATGGTACCGGTAAGTCACAAATACAAGATTAAAAAAAAAAATACCTTATAACATAACCTATACTAATTTTTACTGTAAAACACTGATGAATCCTGCATAAATTTTCTAAAGATTTGTTTTTTTTTTTCCTAAAGTTCATGTATGCCGACATATATTTTATGTTGATCAACTTGTAAGTGTTTGTAAGAATGTGTTTGAAAAACATAATACAACGAAAACCATTTATTTCTTTGTATATTTTTCACAATGTCCTTAGTGATGCCATTGGTTAATTTACGACAATTTTAATAAGCTGCTGTACAGAAGCAACGCCGACCACTGAATAATGCACTGAGTCATCAATGTTGATCGAGTGGAAAAGTCACATTACTCTTTTCTTAGGGAACACCTTTTTTTTTAATGAAAACGACCAAATTGTTAGTTGTGTTCCGTTTTTGTCCTTACCGGTCAAATTTTGCAACGGACAGCCAATATCAATTTAAATTTGGCCAAATTGAGACTTTACGGCCAAAATTAAAAATCACGGCCAGGGGCAAATCTATACTGCCAAATTTGAGCAATTCACTTTTTATCTTTGTAAAGGGGGCATCCTTTAATCTTTATGGGAGATGGGAGGGGCACATCAGTTTATGTCATGACAATGGTCCGTGTTCAAATAGTAAGTTTTGCCCTGCATGGCACATTTCAAAAATGACGCACTAAATGATCTAATGAAATTTGGGGTGGCATGCACACTCTAAGAAAGACCTTATTTTCAACGAGTTTTTACGAATTATAAGCTGGGAAAACAATTGTAGACAAGAGGTCTGGAGTTAAAAGCTTTTTAAGTTTGGAAAAATTTAAGGTGTAGGGCTGCATGGACGAGCAACACTTTATCTTTAATGCTTTAGGGGAAATTCAGCATAGTGTATGCACGCGAAGCGCGTGAAATTTCACATTTTAGTCTTTTAAAGGCGATATTTGTGTTACTTTCTTTAATGAAAAGATTAGATATAGTCTTTGAAGTGTTTCAATGTTTGAAAGGGCAGGTTCCTTCTCTAATAAGGGCATTTGTCCTCTTTAAAAGGGCTCCTTTTTCAACAGAAAAAGGGCACTTTTCCAACAGAAAAAGAACACTTTTCCTCTCTGAAAAGGGCTTTTTCAGTTTGAGAAACGTGGGGGCACGTGACCCCTGTTTCCACCGCCTATGATATAATCGCAACATGATAAGTATAAATTGCAGAACTATATATAGTCTACCTTTCATTGGTAGATTCTTTATACAATACAAGTTTTATACAAAACGCACTGTAACGTTGTTTGGGTTACTCTCAAAATCACATTAAGATTTCCCAAACGGTAGAGAGACAAACAATACACAAATATATGCAATATCCATAATTTATTCAACAGACTCAACTTCTCACAGACTTTTATCGCAGTCAAGCGGACTTGACCAACCAAACAAATAAAACAGAGTAAAATTATACTTTTAACAGGCCAGACTGTAAGACCACTTACTTACTGACTTAGGCAATCCTAAAGGGAGTCGTCTAAATTTCATGAACTTTTTGGGTGTAGCTTAGTTTCTTTCAGATGAGTAAAGCTCACTCTGTGGTTGACCTGCTCTACAGAACCTAGATAGAGAATATGTTCTTGTCAATTTCGTCAGTGTTTTAAATATATTTTATCAGGACTGAATTTGATTCTAAGCGTGCTATCCATGCGTAACCCAATTGTTCATTAAAGAGGAAGTTCGAGAAGAGGCTGGAGTATATTTCCTCTGCGCATTGATTAATAAAGAACCTAATGACAAACGGCAAACATATTGTGTCTGTGTTGTGTTGACACTGTCACAAAAATCTGGCACAATCGGCAGGATGTACATGGAAACCCCAGCCTCACAGTAAATTGACCGATAAAAACGTTTTTATATCAAATATAAAAATAATACAACCCCCACCACCACCACTAGAGCTCATCATCAGTTGTCACCATGTCTGATGTGGAGGAACTGCAGAGAGAGAGATGGAGGCACTCCGTGCGTTGTATGAGGAGGAGAGACGAAGCTCTGAGGCCCTAGCCAGGCAACTGCAGCAGTTCCAACAAGTCCCGGACACAGACAGGGCAGACAGACCAGAGTCCCCCACGCCTATGGTGCCCCACTAAGAGTACAGCCTGTTTACGTGGCCTACTCTAAAAGGCTTGAGATCTTCCGAGGAAAGCCATCCACAACTGACAGGGAGGTCAATGTCCATGCATGGATCAGTGACATACGTACCCACCTGCGAACAAGGCATCTCCTTGGCGAAGAGGCAGTTGCATTTGTGATAGATTACCTTGCTGGAAGGGCCAGATACGAAATCACTGGTAGAGGTAGCTTTAACGACCCGGAAGAACTATTCAAAATCATCACCAAGGTCTTCGGAGGTCAGCAGTCCCTGCCCCAGCTTCAGCAACGATTCTTTGTATACATCCAGGAGGAAGAGGACATCCTCACATGCTCTCTGGAATTGGTTTGTCTTTACAACCAAATTGGTAGCCTTGACAACACCTTGTGAGAAGTAAGGACCAAACACTCAAGAGCAGACTTGCTGGGGCCGTTAAAGACGAGTCCCTACAAGGTGTAATAAGGATAAAGAGGCTGAATGTGGAGCAGCCCAAATTATCATATTTTGATTTGAGGGATAGGGCAATAGAGTGGTTTAGGGCGGGGAAACAAGTAATGTTAAAGGGAAAGATGCAGGGAGGTGATCCACCAAGAGGTGCGGTCGAGGTCAAAAGAGGGAGGATTGGAGGACGTATATAAGTTATTTAAAGAACAAGGTGAGAGGCTAGAGAAGCAGCAAGAACAGTTAAATAACTTACTTGCAAGCTTACCAAACCAGGGTTCTACAATGGATCCGAGTGTACCCCCTATGTTCACATAATTATTGCCTTACGGATACAGCTAATTAGAGGTAGCTAATTAAAATTTAATATACAATTTTGCATATCAAACGAAAGGTCTAATAGTCCTCTGTCCCCCGGAAAGAAAAAATCTTGAAAAATGTGATGTTTTGAGGCGTAATTCAATCAAATTGCGCCTCACGTTACGTAGATCACTCTGAAATTCTCAGACTTTGTTCCTCTGCAAAAACGGCTGATTGAGTCTGCTTGAAGAGATCCGATCCCAAATTTTTTACATTTTTTGAAAAAAAGCCTGGTTAACAAAACAGTCACGGAAAAAAATGGTCCCAAACCCATAGGATGCCACCCCTCTCCCTGTTTAACGTGTTTAAGTCTCATTGACTTAGGGTGCACATAATTATTGCCTTACGGATACAGCTAATTAGAGGTAACTAATCAAAATTTAATATAACATTTTGCATATCAAACGAAAGGTCTAATAGTCCTCTGTCCCACGGGAAGAAAAAAATCTCTAAAAATGTGATGTTTTGAGGCGTAATCAACCAAATTGCGCCTCACGTTACGTAGATCACTCTGAAATTCTCAGACTTTGTTCCTCTGCAAAACGGCTGATTGAGACACCGTAAGTGTTTTATTTGTAATTCATCATAGCAGTTAAGAAGTACATGCCTTTTACTCCCCATGGTCTAGACCCAAACTAATGCTAGGAATGTGGCAGCCAACTGAACGAATAGTCAGGC
Source organism: Chiridota heheva (assembly GCA_020152595.1). Taxonomy (NCBI): domain Eukaryota; kingdom Metazoa; phylum Echinodermata; class Holothuroidea; order Apodida; family Chiridotidae; genus Chiridota; species Chiridota heheva. The sequence continues at coordinate 2,025,841 of JAIGNY010000812.1, read as the reverse complement.
ATGAAACTAGAACTGCACCTGCTACAGAGAGCCATGTGGTGGGGTGCGAGTCACTTGATGGAGGCTCACTATTTGAAAGGGCGGTAGGGGAGTGTCCTGAGGTCATAGTTGGGGTAGGCGGGCATGATTTGTGCTGCTTAATAGACACAGGTGCCTAGGTGTCCATATTGACAGAAACCTTTTTAATGAGCACCTTGCTCAAGAGGGGACTCTTTATGATGTGGACTCTTATTTACGCATCACAAGGGCTTGGACATCCCCTACGTGGGCTACATTGAGTTGACGGTTTCTGTATTGGGTTTGGAAATCCCCAAAATGGGATTCTTGATAGTTAGAGACCCAATTAGTTCCCCCTTGCGCAAAAGAAAAGGGAAGTCCCTGGCGTAATAAGTTGTAATATGTTAAGAGATATGGCTAAGGTTGTAACTTCTAATTCTATATGTAGTAATCAGGCCCAGGATAGTGTCCCCAAGGGACAGGCTGGACTCAGAAATATTCTAGCGCTGTATCAAGAGGTACAAGTGGAGAAATCACTGGCCCCGTTACCCCTTGGTAGAGCTAGAATAGTAAGGAAGGGTTCAATTTTGATTCCTGGCCGATCTTTAGTCAATGTCACAACATTTGTTAGGGCAGCAGGAAAAGGTAAAATTTGGACTGTGATTATAGAGGCAGATGAGAGTATTTACAATCATTTGCCAAGGGGAATATCTATTAATCCGTGCCTAGTTTGTGTGGACAGTTTTGGGCAGGTCCCTGTTCAAATTGCCAATTGGGCTGAGGAAGACCTTTATTTACAACCCCGCGCCCCAATAGGACTTTTAGTGGAAGCCAGCACAGCTTCAAGGTTTAGGATTGTGGAGGAAGGAGATTGTGAGGTTCGGGTTGAGGAGCTATCGGGTACCCCGCAGTCTGATACTAGTAACCCTGACTTCATTGATAAAATTACATTTGGTCATTTGTAGCCCTCACAGAAGGAAGCTCTGTTTGGTATACTTAATAAGCCGATGTCATGAGGATGACATCGGGTATTGTCATGGGTTGAAGATTACAACTGATGACATTCCAGTTCGAGTGCCGCACCGCACCGCAGGATACCCCCTCACCATTGGGGAGAAATGCGAGAACACCGGCAGAAACGTCTTGATTCTAACATAATAACGGAATCTTCTAGCCCCTATGCATCTCCGGTTGTCTTGGTACGTAAGAGTGATGGGAGTTTGAGGATGTGTGTGGATTATCGGGCGCTGAAAGCCAAGACACACCGGGACGCATACCCTTTGCCCCGCATTGAGGAAGCTTTAAATGTCCTTAATGATGCAAAGTACTTCTGCAACTTAAATTTGGCAAAAAGGTTATTACCAAGTGCCTATGGCGGCAGAGGATAGGGAAATGACTGCTTTTAGGTTAGGGACAAGCGGTTTATATGAGTTTGTGCAAATGTCGTTTGGGCTCTGCAATGCCCCTGCGACATTCATGCGGCTCATAGACAAAGTGTTCGGTGATTAAAACTTTCAGAGCGTGTTGATTTACCTTGACGACATTCTATTATTTGGGGAAGATTTGAAGAAACCCTAACTAGAATAGACGTGGTCTTGCCTAGGTTGCATCAACCTGTCAACACAATTTGAAAGTTAAACCAGGTAAGTGTCATTTCTTTAAGCAGAAGGTAAAATATCTAGGGCATGTAGTTAGTGCAAATTGGATCTCCCCTGACCCCGAAAAGACTCAAGTAGTCCAAGAGTGGCAAATACCTAAAACCAAGCAAGATTTGCGTGGGTTCTTGGAGCTTGCTAGCTACTACCGCCGTTTTGTTAAGGACTTTGCACAAATTACGGCACCACTACATGCACTGCTAGGTAGGGAGGAAGGGGGTAGAGATAAAGAAGTCTGCGACTGAGAGAAACAAGGTCCGTAAAGGTAAGTGCAATGATGTCACTAGCAAGTGGGAGGCAAAGCATGATGTTGCCTTCCAGCAATTAAACGAAGTCTGGTTAAACCCCCAGTTCTGAGCTACCCTGATTTTCAGAAGCCCTTTATTCTAGAAGTCGATGCCAGTTTGCTGGGTATAGGGGCTGTGCTTTAAGAACAGCAGGAATGCGGACTGAAAGTTATAGCCTATGCCAGTCGTGGTCCTAAGATGGATGAAAGGGCTATGAGAAATTATAGTAGTATGAAACTGGAACTGATGGGATTGCACTGGGCAATATCAGTTAAGTTCAAGGATTTGTTGATTGGTACAGCATTCACAGTGTACACCGATAAGAACCCCCTCAGCTATTTTCAGACAACTGCCAAACTGGGTGCCGTCGAGACCCGCTGAGCTGAGCTTGCATATTTTAATTTCACTATCAAGTACAGGTTAAGTAAGGTGAATGTCAGTGCTGACGCCCTTAGTCGTAAGGTTGATCATGGCATCGACCCTGTATCTGCCCGTTTCAAAGAAAATAATGTGCAAGTTCTCCAGGCCCCTAGGGATAGTCCCCTACTCTCACTGTTAACGAAGATATGCAGATCACTTTGTGGCCGAATACAGGCAGGCAAGTATCGATTCTGTCTGGTTGCAAGATGTTTATTGCAGGTCACAAAGTGTAAGTCCTCCCCTTGCAAGGTCTACACTCCCAGCCATCCCTAAAATGGAGCTGGCATGGTTTCAAAAGGAGGACCCGGTTGTAGGTAGGCTGTGGATGCACTGGAGATAACAAAAACAACCAACTGTGAGGCAACTCAAAACAGAGTCACAGTCTGCGTAAGTTGTTAAGGGACTGGAAGGGGAGGATTTGTGAGAGAAATGATGTTTTGTATTGAAAGGTAGTTTTAAGGGGGGTGGAAGTCCTACATCTGTGTCTTTCTGATTCATTAAACTGTTAAAGAAAACAGCACTAGAAGCCGTGCATGACCAAGCAGGTCACCCAACCACAGAGAAAACACCGGAACTTGCTCGTGCAAGGTGTTTCTGACCAGGATGAATTCAGATATAGAGGGCCATTGCAAAATGTGTAAAAGGTGTCTTTTAGCAGTTTAGCTAAAACTTGAAAGAGGGTCAAACTTTAACTGGGTTATTAATTGCTAAGATACCCTTGAAGTCTTAGCAATTGATTTTACTGTTTTACAAAGGAGCTCAGTGGCTTTGAAAATGTTTTAGTTTTAACTGACATATTTACCAAATTTATGCAGGCCATCCCCTCTAGGGATCAAAAGGCCCATAAAGTTGTAAAGGTCCTAGTTAATGAGAGGTTTGTACGTTTTGGCGTACCTCATCGCTTGCATGATATTGACCAAGGTCGGAATTTTGAAAGTAATATCATTAAACATATTTATAACATAAAGAAAAGTAGGATCTTCCTATATCACCCTGAGGGTAATGCACAGTGTGAGAGATTTAAGCGCACCATGCATGATAGACTTAAGACCCTATCTGTAGATCAGAAACATAGGCAATAGGTGGCCAGAATATTTACCAGAACTTGTATATTCTTACAATGCTACCCTCATTCAAGCACTGGGTACTCGCCACATTACTTATTATCTCGGGCGTGACCCATTGTTACCTATTGATAGTCTCTTAGACAATGCAGATGAATCTTGGGCTGGTAGCCATCATGATGAGAGACTGACTCAAGCATTTAAACTTGCTGCCCAGAATACAGAGGCAGAGGCATTGCGACGTAAGAAAATAATACACAAAAAAGCAGTTGCAACTGAATTACCCACAGGCACTAGAGTCTTCAAAAGAAATAGGACGCTAGGTCGCTCTTAGATCCAGGACACTTGGAATGAAAGGCTTTTTAAGGTGATTCAAAGGCCCAACCCCGAGGGTCATGTTAATGTCATTGAATTATTAGATGGAGAAGGTCCCTGTAAAGTTGTAAATAGGCATATTTACTTGATTCTAAAGAACTGGTAAATGATATATCCCCAGTGCCAAACTGATTGCTTGTCCCACTTAATTGTTTTCAAGGTAAAGGTAAAGTTGACCAGGATGTGGTTAAGGAGGATACTGAGATAGACGGCCCCTACCGTTCTGCGACGACAAAATGCTGACAAACTTATCTTTTTGTAATACAGCAGTAGGTCATAATCGGTGGCGACACGTAAGGGGAAGAGAAATGGGGAAACGTTCCCACAGCTTCCCTCAATAGAAAATGACTTTCACTTACTGATTAGGCCTAATCAATTCGAGCATTCAATGTTATTTTCGCGCGAGTGTACAGAAATATTGTTAAAAGCATCATGTTTTTTAATTGTGCCGATTACCTTTTCGCTGTCTATAGCACATAGGCGGGATTTGAGGGGGCACTTTTTCCAAATTTGTATATTTTGTATGTTTTTTGCATCTTAGCGTCATTTTGTGTTCCTCCCCCTCCCCCTCCCTTGTTTTACCCTGCTTACTTTCGGTAAGCAAATCCCGCTCATGCTATAGCATGTCAATTAATGCTTATGAAGTGCTGACAAAAATACCAAGCGCCCTGATTTTACCACATCTAGCAACTGTCAGACCGTCTGCAACAGTTTTGTGCCCCCACTTTTGGACAAAAAAAATGGTATTTTGAGTTGTTCACCTAGGTGAATACTTCGGTTTTGGTATCTGTTATATATTGGGTTTTTTTCTTTCAAGGATGCTGAAATAGATTAACCGTTTTTAAATGAAATGGGTCTATGAAAGATATAACTTCATTTTATACATAGTTTGCAGCATGTGGCTTAGTATTACAAGAGTATGCTGATTAATAACTGGCCATATACTGATGTAAGCGATCACCTTCAACTGTACAAGTGATCATCATGCAGCTCCTTCCCACAATAAACACTGCAGATCATGTTGATGATCGTTGCGTCAAATACAATCAGCCACACGGACTGCTATTTGTGTCTTATGAGTTGACTTATAATTACGAAATGATAAGTGTTCTGAAACTTGTCAGCGGCAACATTATAGCTAAATGGCTTTAAAATCTATCAAAAACTATCATATTAGCAAAACCTTTCATCAAAATCGGCTAGACATTGACTATTTTAAATCTCAGACAGCAATTCCATACGCGCAAACAAAATGCTTGCGACTTTTTTATCATTCATTCATGTCTGTCAGTGACTAAGATTTTAGGATGTAAATTTAAAGAATTACAGCAAGCTTTTGAGATCTATTCAAAAATTCGATCTACTGAGAGTGTGATACTCTTTCATCCAATATACAAATTGCTGCATGATCACAGACCTTTAGATATCATTTATAATATAAATATATTTCTTCTATATTCTCATCCGTTCAAAATTTGACCACTCCCCCTCCCCTATATCAGGCTTAAGCACTTGCTCTTGTGTAATTGTGCCAACTGAATCTGCTAGAAATATTGGTCTAATGGTTTATGAGAAATATTCATTCAAGCAGCATATAAATGATACATGCCGTGCCATTTATTTCTCTCTGCAAAAAATTGGGCGGATCGGGAAAATTCTTTCAACAAAACATTGCGCAACTATAGCATGCAGTCATTTCATCAAAACTGGACTATTGCAACTCCGCACTTTAGGGTCTGCTTCGCACAACTTCTGCAACGGGCCTAGAACAGCAGCTAAATGTATCAGTTGTATTAAAAACTCCCTGCACGTCGCTACATCATTACAATTTAACATAAGCTTCACTGGTTACCAGCCTCATATCGCATTGAATATAAACTCTTGCTCATTGCATAAAGCAGGCCTACTCAAGGAAATCGCCCAAAAATATCTATGTAACTCATTCAAGCCATATTCTTCGTCCCGTTCACTCTTCTTTACGCTCCAAAATGGAAGCTTACTGCATATGACCTCCGATCATTCTCCGCTCTCCAGTGGTTTGGAATACCGTGACACTCCCCATGGCCATAAAATCAGCTCCAAATAGGAATACCTTTAAAAAGAGACTCAAGACTCATTTATTTTCTATAGCGTTTTCTTACCAACGCTAAGCGCCACTTAACATTGTTTTGTTACTTTGGATATTGGCGCTATGCAAACTATATACATACGTATAATTACGCCCCCTTAACCCTGCCAGGGCTTCGTCTTTAAACATTTTCCTAAACGGTGCATTCCAATTGAGATCAATGTGCCCAACTTTTACCCTTACGAGTATTATTGGGAGCGCCGAAATGCCCTTACTATTCTAGTGGAACATGCCGCCAGTGACAGTGGCGTGGTGGCAGGGGCCAGGGGGAACTGCCCCGGTAAAGATGTCTAACAGGGCTCCGAATGCTCACATGGGCGCCAAATTGTCATGAGAAGCACCCGATTCACATGGCTGGTACAGTAAATACTGGAATGGTTATTCACCGTGAATCAGCAAAAACTGGCTTGTCTTATAACATGGTAACATGTGCTACGACCATTGTCAGTTAAACCAGGGAGTTGTTAAGAACTGCCTGGTTCAACCGGAGCGCATGTCACGCAAAGCAATTCCCTCCCATACAGCCATAGCAGAGTTATGTAAAGTTCATTGAAGGAGGTACTGTACTAAACGGTGTACCGGCACCAGCACCACCAGGACCGGATTAAGTCTTGTTAATGTTAGGGTTGGGCATGCCGGGGTCTCAAAAATAAGCTGCAGTGCCATCGGAGGGTGTTTAAATGCATAGCGCGTCAGCGCTATTCGAGACTTCGGCGTGGTATCAGTGGGCCTGCCTAAAGGGCTATGATGGGTTCAGGGGGCGAAATCGTACTTCTGGAAGCTTGCGCAAAATAAAATAGAAAACCCATCGAGGATCTAAAAGCGATCTAGCTTCGACCTTTTAGGGGAGGAGGTGAGATGCTAACAGGGGCAAGAGGAATAGGTTGGAAACTGGGAGTGACACAGAATCCAGGGTCCCGCTTATTTTGAAAGCTACGACAGTGTGGCATTGCTGAAAAGGCGATTTCTCAACGGTATTTGAGAAAATGTGATCATTCACAAATGTAAATTACTTGTGACCAATTTCTGGTTTTGTTTTTTATTTCTTAGCTGTTAATGTTAACATTTATGACAATAAGATCCTGTAATTGGGACAAATGCGACCAAATGTCAGAAGAAATGGAAAATTTCAGAACAAGATGCAGTAAATTTGGAACAGTTAAACCCAAATCTTGAACTATATAGAAAAATTTGAAAAATATATAAATAAATACATTGTTTTGCTCCCATTTTTTTTTTTTAGAAACTTTTTGAAAAAATCAATTTCCTTCATCTTACTAGGGCAATTTTCCTCAATTTTTGGGCTATTTTTTTTCGACTTTTGGGTAATTTTCATTCTATCTGGGCAATTTTCCGTAAATGTTCTTCCATTTTCGGAAAATATCTTTTTATCAAAAAGCTTTGCTGAATATTTTAGAGTCTTTAGAAAATTGCGTCATCACTTTCGGTCTAGTGCCCCTTTATGCCTATGCCTAAATGCCGAAACTAAAAAATACATGGAAATACAATTTTAAATAAATATATTGTCTGGTTCACCGACATATCTTCTCATGTCTAACAGCTATACTTGAAATTCATTAAAGGAAAATTAGACCGAAAATGAGGGCGCTTGTTTTTGCGAATTTCACAGATATATCATCCACAACACATCACAGACAACGTGAAAGCAAAGGTCATTTGAATAGTCATATTAACCAGAAAATTGCTATACCGTTGCGTGCTAGATAAGCATTTGTTTTTGGGGGGCAACTCCCTGAAAATGCACCTTCACTTTTCGGTCTAGTGCTCCTTTAATATAAAACGTTAATTTTGTTACAAATTTAATCATGGACCTTTTCATAAAAATATCCAATTATTTCTTTAAAATCTTCAATTGTATATAATACTTTCTGAGCTTTATGAGACTCGATGCCACATTAATAAAAAGTGATGACATAACCATATCCAACATTTGTATCATTTTGTCTGAGTAACTGGAAGATTGGCCAACATGCGTCTATGTCTGAGTAACTGGAAGATTGGCCAATATGCGTCTATGTCTGAGTAACTGAAAGATTGGCCAATATGCGTCTATGTCTGAGTAACTGAAAGATTGGCCAATATGCGTCTATGTCTGAGTAACTGAAAGATTGGCCAATATGCGTCTATGTCTGAGTAACTGAAAGATTGGCCAATATGCGTCTATGTCTGAGTAAATGAAAGATTGGCCAATATGCGTCTATGTCTGAGTAACTGAAAGATTGGCCAATATGCGTCTATGTCTGAGTAAATGAAAGATTGGCCAATATGCGTCTATGTCTGAGTAACTGAAAGATTGGCCAATATGCGTCTATGTCTGAGTAACTGAAAGATTGGCCAATATGCATCTATGTCTGAGTAAATGAAAGATTGGCCAATATGCGTCTATGTCTGAGTAACTGAAAGATTGGCCAATATGCGTCTATGTCTGAGTAAATGAAAGATTGGCCAATATGCGTCTATGTCTGAGTAACTGAAAGATTGGCCAATATGCGTCTATGTCTGAGTAAAATGAAAGATTGGCCAATATGCGTCTATGTCTGAGTAACTGAAAGATTGGCCAATATGCGTCTATGTCTGAGTAACTGAAAGATTGGCCAATATGCGTCTATGTCTGAGTAACTGAAAGATTGGCCAATATGCGTCTATGTCTGAGTAACTGAAAGATTGGCCAATATGCGTCTATACCATCATGAAAAAAGATGGTTTCGTATTGCGAGGTACCTCTCATTTTCATTGAAATTCTTCAGTATATATAAGAAACGCCCAAATGTATTTTTTTATGAAATTATGAAATCCGATGCCATAATAACGTAAGGTAGTGACAAACCCATGCACATTTAAGACTCACATTGTTTTGTCTGGGTTACGGTCATATCGTCCCATATTACTAAGCAGATAAGGAAACTAATGATTTTATCGAGTAAGAGATAAATGCCGAAATATATATTTATCTCTTAGCTCTCATGATCTCTCTTTTTTATTCTAAAGGTTATTCATTTTCCCAACACTTAAATATGTATAGCATACGAGACTTGCCATAATAATGTGCAGTGTTCATGAAACTTCATTTACATGTTTTTTCCGAATATTTGGCATATCATCCCATTATGTCAACATTTGTTGATATACAAATCATACCGCTTTGCCATTCATGCAAATATTCTATATCAAAAGTTTCAAAAAATATTTTCTGAGAACTGTATGAAATAGGTGCATCCTCGTGTCATGAATACATTTCCAGGGCCGTATCCGCGAAGGAGGTGGCTGGAGGCCAAAGTTCTCCTGCCTTCAATAATTTTCAAAACTGTACGTTAACATTTATGTATTCCGTATAGTCAATAAATTTCCGAGTGGGTTCCCTCTCTAAAAATTGTTTTTTTCTTTTGTATTTTTGGAGGTATATATGTCATTGCAGCTTGAATTTCTCTCACGAAAACCATCGCGTATTTTATACAATTGATAAAAGGAGTTATAAAATCCGAGCAGGTCAGATTTTGGAATTTTAAAAATAGTACTTTTACTTTTCGAGTTATTGAAGTTTGACAAGCGACTAAGTTTGTGATGTATGACTGGTTGGCGGACACCCAAAAACAGTTGCAATCTTTATACTTTCTTTTCTCAATCTCAGTCACTGAAAATGATGGGATAGTCAATTCTCAGGCTGGCAGAATTTGATTGGGGTATTGTAAAAGTTTTGTTCAGAATTTGCTGGCCCCTTTGTAGAACTTAATGGGCGATTAAAAAGCAATAGGACTTACAAAAGAAAATGCCAAAGTCGCTTTGTAATATTGAAATACATCACGAACTAGCATACAAATATGAGTTAAGGTATTAGTATTTGGTATTTTCTGGAAGTGCGCCATCTATTGATCGAATCATAGTGTTATTGCGCAATTTTTGTTACCCTCTGGAATGTCGTTGAATAGTTGTGAAAGATCGCATGTGACATTAGAATTAGAAAAAAAAAAAAAAAAAAAGAGTGTAATTGTTGAGAATATGAATAATTTTCCTCTTTTCATTGTCTGAACCCTGATTGCAGAATGTTGTGTAAAATCCAGAGTCTAAGCCTTGCGTTTAAAAAATTGTGTCAAATCTATGGACGAATCTCCGGGAAGGCTGGAAGCCCTGCATTTCTCACGATTTTGATAGCAGATTTTTTTTTTTAAATAATGACATTAAGACAAATCTAGGGGCGAAGCCTCCGGAAGGCCTGCATTTCTCGCGAGTTTTGATAGCAGGAAAATGTTTAAGTGAATATTGTGTCAATCCCAGCTGTCCATGGTCTGAGGGTCAGAATTTTAGGAGGCGCCCAGAGGCGAAGCCCCTGGAAGCTTAGTGTTTTTTGGCGTGATTTTGGTATCAGAAAAATGCGTCGAAATCGTATCAATTCCATTCTAACCCCTATAAGGAAAAAATTCGCGGAACTAGCTGTAATGTGTCACGGAAAGCTATAAATAAACTTGACAAGTACTTGGATTGTACCATTTTTATGCGGGTCTGTTTTAAGAACGAAGTTTAAACAAGAGTTGAATGCTTTTAGTCTGTGGCGTAGGAACAATTCTTTCTTGGGAGGGGGAAGCGGGGGTGGAAGGGGAAGGAGAGGGGGCTAAAGCTTTATTTCTCCAAGGACCTCGACCCCCATCCCCACCAAGAAGCCTCGTTTTTGGCATGGTTTCTTGGGCATGTTTGGCGCTTAGGGCATTTTTTCTCCTTTTTTCCAAAGAAGAATGAACAAGTGACATTCTTGTTATCTTCTTTTTGAAGTCTAACAGACTTGCTAACAGTCATCATGGAAGGCACAAGTTGTGGTTATCGTGAAAAAGTCAATGTTCCCTTTACATGTGTTTACTAGTTACATTGCCATAATAATTTTGTAGTACCTCCCCCCCCCCCCCTCCCCCTCCTTCCTCTCCACCTTCGCTCATCAGATTTTTGGGCGATACACTTTTTTTTTTTGCTTATCAAAAATATCATGAAGCTATTTTTGTCCCTTTTGGGGAAATGGCCCCCACTACAAATTTCTTTAAAAAGGCCCTGTGCTGTAGGGGGAGGCGGCGCGGCAGCCAGGGTATTATATGACTTATATCAAGCTGATTGACCCATGTTATAAACCATGATGGACTGATGGTCTTCCACTTTTAAACGTTCAATGAACATTGCTTGTAAAAATACTTACCCGTGGGTTTGCTGACCTTCTTTCGGAAGAAGTCTTTCAAACTTGATTAATGTGCTTGACCACTCATGCTTGCCATCAGTTGTACCGGCAGTAGACATGCGTGCACGCAAAACGGTACGTATAATTTGTTATGTACGTACAACGGTGCAAACACATCAGGTGTCACAGATGCCCGCACGCGTATTTTGTTTTTCTTCCCCAGGAGTGTTTAGGACAATTTGCATTGATATCAGTTAAAAATCCTTCTAAATCACTGTCTTATTTTCAAGGGAATAAACGCAAATTGCCCTAAACACTAATGGGAAAAAATTTATGTTGCCCGCACTCAGAGTCTACGGTAGCACGCAAATGTTATGTTTAATACAGCTTCGATCAGCTCAAAATGATTATGACGGTGCTAAGAAGTAATTAAGTCTCCATCGAAATTACATTACCTTTTTTTGTCAACATAATCGACGAAATTAGAACATATGACAATATTCTATAAAGTTATATTATTTAAAGTGGGTATAGATAAGTCTTATATGGGGTTTTTGTATATGAAAATTGGGGAGGGACTAAAGCATAGTTTACCCCCTCCCCCTTTCTTGTTTCCTACGCCCGTGCTTTTAGTTGCACGCAGTGGAGGCAAAGTTCATTCAGTTCAGATTTTCTTGAAGGACAAAAAATTTACGAAATTATGAAGAGAAAAAATATGCCGCATATGGGATGTGGGCCAGGTGGAACGGAACTTTAGACAACATTTTATTTAACAACTAGCTAGTTCAAATGAAATATCTTTAAAGCAAAACAAATGAAATGAAATTTAATGCACACACAACTTCAGTTCAAAAGGTTTTTAGTCAAGGCATTACTGATGAGAAACTTTTTAAACTAATTTTTCTTAAACAAATGTATGACAAACTGTACTTGTGCTGAATATAAAATAATTTTTAAGAATGCGGTGATAAGAAAAGATATAAAAAAGTTTATTCAAGGATATAATAAACATATATTAATTCATACAAAATTTAAATAAATAGAATAGTTCTTAATTTATTTGTATCATAATCATGCATTCTAAAGTTGTCGTTATGCCTCGCTTTTGCACTTCTTCGTTCATGATAGTTGTCGATAAATCATCAAATAGTGTTTCAAATTCTGATGAATATAGTCAAACAATTAAGAAATATATATCAGTGTAACAAAATATACAAGAAAACTTTTAAAAATGGACAAAAATCAGCCAAAATCCGACATCAGAAAACCTTAATCGCCTCTACACAGCATGTTTACAATACACATACAACAAGAAACCCTCTGCACACATAGTACAGCCCACGCCAGTTTGGGCGTTCTAGGATTACGCCAGAATTAAATAAAGGGATATATAAACGGATATATTTTCTCTCATCGATTTCTATTTATTGGAAAGTACGGGCCCTGTTTTGCACCAATAACAGTTCGGGAGAAAAAACTGGGTAATTTGAAATACCCCCAAATTGGGTATTTTATGTACCATCGATGAATTTAAACATAAGATTTTCGCTCCGATTGTCCAAAATTTCAATGAATATTCTAAATTTTAAAGACGGATAGTAAATAGATATTCTAAACTTTTTGCCGCTGCTTTTTGAAATTCACGGTCGCGTTTTTGAGAAAATCAATAAAAGAGATTATGCGTAGTCTGTTTTGTTTATTTTCTCAAAAAGGCGAGAATGAATTTCAAAAATCAGCGGCAGAAAGTTTTTAATATGTATTTACTGTCCGTCTCCAAAATTTCAGGATATCCAGTGAAATTTTGGGCAATCCGGAGCGAAAAATGAGAAACCCCATACATTTAGTGTGGGCTAGTCAAATGTGTAGGCTCGTGCGATGACGTAATACATCAAAGTATCCAATTTTTGGGTATTTGAAAATACTCAGTTTTTCGGGTTGCTCCTGGACTGTATAAGGTAAATAGATATATGTTAATTGTCGGGCCGTGTGAAATGGACTCCTAAATACTTTCATTCATAAGTTACAAAGTCATACGGAGAATGGTCCAGGTCAAAGGCAAAGCCCTGCAGGGAGAAGCCCCAGATGTGCTAAAGATTTCTCATTATGATGCCCAAATGGCTTATAATCAAAATATAGAAATGGAAAATTTTCAATTGATAAGAAGGAGAACATTTTAAATTCCAACGTAAAAACCAACTATAAACATTTGGGTTACCATCTCTAAACAGGTAGATGAGAAATTTCCCCTGAAGATTCAGAAGGTTCGGGCAAAATATTATTGGATATATTCAAATCAAAAGCACTGAGGAAAAATTTCCTCTTTCAAAGATTATTTTATTTTCAATATTTTCTTTAAAAAAACATAATAATGATCCCCCAAAATTGTGAAATTTTAAGCGTTTTGCGTGCATAAGAATATTCTCAAAGACAACGTTGGGGTCCAACAGCCCTACATTGGAAAAAAGCCTTTACAACTGGCTACATTTGTTTTCCCCGCTTATAACTGCATAATTTGTAAAACGACTTTTTCAAATAGGTGCATGGTAGTATGCGAACTATTTGAAATTTCTTTAGTCGGGCATCTGTCTGAATAAGGGCCCATGCAGGGCAAAATTGAGGAAGTTGATCCGGCCTTAGCCATAGACTGACGTGCCTTTCTTCACCAGTTCACCTTCTTTGTAAATTTCACAAAGTGCCCATTTACAGAGATAAATACTTGAGTGTTATTTCAAATATCATAGACAAGTCCCCTTATTCAGGTTATTATAACGGATCTTTTATTGACAGATTTAACAAAGTGACACTAATATCATTTTTCTTGTGCAAGATACCCACATTTCAATGGCGGTGTACCTTTAATTTAGGGTCTAGGGGAAACTTACTGTCGGGACCTTTGCCACTGTTCAGCTGAGTGTGAAGTTGGGCTATCTTGTCCAGTGCCGTGGCCAGCATTACACAAGTGAAGGGGTCCTACAAAGATTTTCTGATTTTTCTTTCTTTTCCGAATCCGGCCTCCCCCCCCCCCAACCCCCAACCCCTCCATCCATGATCTTGTCGATACTAATAATTTCAACAAGAAAATGATAGAGATTCCCTGAACCATTCTAACTTAAGGACCTCTCATTTGCTTGTCACGTTATTGGGACATTGATTGCATATTCTGATTCATGAGCAATCAGACAATGCATTATGCAAAATGATCTAAATCCTTTTAAGAGGGCTTGTCACTCGACATCGGAAATATTATGATAGGCCTATAAATTTGAATAAAGTTATTCGGTCCGCTGGTCATGGATTTGTACTTTAGAATCCCACAATAGCTGCTAGCTTAAAGATTCTAACATAAATTCCCGAAAATCATTGAGAACGAAAAAACATTTTTTCCTCGTAAATAATTGTATTAGATCTCTTGTGTAAAATGCTTTTAACCAAGACTGGTTACCGCACCTGTGGTGAAAGCAACTTTTTAGCCAGTGATCTCCATGTTGATTGAATTTACTAATTTGAGCTGTTCCTTGGATTTAGTAATCATTTCATTTTCTTTTAAGTAACTTACCAACTTGCAGGCACCTTCTTTAAACACAGGAAAACGGTCATACCTATACACAATAGCCGTCCCCTTCCCTTTCCACTTAAAGTAACTATTGTATAAAACCCTATCTTCAGAAACTCTTATAATATAATTAGCTAAATCTTGCATCGAACCAAAGTCATCGGCGTGAATAAAGGATCCCGGCGGTGCCAGTTTCTCGTAATCCTCCTTTGGTGCACCTACAACTACAGGTATTGCCTCATAAGTGATCAAGGTGTTCCAGAACTTTTCAGTAATGTATTCATTACAACAACTGTTTTCAAGAGCTAATACAAATTTGTACCTTTTTATGATTTTCAGGCAATCAGCTCTGTTTTCTTTCGGACATATTCTATCGCCACACTTCCCATACATATGAACGGGCAGGTACTTCTTCAGTTCAAGAACAAAACCAGTTCTGTCCCATTCTAAATTGCTACAATGACTGGACATCCACATTATCAATTCAGATTTCTCTTTGAAAATATCAGTAGGCCCTGAAGATTTTTCAGAAGGCAAAAATTCTCCGTATGGAATAATCAAGTCAGAGTCAGAATGATAGGATGATGTAAGATGAAATACCGAACTTCCAAACGCTTTTGGCATAATGAGCTTACAACAGGTTGTAGCGCTTTCTTGAAAAGTTAGGATCCAGACTTGATCACATTTTCGTGCTTTGTAAATGTTCATCCAAATTTGATTATCAAACCTTGCACCAGAAAAAATAACAAATTTATCGGAATCTTTAATAAAATCCCGTAAATGTAGGTTTACATGTATATTCGTCTTTTCACAAAAGAATGATAATACACTCTTACCACCAAAGACCTTCAGCCAGCTTTCCCTTGGCCTGAAGACAAGAAAATCTACCACGGATTCAGGTTTTGCTTGTTTTGGTCCAACATTTTCTCGGTCGAAGTTTCTATGATGCATTGTCCTAGCGGATCGTAGTTGGTTAAGTTCATGTTCATGGAAACATTCTCTCTTGCTGAATTTAATTTATCGCCATTAAGTGTAAATTTACGTTTCTCTATAGGTCGTAATTTGTAAATATTTTGCTGGCTTTCGTTTTTATTTCTAAACATTGGATATAAAACCAATACACACATGGTAGTGATCACGGTTGATATGACAATTGTGTTTCTTGAAATATTGTAGATTACCTGTGACAACTGCATTGCGAATCAGAGTGAGTTGAAAATGATGTTGTATTTCTTACCATTTAAGAAGATTTGGTGTTGTAAAGCACACACATCTGAAAGATATAAGAAAATGGTGTAGATGGTAAAGATATAAGACAAGACAATTATTCAAATGGTATTTTACCAGAATAATCTATATATTTAAACAAGGTGAGGGGCGTGCGAAGTAGAATGAAGCAACATCGTATATTAGATGTATGCCGGTAAGTGATATCTTCTTCTTCTGGTGAAGTACAAACGCTACTAGTAGATACTACGGACTGGTGCGCATGTGCGATGCAGCTCACAATATACAGATGGAACTTCAGAGGAAAAACGGTGGGAAAACATGTGCGGCTAAAAAAGTCACAGGTACGTGTGCACTTAAAAACAGGATTTCCTGACGGATGTGTAGTGGGGCGGCTGGAGAAGGAAGCAGCATCCACTAGCTGAGACTGGAACGAAAGGTGACTGTTGATGGAGAGAGCACAACAGCCTCCGGGAGATTTTTCCATACACGAATTACGGTGGGGAAGAAGGACCATAGGTGGGCGTCTATCCTGGAGTATAGAATTAAAAAGCGTTGCTGGTGGCCACGCTTTGTAACACCACTTGGGTGGAGTTGAGTTGTAGGGATGGCAGCCTCTTGGTGAACAATCTTGTACATTATGGTTTTCCGTAGGGCCTTACGGCTCTTCTCCAGTTCTCTAAGGTTGGCAGTTTGAGGTAAGCTAACATGGCAGAGGGATTACTGCGCTGACCCCAGTTGGAGCAGATGAAACGGGCTGGGTGGCGTTGTGCTTATTCCCATTGGAAGCATCTTTAAGGGTGTCCTATATTACTGCGGCTGCATGCGTACTCAAGGATTGGCCTGACAAGAGTGATGTAGGCCAATCATATATCCGGTAAGGTGTTCGAAAGATTTTATTCAGGTCAGTTAAGTTTATACAGTATAAGTGTTGTGGAAGAAGGTTGATATTAGAGGAGGTATTTTTCTAAAGGAGATCCGAGATGGAGATAAAGGGGATGAGAGAGGTTCTGAAATTGGAGTATAACAGACAGTAATTTCTTGACCGAAAGTTCGACATTGCAGGTGGGACATAAGAGACCTAAGCAAAAGAAAGAGTTTACCAGACAGTTTATATCTCATCATTATGTAAGACTTAATGGGTATAGCGCAGTACTTGATTGGGCATTCGATGAAAACAAGAATTTTGACAATTTTCAAGGTGTATGGGCAGGTACAAAAGTTTTTTGTTCAACCACGTATACCAAAAAGAGTATTACATCCTCTGTTTAATGTTCTTTGAATTTTGAAAATAGCCGTGCATTCAAGTTACGCTCGAGTAATCAAAGTGAAAATCTTTTAATCTAAAAAATGTGATGTATGAACAGGAAAACACCTCAAAATGCTTTGCTTTTATCTTTAAAATCTCTTAATTGCAGATCTTGACTGCTTGAATATGTTCAAAATGCCTCTTCAGCTTGAAATTAGTTGGGAGTACAAATCTTAAGAAAAAATGGGCTCTAAGAGGTGGTTCCAAATACAGGACAAAATAAGAACCTTCTTTTGCAAGTAACTCGGAGAAATAATCCTTGAAGAATTGTAGAAGGTTCCAAGTCTGTATACAAGACTAGCTAGAACCTTTTTGATGTATGCTCAAGTTCTAATCCTCTTCATTAGAACCTTCTTCCTATTTCCAAGCATGCAGGGATCATGGCGGAGGGGTAACAAACAATAGATTTACATAAGAAAATAGAGATGCGTCCCGTTCATACATCACATGAGTTACACAAACATTGGCACAATGATATTTGAACATATTTGCACAAATGTTTTTAAGGAGCTATACAATTGGTCATTTTGAGCTTGCTCGGTTTGTATGACTGTGTAAGATTGATAAAGGGGGAAGGGCGACCTCTTTTTAAAAATCATTTGCACCGGATCCAATAAGATAATGTAATCATATTACGTAACTCTACTTGGGAGGGGAGGGGAATGGGCTAATCTCTCTTTTCCCGAAATAATTCTAGAAATTTCACTCAATTGTTAAGGCTGTATTTTTTTACCTTTTTCTAAAGGGTTTGAAATAAGGGGAGTCTTTTTTTTTTTTTCTCGGAAAATTGAAAGATTTTTTTTTTTGATTAGAAAATTGGCTAAAATTTTCGGTAAAATTAAGCAACTTTTTCAGATAAATGCCAATAAGAGAAGCTCGTAAGTTCATACATGCCAGAATCAAACTGCTACAGTTTCATTAAACCGCCCAAAAATGATATTCAGCAAAGCTAGGGGGGTAGGGGGAAACCCAATCCCCCAACCTCTTGTTACGTCCCTGATTGCCTTTTGTGGTGTTATCAAGACAGGGCCGCCGACAAGGGAGGTTGGGGCAATGTCCTCGGGCCCGGTGTCCAAGGGAGCCAGGGTCATAAGGGACCGTACAAATTATATAGTGCCCGAATTATCAGGTTTTCCCCGGGCACCGCGATTCCTCTCGGTGACTCTGCCAGGGCCGCCGATAAGAGGAGAGTATAAAGGGGCAATGCCCCGGGCCTGATTTCCTAGGGCGCCCGGATCATAAGGGACCGTACAAATTATATGGGGGTCTGAATTCTCAGTTTTTCCTGGGCCCCACGATTCCTCTCGGCGACTCTGTGTCGAGGAGTTAGACTAACCGATAAAGTTACTATGTTTAATGAATTTGATTGCAAAAATGTTCAGTTTTGTAAACCAGATAAAAGAGACAGGACCTTTTATTTTATTGGAAAACGCATGAAAACAATTGATTGTAAATTGTAAGAAATAACCAAATGAGATGAGATGATGAGATGTATCATACAAATTAATATCTAACCAGCATCCATGTATGAATTGGGGAGAAATTGATGTCATAGATTTTCGTATACGCTTGACCTTCCAGCGGTAAAGAGTATATTTAGTTCAATGGGGAACATAATCACGTCAGCTAATCACGTCTGTAGCAACCCCTTCTGTCAAAACGACCACTTTTGTCACAGCTTAACACTTTTGTCACAAACATCGCCCACTTTGTCACAGCTTACATAGGTCACTACTTTTGTCACAAATTTCCAGGTCACCACTTTTTCTGATTTCTTACAAGCACCGAAAAGTTATCTTGAAAGCACCGTATTCGACGTAATAAGCGCCCTTTCTAGTCTAATAAGCGCCCACCCAACATTTTTTGCCTGATTACATAATTT
Source organism: Chiridota heheva (assembly GCA_020152595.1). Lineage (NCBI taxonomy): Eukaryota > Metazoa > Echinodermata > Holothuroidea > Apodida > Chiridotidae > Chiridota > Chiridota heheva. The sequence goes on along the minus strand of JAIGNY010000812.1, from coordinate 2,006,768 downwards.
ATTTTATTAATTTGAAGACTAAGATTTAAAACAAGTTTTGTTACATTAATTGCTTATTTTGCGTCTGACGCTCACACTTTTTTTTGTGGTGGTGGTTATTGTGGGGCTATCAGTTCGAGAGCAATCCGAGAAACTGGGTACTTTGGAATACCCCCAAAAATGGGTACTTTGATGTATTACGTCATCGCATAAACCTACACATTTGACCAGCCCACACTAAACATACGGGGTTTCTTATTTTCCGATGCGGATTGTCCAAAATTTCAATGCCTAACCTGAAATTTTAAAGACGGATAGTAAATAAATTTTCAAGACTTTTTGCCGCTGCTTTTTGATATTCACGATCGCGTTTTTGAGAAAGTCAATCACACAGAAAATGGGCAGTCTGTTTTGTTCATCTTTTAAAAAAGGCAACGATGAATTTCAAAAAGCAGCTGCAAAAGTTTTTAATATCTATTTGCTATCCGTCTTCAAAATTTCAGGATATCCAGTGAAATTTTAGACAATCTGGAGCGGAAAATGAGAAACTCCATAATCTTCGTGTGGGCTAGTCAAATGTGTAGGCTCATACAATGACGTAAAACATAAAAGTACCCAAATGTTTGGGTATTTCAAATTACCCAGTTTTTCGGATTGCTCCCGGACTGGCTAGTATAAAACTACTTCACTCAACTGCTCAATGCATATCGAATAACACACTGTACGCAACCCCGGGGCAGAAGCGCTTAAAAAAAATCGGTCCTGAAAAGTGGTGCAATACTATTATCGTTAGCGCTCCAGAAGCCGGGCGCTTATTACGTTATATACGGTATTTTTTGTGTAAGACTTTCCTCTTTATATGTTCTTTTTAATTTTCATTAATCAGGCCCGTAAGCTAGGTTTGTCCGAGCGAACCTTTTGTTGAGAAAGCGCCCTTTTGAAATAATCACCCAGAATTTCAAGGTTTGTATCCCCCCTTTTATACGAAAAAAGAATTCCCCTCTTAAATTCCTGGATACGGGCCTGATTATTGTATAGGCTTTATGCTAGGCAAATTGAGTATATTTGAGTTATAATTTAATATCCTGGCCAACATGACCATGCTGCCATGTGCGGTATATCTGTATATACAGGGATTCAGACTAGCATGCTAGAGTCCCGTGTTGAGGTGTTTGATGTATGCAGACTAGACTGCTAGACAGTTTATTTTTACATTTCTACAGTTGAAATTTAACTTTGAATATTAAATGAAAATGTAAACTTATTTTACAAAGTACTTAACATTTGGAAAACATTCAATGTTCTTCTACCAATGTGTAGAGCTACGACATCTTTAACTTGCCAGGTTTTCAGATGGGAAGGGCTGGAGAAAATTTCTTGAGCACTTTCTTATTGGATGAAGGTGAAACCAGTAAAAGCGCAGAAGGCGGGGTTGGGGGCTGAGTTTCCAAAAAGAGGTATAACCTACCAAAATCTTGTCAAAGTCGTTCAATATTTTGTCATTATCGAATGTTTCATAGACCTCATAAACCTTTTCAAATCAGAATTGGCGATTTCCGGATAACTAATTTCAATAATGTCACATAGCCGAGATTAAAGCGTCCATAATGGACCAATCGTATACTGGACGAATCTTATAGACCAATAAAATACTGGAGGAATCTTGGCCGTCTACACAGTTCACGCACGGTATGGGAACAAGCGTACGAAAAAATGTTTTCAAGCGCACGTATCATACGTGCGTTATACATAAAGAAAATATTGCTGCTTACATTTTTGCCCTCAAACCTGCACCTGATTGGTTGGGAACAAAGAACAAGTTCCTCCACCATTTGGTTGGTCGAAGTACAGAAGAAATCATGTTCGGCTAAACTCGGTTTGAAAAAGTCTATAGGATCGTTACTCGTATATTACAGCAGAACATGACTGAAATTTGGGTGTATATTCTAAGGTTACTTCTTAAGTGAACGCAATGACATTCCGACTTCAAGCTAGAGTACTGGGTTCGATTCCTGGCCAGTGGCGTGATGGGTCATGTTCAATACAAAGGGAGGGGGGGGGCAAGGAAATTTGGCGCCCACAAAAATTATCGTAAGAGGAAAACGTTGGGCATAATTTGCATGCACCGTTACCGCTTACGGAATTGCTTAAACTGTTAAAGGCGAAGCCCTGATCCTGCACTGTATGTTCGCTACACTGTACCGTCCCGTTATGATTATAACAAGGGTATCATGTACAAGTGGATAAGGCAGGTAAACAATAAAAAACACCTAGTCCAGTCTTTAGGTTTTTACTGATTTAACTGATAATCTCAACTTCTCTTAACTGTTCACAACGGGTCTTAGTTAACAAGTGGCAACCCGCAGTTGATGTGAAGCTAACATGAAGAATGCAGATGCAGAAAGCTGGACCGTAACAATATAAAAGAAAGCAAGCTGATTTAAACGGATTAACACAACGGTATAGCTACATAATTATCTTACAGAAATAATCTTATATAACTACATGCAAACGTATCTAAATCTAGTTAAGTGTACAGCAGACAAGAATATTCTTCCCCAACAAAATGGCGATGTAAATAAAGTCATGTTACCTCATAACGTCAACTGAAACATCCTTATATGAATGTATGTGCGCTGTACTTGACTGCTTGATAAAAAGCTAGAATGGAACATAATACTTAGTTAAAACTTTTAAGCCAAGAAGGGAAGTAGGCTGAATATTACCTAATTACATAGTTAATGCAAAAGCTGTTATATGATTAACACCAGGTTTTTCTCCCTGCTCTTCTCAAGATGTGATCAGAGAACCCAAGGTAGGCATGGTAGGGGTAAGTAACTCTACCGTCGGAAGCGCCATTTAACGTCCTCATTCGATGGCCACACTGTCATTGGCCACTTTGACTCGAATCACGAAGCCCCTGCATCTCTATATGCAACGCTCAACAGACTGAGCCACAAACAGATGGACTGGGAATTAAAATTCCATCGAACGAGGTGTTCGACGGACTAAACGGGGAGAGTCTGAGCCCCTGGTGGGCCGCTTCGGCGGTTTTCGCGTTTTGCGGGGAAGATATTTTGAAGCCGGGTGGTACCAGGGCGGGGGCGCGTCGGTCATTTTCCATTTTTCTAATATCATGTCAGAAAGGACATAATAAGATAATTTTCAGTACTTTTGATTGTTTTTTACTTGTAAGTTCTACTTTTTGTACATTACCAGTTTTATACCTTTCTTCCTCGCTTTTTACTGCTTTTATAGTTTGTATATACCTTCTTTTTTTTTAAAAGGTTTTTATACTGTTTAGGCCCTTGTATCGTTTTACTGTATTTAAGCTTTTATTGTGTCTTTCATGTTTTGTCTTTTGTAAAGCGCTAAGAGCCTTTTTGGATTTGGCGCTGTAGAACTTGTGAATAATAATAATAATAATAATAATAATAATAATAATAATGATAATAATAATAATAATAATAATAATAATAATAATAATAATAATAATAATAATAATAATAATAATAATAATAATAATAATAATAATAATAATAATAATAATAATAATAATAATAATAATAATAATAATAATAATAATAATAATAATAATAATAATAATAATAATAATAATAATAATAATAATAATAACGAACGAATAATAATAATAATAATAATAATAATAATAATAATAATAATAATAATAATAATAATAATAATAATAATAATAATAATAATAATAATGATAATATGATGATGATGATAATACGATAATAACAATAATAATAATAATAATAATAATAATAATAATAATAATACTAATAATAATAATAATAATAATAAATAGTAGTAATAATAATAATAATAATAATAAATAATAATAATAATAATAATAATAATAATAATAATAATAATAATAATAATAATAATAATAATAATACTCCTTTCGTCACTGCATTGCACTAAAAAGGTAGTTAGTATTACAATTGTATCCTAATTATTTATAATTCAATTATTGGTTAACAGTCATAATGACATATTCATCGTTGCTAACGTTTCAACAATCACATAGTGTCAGCCAACAGTCCAAATGCATTTTCAAACTATGAAAATAACTACGGCATAATTGTCAAATATATTATTTTGTGTAATCTGTAAAAGAGAGTGACACAATTGGATATGAACATAAACTTGACTCACCAACTGTATATTTTCAAGCTCCTTTATAATGAAATAATATATTTTGGCGAGAGCTTTTACGCATTAAACTCAGTCGCTTGACTGAATTTCTTCAACTTGTACTGAAATCTTCGATGAAAGTGCAATTGGAGACAGTCAGACAATCTGCTTGCAATAGAAGTGGCATTTGTATGAAACAGACGAATAACAGAATGACCAGAATGAAAAAGAGAGGAGAGCTAGAATACAAATAAAGACCATGGACAAAGGAGAACTTAAACCTAAATCGGTTAAAAGCCGGCAAAAATTCTTTAAGAGGATGAAAGCCAACCGAGCGTAAAAAGTATGAGTAAAAAAAAAAAAAAATGTTACCAATACAAGTGTTAGTAAGTTTAGCTTTGAAACAGTTGAGACTTGGTGCATGTACAATGTCTGACGGTAAAGCATTCCAATCCTTTAGTGTGTGAGGGAAGAAAGAGTGTTTATATACATTCTTTTTAGTATAGAGAACCTGGAAATTAAGGTCATGATTATTTCTTGTATTAGTTCTGACGGTGGGGATAAGTTCATCTTTATTGATGGCGACAAGATTGTTATTGATTTTATATAGCATATGTAGCCGGTTGTTTTATCTTCTTGTTTTTAGCAGGGGCCAATCTAATTTATGAAGCATGTTTTTTACACTAGATTTATAAGAGTAGTCTGCCATACAGATCCTGGCTGCTCTCTTTTGAATAGATTCAAGTTTATCCACATCGCACTGGTGATGGGGGTCCCAGACTGCAGATGCGTACTCAACTACTGGCCTGACTAGAGCTTTATAAGCAGTGAATTTAACGTCGGTGGGACAGTTTGAGAGGTTACGTTTTAATAGGCCAAGTACAGAGTTAACTCTGGACTCAACACACCGACTATGGAAGACCAACCCAAAAAGTTACAGCACGCGGGATATTACGCACGAATATATACATTTCCGTGGTTTTAGTGAGAAACAGGCTATAGTTAATCACTAGAGTATGAGAATACAAAAGACTTAAATCCACGTGTAGGTTAAAAAGCAATTTCAACTCACAACTTAGGATAATAAGCCTATAAGAATACGACAGGCATACTGAGAGCACATCTTTTAAAGGGGGAATCATGGAAGCGTTCAAAAAGTTGTTAAGACAGAATCCCATTTCTCATACTTAAACTTATGCACAGTAAGTATACAGCAAATATCAACCAATTACGTTACATAATACCATTTATTTTGGTAAATTATTATACCCCCATTACGGATGTTTTACGGTCAGGGGCGTAAATACTGGGGTGTTGCGTGTTATCCTAAACCCACCCATTCACCCCCACCCCACAAATGCATGGAATGCTAATTTGAGGCCATCGGTAAATTTTATATTTTACACCCCAGACAAGATAGTCTACTATCGCGCCTGTCTATTGTTTTTATGCTGATGTCGTGGATATTAAATTAATAGGTGGGTTTAAATGCAGATGTTCATATTTGTACAACCGTCCAAATTGAATCAAACATGGCATGATGGTGTTCATGGGATCCAATGAAAAATTGTCTTCATTACCCATGCTGATGCGGAGCTAACTATACATATTTGGTTGTGGAGATGTCATTAACATATAGAATAAAAAGAACTGAGTTTAGAATCGAGTTCTGATGCCCCGACATTTGGCGTAACGGCTGTATATCAGTTCGGTAGCCTCAAACCTAAAAAGTGAATTGTTCGTGGTTGTCGCGAAAATGACAGATACTTGGAATAAATTCTGTCCCTGTTTTGACATAGTGACTAATGTGGCATGTGTAAAATAATTTTTCCTTTTAAATTAATAACGAAGAACGTTTGAATGCAAATTACTATGATTTTCAAATATCTGCTTTAACGCGTTTTTTTTTCTTTTCTTGATTATTTGCAGTTTCGGTAATTAAAAGCGAGGAAAAGATAGTCATATGCGTTTAATTAAGTTCGTCCAGTCCGGATCCAGGAGAGGTCCTATTTTAAGAAACCTGTAAAATATCTAAAGTAATAGAAGTCCTGCAGTCGTTTTGTTTATTTTTAGCAATACAAATATACAGAAAGATTAAGTGAGAGACCATTTTGTCATATAGAATGTTAGTTTTTGTGATATGTAATTTTATGTCTTAGAATCTGCAATCTCAAGGTCAAAGTTAGACTTACAATTATTTGAATATTTAAAATCATTGTTTTGCACCAAAAAGCCTAGCTTTTTTCCTGATATTTCCTCACATTCCAAAAACGGCGTGGTATAAACATGTGAGTGGATAATATTTAGTCATCAAAGCAATGAATTGTTTATCACTGAGTTTTAAGTTTCGCTGGGGAAAAAAACCCTTCGCAGAGGTATTTTTAAATTTGAAATCTATAACACTGCATAAGGCTTTAGCGTTAGTATAACAAAGCATGATGGGAAATATCACAAAATGGCGATGTTCATGTCACGAAAAACTCCTGATTTAACGAAGTTTTTGGTTCCTTATTTCATGACTTCCCCCAGACTGTCGTCAGATTGAATGCATGTCGAAAGATAAAAGGCTGTTCCATTCAACTCTATATCAGTATATTCGTCACTATTTCAAAACAGGGATGATTTGTTAGACATACCATACAGTTAATGAGTATAGCGTAAAGGTCTATAGTGACATGTAGCAGGCTACATTAAGCAATACATTCTGAGAAAAATGCACTAGAAATCTTTGAAAAAACTTGTGTAGTTTCTATGGTCAATCAAAGTTGAAAGATTTTAGAATTCAGTACATTTGGCAGTTCGTCACAATTTCAAAACAGGGATGATTTGTCAGGCATATTATAATGAGTATAGCGTGAAGGTCTAGTGATATGTCAGGCATATTATGATGAGTATTGCGCATAGGTAAGTGACATGTAGCAATTTAAGTATGTGCGATAGCAATACAATATGAGAAAAACGCACTTTAAATCTTTGAATAAAGCTTGTGTAGTTTTTTCTATGATCAATCAAAGTTGCAAGATTGATAAGTCAGTACATTCGTCACTATTTCAAAACAAGGATGATTTGTTAGGTATATTATAATGAGTAGAGCGCGAAGGTCTATAGTGGCATGCAGCAGTTTAAATATGTGAAATAATATTATATTCTGAGAAAAATGCACTTTAAATCTTTGAAAAAGCTTGTGTGTTTTTTTTCTCTATGATCAATCAAAGTTGCAAGATTTTAGAATTCAGTACATTCGTCATTATTTCAAAAGAGGGATGAATTGTTAGGCATGTAAGAATGAGCATAGACCTTTTTAAATCGAGTTTAATCGAACGTGATTTCTTCAGTACTTTGACCAATCAAATACTGGGGGAACTTTTCTTTTATTTCCCAACCAATCAGGTGCAGGTTTGAGGAAAAAATGTAAGCAGCGATACGCGCGGCTATTTTCTTCATAACGCACGTATGATACGTGCGCTTGAAAACATTTTGCTATACGCTTGGTCCCATACAGTGCGTGAATTGTGTAGACGGCCAAAATTCCTCCAGTATTTTATTGGTCATTAAGATTCCTCCAGTATACGATTGGTCCATTATGGACACGTGAATCTCGGCCATGTGACATTATTTAAATTAGTTACCCGGAAATTACCGAATTAGATTGGAAAAGGTCTATAGCCAAAAGGTCTAGTGAAATGTAGCAGTTTAAATATATGAAATTACATTATATTCTGAGAAAAACGCACTTTTAAATCTATGAGAAAGATTTTAGAATTCAGGCAAACTTTGTGATGTCATCTGATGAACACAGCTCAATATCTTTTTTAAATGTGTTTTTCACTTTAAGCCAGTTATAAGTTTATTTTTAATTGCTGATTACCTGTTGCAGCAAATATATAATACAGTTTCAAGATACTCAAATGAAATCGGATGTTGACCTTCAAAATATTTTTTAGAATTTTTTTTTTTAAACTGCGCGAAGGATTTACCTAAACTATGAAAGATGTGTTCAATTTGACTATGTCACAAATTATTGCACAATAAGCCCAAAAAATTACAAATGCTGTGAAATGGTCAGTTCTTAATCGATTTTAATGCATGAGAGTTTTTGCTGTATTAATGATCAATTGTAAATTTTTAAGCAATAAAGCCCAAGTTACCTATTTGTCACTAAATCTTTAAAGCTAAGCAGTATCGAATTCTGACATACTTTCTCCGCTTAAAATTTATGGACGGGTAAAGATTGAAATAATTTGTAGTTTCTGAGATGTGGCTATTTAAACTTTGATGAATTGTGGTGTATGTAAATTTCTCTTTCTGGCGTCACAAATTCAAATCAAACTTTTCATTTTGTTAATGGTAAAGCCTTATAAAATCCTAAATTCAAAATAATGTAAAATAATCAACTTTAACCGTTTAGAATAAAAATATAGCATTTCCACAACCAAAACGTAAAAAGGCAAAAGCGTCACTCGATCCGGTACACTCTCATTAAGTATTTTCACATTCTATAAAAACATAAGAGGAAGTGATGAGGAACGGATAATGTTGGAGATATGTGGCCTTAAGTCACGCAGGTTGGAAAATCGGGTATGACAGAGCTACTAAGTTGATAAATTTGTACTTTGAAATCCCAAATTAGTATGAATTGAAGCAAGTAGTTAGCCTAAAAAGAAAACAATTATAAAATAAATTCTTCAAAAACATCAAGAACGAGTAAGTAGCTTTTCCTTGTAAATAATTTTGTTAGATTTTTAATTAAAAATGCTTTTAACCAAGACTGGTTTCCAAACATGTGTTTAAAAACAACTCTTTCAGTTTTTGGCCAGTGATCTCTATGTTGATTGAATTTACTAAAATGTGTTTATTTCTTTGGTTAAATAATCATTTTATTATCTTTTAGATAACTAACCAATTTACAGGCACCCTCTTTTACCACGGAAAAACGGTAATTTACGTGACCAATAGACATCCACTGCCCTCTCTACTTAAAGTAATTATCAGACGACGACGACGAGTGAACACACAATTACATTGACGGGGTCGTCGCCTGCGTATTCGGTTATGATAGTAACAATGCTATCACAAAACGCTTAATACGACCCGGACGAGAACACAGGTACGACGTACGGACAGACATAACATCGACAACCAAGTCAATGTCCACGGCCTTTGATAACCCAGTTGTGGTGCACTGGCGTGTCTACCCAACCCAGGCTTGAACCCAGGGCCTCGTGGTCTGTAGACATGTATGATAACCGCTACACCACAGTTGGTAAACCTAACTATCAGAAGCTTTGATAATGTAATTAGCTAAATCTTGCATCGCATCAAAGTTATCGGCGTAGATAAAAGAACCCTGCGGGGCCAGTTTTTCGTAATCCTCTTTTAGTGCACCTACAACTACAGGTATTGCCTCATAAGTGATCAAGGTTTTCCAGATTTTTTTCAGTAATGTATTCCTAACAACAACTGTTTTCGAGAAGAAGACGAATTTGTACCTTCTCATAATAATAAGACAATCGGATTGGTTTTCTCTTCCGAGACATATTCTATTTTCGCACTTCAGGTACTTGTTCAGTTCAAAAACAAAAACGGGTTAGTCCCATGTCAACGTATTACAATGACTGACATCCATGTTATTAAATGAGATTTCTCTTTGAAAGTATTAGGAAGCCGTGAAGATTTTTCAGAAGGTAAAAATTGACCGTATTGAAAAAGCAAGTTCAGAAGACAGAATGATAGGATGGTGTAAGATGAAAGACCGTATTTCCAATGAAAAATCAGGATCCAGACTTGTCACATTTCTGTGGTCTGTATAGCCTACTTCCATCCATGTTTATACACTAAAGCTTCCACCTCAAAAACAAATTTATGGGATTCTTTAATAGATTTGCCTAATTGTATGTGTATATACATTTTTGCTTCTTCACAAATTAAAAGAATGATATTATACGCTTATTATCAAAAAGATCTTGCTAGATCTTGGCCTGTAGATAAGGAAATCTACGAAAGATTTATATTGAGACATTTCATCAAATTTTGTTCTAAAATTTACCTCGGTCGAAGTTTCTTTGACGCATGCTTAAGTTCAAGAACATGTTTATGGAAATATTCTCTCGTGCTGGATACAATCTATCGCCATTTCGTATCGACATACCCTTCTCGACTTTTATCAATTTTTCAATATTGCGGTTGCTTTCGTTTTCATTCCAACCATTAGATGTAGGCCCCTAATTCCAATAAACAAATGGTGATTATATGTGGCAATTGTGCATCTTGCATTGTTGTAGATTCCCTTTGGCAACTGCATTGGTCCTTTTTTGAAATAAGGTGAACGTCAAAATGTTGTATTTCTCACCATTCAAGATGAATTGACACTTCTGAATGATATAAACTAAATATCAGATGATCTTTATCAGAATTAACTTTACTTTATTAATTAGCTTCATTGTGTCCTGAACAAGACACTTGACTCTATTCTCTCTCTCTCTCTTCCAGACCAGTTTCAAAACGACTACTAACAGACTAACTTCAAAAGGTTTTCAAAGGGTTACTTTTGTAACATTTCAAAAAGATCACTAACTCAAAATGAGTTTCCATTTTAAGAAGCCAAAAGGGTTTGAAGGGTCTAACTCCACATGGTTCTGTTTGACCACTAACTCCAAAATGTTTGTAAAGGATTCCTTTTGTAACATTTCAAAGAGACTGATGAAATGCATTCAAATGAGTTCTTCAGAAAAATGTTTGGCAGGACGGTGTGAATTCATTTTTCCTAACAAAGTTTTTCTGGGTTCCCGATAAAACTATTCAAAAAAGCTTTGACCAGAAGGTGGTTATAATTCCAAGGTTAATTTCAATTTTCCTAGCTAAATGTGGATCAGACAATAAACCCTGCTCAAAAGGACCACCAATTCGAAACGACCACAAACTCAAAAGGGATCACTTTCTTGTCACCCAAAGAGATTTCCAAAGGTTTAATTACCTCATATGTTTGGACCATCCAATGAACAAAGATATTCGCCTTTTGCATACATTCTGGTCCTTCCAAAGGTCCTTCCAAAGGTCCTTCCAAAATGTCCCTGTAATAGCGTATTATTTTCAACTTCATGTAACATGCAAGATTAATACGTTCCACAGTCTTCCTACTTGAATTTGTTTCTGCTTATTAGTTTATTGCTAATACGTGTTAAAAAAAATAATCGATCTCTTCTGATAGTTTTATAATTGAGCACCAAAGACAAAGTAATTTAATTGATTTTTATAATGCTTGTTCGCTGGTTTCGTGTTGCCTAAAAGCGCCAAAGTATCGGCTCTTCACTAGTTTTACGTTTTGTCTCGCCGATGAGAATCGATTTGTCGGGCTACAATGTTTGCTATTGTAGTTGTTTAAAGTATTATATTCATATTATTATAGATATACATTCCATATGAAAGAGGACAAGTAAAGAAACAATGGTGCAAGAGCTACTTTAAAACCATGTTCGGTCTAGAATATATTAAAACCCAATGACTCCACAAATGTGACTCCACAAGTGTGACTTCACAAATGTGACTCCACAAGTGTGACTTCACAAATGTGACTCCACAAGTGTGACTCCACAAGTGTGACTCCACAAGTGTGACTCCACAGGTGTGACTCCACAGGTGTGACTCCACAAGTGTGACTACACAGGTGTGACTACACAGGTGTGACTACACAGGTGTGACTCCACAGGTGTGACTCCACAGGTGTGACTCCACAGGTGTGACTCCACAAGTGTGACTCCACAGGTATGGTTCCACAGGTGGACTCCAAGGTGTGACTCCACAGGTGTGATTCCACAGGTGTAACTTCCACAGGTGTGACTACACAGGTGTGACTACACAGGTGTGATTACACCGGTGAGACTCCACAGGTGTGACTCCACAGGTGTGACTACACAGGTGTAACTCCACAGGTGTGACTACACAGGTGTGATTACACAGGTGAGACTCCACAGGTGTGACTCCACAGGTGTGACTCCACAGGTGTGACTCCACAGGTGTGACTCCACAAGTGTGATTCCACAGGTGTGACTTTACAAGTGTGACTCCACAAGTGTGACTCCACAAGTGTGACTCCACAAGTGTGACTCCACAAATGTGATTACACAAGTGTGACTCCATAAGTATAGTAGTGACTAATGTAGTATGTCTTTAAATTAATAAGGTAAAGGCGTGAGCATGCTGAGCTAAAAAAGCTCAAATTGTCTTGGGGAGAAGCAACAAAGCTGGCACTTGACAGAAGGAGATGGAGCCTGGCTGAAGTGAAGGCCTTATGTTCCACTGAGAACTAACCTAGCAAAAAATTAAACGTTTTAAAAATGTTTTCTGAACGTAACTTGTACGTAACGTTTTAAAAACGTATTTGTGTGAAGAGTTTTGGCATGTCCAGACAACGTTTTCTCAGGACCCACAGAAAACGAACTTAAAACTGCTGTTTATCATTTAAATATCACTTACAGTCGGAAAAGACCAACTTAGAACTTAGCCAGAACGTTTTCTTGACGTTTTAAAAACGTTATTTTAAAGACGAAGACGTAAAACCCGAATTAGAACCTAAGCAAAACTTTTCAGGGACGTTTTGCTAACCAAAACGTTTTCTGGACTTTTGCTAACCAAAACGTTTTCTGGACGTTTTGTGTTTGCTGGGAAGAGGAATAAGTAATTTCCCATCATAATTTGTAGACACTTCTTTGAAAATTGATTACCTCTTACAAATTGATTGCACATATACTTCATTTATTGATATAACGTATACAGGCATAGCGTATATACAGGTATAGCGTATATACAGGTATAGCGTATATACAGGTATAACGTATATACAGGTACAGCGTATATACAGGTATAGCGCATAGACAGGTATAGCGTATATACAGGTATAGCGTATATACAGGTATAGCGTATATACAGGTATAGCGTATATACAGGTACAGCGTATATACAGGTATAGCGCATAGACAGGTATAGCGCATATACAGGTATAGCGTATATACAGGTATAGCGTATATACAGGTATAGCGTATATACAGGTATAGCGTATATACAGGTATAGCGTATATACAGGTATAGCGTATATACAGGTATAGCGTATATACAGGTATAGCGTATATACAGGTATTGCGTATATACAGGTATAACGTATATACAGGTATAGCGTATACACAGGTATAACGTATAAACAGGTATAGCGTATATACAGGTATAGCGTATATACAGGTATAGGGTATATACAGGTATAGCGTGTATACAGGTATAGCGTATATACAGGTATAGCGTATACACAGGTATAGCGTATATACAGGTATAGCGTATATACATGTATAGCGTATATACAGGTATAGCGTATATACAGGTATAGCGTATACACAGGTATAGCGTATATACAGGTATAGCGTATATACAGGTATAGCGTATATACAGATATAACGTATATACAGGTATAGCGTATATACAGGTATAGCGTATATACAGGTATAGCGTATATACAGATATAGCGTATATACAGGTATAGCGTATATACAGGTATAGCGTATATACAAGTATAGCGTATATACAGGTATAGCGTATATACAGGTATACCGTATATGTAATTTGAACATGTTTTCCTAGCTATTAAATAATTAATGCATTTGATGATTATTTTTCCTAAAATACTGAACGTTTTAGTAGAATCAAGAGTCTATGTGTTCATACGTCTTTGGTAGAATAAGCACAGACTTGGTGAATGTGATGGTGCTATGTCAACCTTAGCCTGTTACCAGCCGCTTGCACACATATACTTGGATAATTCCTTGTGAGAATAAGATATCTAAACGGATTTTCAATAATATTTTTCTTTATCTGACATGTGAAATTAACATTATCAACTTCGGGAATATTATAACAAGATGGCCATCCACGGACTTGCTGACCTTATTGTTTCTGCCACATAAATAATTTGTAAACTGATCAAATGTTTTTCCAGAAAAAATGACATAAAATGTATCATTCCATATCAATTAATTGACCTCTGACATTTGACCTTTAAATGACATGTCCGGTTATGTGCGAGACAGAACACTACAGTAATTTCCACCAACCCACCAAGTTACATTACCCACCAAGTTCCAACCCAATATCACTTATGGTTTTCCAAGGAAGGGCGAAACAAAATGTATACTCTAATCAACTATTTGACCTTTGACCTTTTAAGTGACATATGCCGTTATATATATGAGACTTAACCCTGTATCACTTTCCTCCAACCCATTAAATAATTCCACCAAACAACCAAGGATAAATACAATATCAATTGTGAGTGATACAAATGATGTAAATGAATTGGTGAATATTTACAATACAGCCCTACGATCAACACTTGATGAAGTGGCACCTGTAAAGGAAAGACAAATCACAGTGAGACCAACTCTCCTTGGTTTACAGAAAAACTGAAAGATCACAAACGTCAGGTGCGAAAAGCTGAGAGATCATACAGAAAAGAATCTTCGGAACAAAATCTGATGTTGTTGAAGCAGATGCGCAACAAATACATATTTCTTTTAAATAAAGCTGAAAGAGATTATTATAATGATAAGATAGTAGCAGCTGGTACAAATCAGAAAGAACTTTATTCAATAATCAATGGCCTCCTAAACAGAAACAAATCAAATCCACTACCAGATTCAGCAAATCCTCATTCATTAGCCAACTCTTTCAATTCATATTTTGTGGAAAAGATCACCAAAATACGTGAACAATTGGAAGCTACAGAGTATGACTCTATAGACACTCATTGCGAGAGTGTCATAAACCCTCTCTGTACGTTTTTACCAATGAATGAGGACAATATTAAAAAACTCATATCAGAAGCAAAACCTAAGACTTGCATCTTAGATCCAGCACCAACTCACATAGTGAAGCAGTGTACAGATGTCTTAATGCCACTAATCTGCAAGATTGTCAATGTCTCATTACAAGAGGGAATGTTTCCAGAAGAATGGAAGACATCAGTCATCACACCACTCCTAAAAAAGAAAGGACTACCATTGGTCTTCAAGAACTATAGGCCTGTTAACAACCTTCCATTCCTTTCCAAGATCACAGAAAAGGCAGTTGTAGCACAGTTGAATCAGCACCTGAATGACCAAAATCTCTTACCTGTGTACCAATCAGCTTATCGTGTGTTCCACAGTACAGAAACCGATTTGTTACGATTCAAGTCTGATCTCTTAATGGCTATGGATAAGCAAATGGTGTCATTGGTGGTCATGTTAGATCTTAGTGCTGCCTTTGACACGGTAGATCATGAGATATTGCTTAGGGTGCTTAAATCTCATTTCGGTGTACACAATACTGCACTTCTGTGGTTTGAATCCTATCTGTCAAATCGTAGGCAAAAGTTATTGTAAATGGAGAATGCTCGTCTGAAAAATGTATACATTTTTCAGTACCCCAGGGTTCATGTTGTGGCCCCATACTTTTTACATTGTATGCCTCAACCATTTTCAGTGTAATTAAGAAGCATTCACCTAATGTCTCTGGGTATGCTGATGACCATAGGTTGTGGCTTAGTTTTAAAATCACAAACGCTTCTTCTGAATCAGAAGCTATTACTAAAATGGAAAGCTGCCTAGAGGATGTTAGAAGGTGGATGCTTCAAAACAAGCTTAAAATGAATGATGCCAAAACGGAGGTTATTTTGTTTGGCACTACTCCTCAACTCAATAAATTAACCCAAAAATCTGTCAAAGTGGGTGGTGGTTTAGTTAATGCTGTCCATTGTGTTCGTGATCTAGGAGTGTGGCTGGATAGCAACTTAAATTTAAAGCAGCACGTTATGAAAAATGCAGGTCTGCATTTGTAAATTTGTACAACATTAATAAAATAAGAAATATGTTGACAAACAGTGCAACAGAGACCCTAATTCATTCATTGGTTCATTCACACATTGACTACTGCAACTCTCTCTTGGCTGGTATGCCACATTGTTTAATTCAAAATGTCCAAAAATACAGAATTTTGCGGCACGTGTTGTAACTAAATCAAACAAATATTGCCATATTACTCCCTTGTTATATTCACTACATTGGTTACCGGTTGAAATGCGTATAAGATACAAAATACTTGTTCTTGTTTTTAAATGTATCCATAAAATGGCCCCAAAATATCTTCAAAACTTAATAATTTCATCAAACACCACTTATGATCTAAGAAACAGATCTGCAGTCTGGCTTAATGTACCCAATATTTCATGTATTACTCTGGGGGGTAGGGCATTCTGCAGACTCGGCCCACTTTGGTGGAATGATCTCCCACTTCAAATAAGAAAATCAATTGTCTTCACGTGTTTCTGAAATCAATCAAAACACATTTGTTTATGGTTTATTTTAGTAAGTAAGTATGTATTGTATTCATGTTATTTTTTTGTAAAGCGTTTTTGAATATGCTTGTATAGAAAGGACGCTATATAAATGTATTATTATTATTATTATTATTATAAATTACGTTTTTCTTCAACGAAATGCAACACAAAATTTACCTTTATTATTTGACCTTTGACGTTTAAGCAGCATGTCACATCTTTTTCAAGACACAACTTTACATCATCCTTCATCAACCCACCAAGTAACAACCGATTGCACTTACCGATTTTCCATAACACGTAATCGACCAAAATTTACCATTTTAAATACACTATTTGACCTCTGAACTTTGACTCTTAAATGGCCTGTCCCATTTTCTGCGAGATATCACTTTCCACTATCCCACCAAGTACCAACCCAACACCACTTACGGTTTTTCTAGGAAGCGTAACACAAAATTGACCATTTTTAATCAAATATTTGACCTGTGACCATTGATCTTTAAGGTACATGTTCCAACTTGTGCATGACGTAAGTGCACATCACACTACTTCCTCCCACCAAGTTTCAACTTAATAGCTTGTACAGTTTTCTCTGTACACGCAACACAAAATTTGGTATTTGTAATCAATTATTTGACCTCTGACTTTTTTCTGTAACGGTACTTAACCTTACTTTCGCGGGACATAAGGTCACATCATCCTACACCCTCCAGCCTAGTTTCAACGTGAGAGCTTGTACAGTTTTCTCTGCACACACGACACCAAATTTGGTATTTTTAATCAAGTATTTGAGTTCTGACCTTTGAGGTACATGACTCAACTTGTGGGGGACGTAAGATCACATCTCCCTACACCCCCTATCAAGTTTCAACGTGATAGCTTGCACGGTTTTCTCTGCACACGCGTCACCAATTTTGGTATTTTTCATCAATTATTTGACCTCTGACCCTTTGATCTTTGAGGTACATGACTCAACTTGTGCGGGACATAAGATCACATCTCTTTACATCCTCCTACCATGTTTCAACTTGATGGCTTTTACGGTTTTCACTGTACGCATGACACAATATTTGGTACATTACCACCCAACCATCCCACCGACCCACCCACACACACACACACTCGCTCACACACACACCCACATACACACACACACACACAAATGAGTACAATACCTTTTCGCCATATATAAGCCTACTATTTGTTGCGATAAGGTGATAAAGGTATTATCCCATAAAAACGTTCAAAAGTGAACGCCGCCGTGCTTATAACGTCACTTCCGGACTCCGGTTTTCAATAGTCCCTATTGATCGCGATAAATTTGTCATGTTATCGATTTCACATCCGCCGGACCAAACATAGGGACCTACATGTGTTTTCGATAACATCAAAGATTTCTCGCAATCAATAAGGAAAATTGAAAACAGGAAGTGACGTTATCAGCACGGCGGCGTTCACTTCTGAACGTATTAATGGGACGATACCTTTCCTTTAGATGACAAGTGATATATAATTTGTTTTGTTTAATTTCATTGTTTTTGTTGCAGATGTCGTAGGGTAAATGACCCAATGGAATCATGCTGGCGTGTGCAGGCTATAGCCAGGGGATTCGTTCGAGCGAACGAACCCTCTTCTGTTGATAAAGTGCCCCTTTGAAATCTAATGAAATAATAAGCACTTGGAATTTCAAAGTTTGTTGCCCTTCCTTTTATATTAACCCTCCCAACCCCCCCTCCCTTCCACCCCTTTTCATATTCCTCTTTCAAATTCCTGGCTCCGGGCCTGGTGTGTATGTGTAGGTGAGTGGGTGTGGGTAGATACATCTGGTGTGTGCTGCAGTGACGGCAGCAGGTAAACACGAATTGTCAAACAATGATGAAGTTTTGGTAGTTTTGTCATACGTAAACGAAAAATAAATTGAGTATACTCGAAACTCCACTGAAGTGTCACCTTATCCTTCATTCTGTACTTCAGATACCATAGGTATAGAAAATAAGAAATTGGTATGATTCAGGGGAGCATCTTCATATGTCCACTCTTTTGGTCTTGTTGTTGCACCACTGAATGAACGCAATATGGTAGGATGGGATAGAATTTTGTCTGAGGCTTGTTACTGTTACTTTTTGCTTTCGACAAATTTTCATTTCGTTTGGTAAAATTGTTGCTCAATTCAAAAGATTTCCAAAATTACATTTCGGCGGCCTATATCTATTATCAATAATAATCGACAATTCAATGGCTATAACCATGGTAACCTATTTATACATCTCGATTAAAACCATATGCTTGAAGAATTCCTAGAGCGCGGTTTCTTTATGTTACTATAAGTCAAAATTGATCGCTCATTTCCGTACACGCAGAGTGAGCGAACAACTAGTCATTAAATTGTTTATATTGAGATATGAAACGTTACATTTAGAATTTTTCTGTACTTGAATTATGTGTCTCATCAATTGTATGGATTCGGTTTCGTGCAGAGTATATATGAATAATATCATAAATGAGGATCATGTGAATAACATTATTTTGTCAAATTAGGTAAGTTCTGAAATCTTACATTATTTTCAAAGGAACTGTAGTGCATAAACGAGAAGTCGACGTGACGAGTGAACACACATTTACAATAACGGGGTCGGTCGCCTGCGTATTCGGTTATGATAGTAACAATGCTATCACGAAACGCTTAATACGACTCGGACGAGAACACAGGTACGACGTACGGACAGACATAACATCGACAACCAAGTCAATGTCCACGGCCTTTAATAATCCAGTTGTGATGCACTGGCGTGTCTACCCAACCCAGGCTTAAACCCAGGGCCTCGTGGTCTGTAGATATGTATGATAACCGCTACACCACAGTTGGTAGACAGAACTACCAGCAACTATCGAGCAGCGATCTTTTAAATACACACTTTGAAGCTCATACAACTAACATAAACAAGAAGTGCAGTCAGCTCAGTGGTTAAGGAGTCAAGTCATCAGATCATGCTCATATTCGAAATTACCGGATTCGTGAGCGCTATCCTTAAAGGCACTTTACTTCCTTTAGTCCACTCAGCTGTAAAATGAGTGCCAGCACTGCTGGTGCGTTAGTCTGCGATGGACTGGCGTCCCGTCCAGGGGGAGTCATGAACTCTCGTCCGCTTGCGCCATGGAAGCCGGGGATAAGCACCAGCTCTACGAGCCTAATTGCTAGGATGGATTAGCTTTGAGCTAATAGTGAATTAACGATGTGCATTTTGTCATTTTGTATCGTTCGCCATAATGCATACACCTATAGATGAGTGGTTCCATGGCTGGTGGTTGGTGTGGATCGACTATTTAGCGGGAAAGATGCTTATAAAAATTCAACAACGTTCTCAATTCAAAGCACATCATTTATGAAATACAAACAAATTTTGCTTATGCCTCAAATGTCGTATATTGAAGAACTCGATAAGTCATAAACGATTCAGCTTAAGAGTTATTTTGGGGATATAATCATATAATTCTTTCGGAAGAATGTTTTCTCTTTCGGAAGACCTAACTTTAGTCACATGCAATCACTTAAAGGATTAGTTCAGTGATCATGCAAGTCCATCTTATATAAAAGAAGACTTTCAAAGAAATAAAATGGTGAAGAAAGCATTAAAAAATCTTATTCCGTGAAGGATTTATTAACGTTTGAAGTTTGGTATCATTTGTGTATAAAGGCTGAAATCAGACTAGTTGTGATGTCACCGCCTCAGATTCCTCAAATTCTTTATGCATTCTATCATATTTTGTCCTTCAATTTTGTGGCTCAAAAACTTTTGGATATGTCAGGAAAGTAACACAACGGAATCTTGTAAGGATAATTATAATTTACCCCCTGAAAAAAGTTAGAGGAAAAATGATTAAAATAAGAAAAAAGTGAAATATATTTTCTTTAAATAAAATATATTAACAATTGTTAAGATTGTGAGGATAAGGGCATCAACCTTTCATAGTAGACATACTACACCAGTCATTTCTCCAAAGATAATACAGTTTTAATCTTGTTATCCCCTTAGCGGAATACAATTTTTGTTTTAACGGTTTCTTCACCATTTTGTTCTTTGTAAAGTCTTCTTTAATATAAGATGAACTTGCTATTACACTAATTCTTTAAGTGTCCCGACAAGAGCGTATTTTTTCCAATAGAAAATTCCGCAGTAATATAGAAGCACCGTACGTTTGCGCATAAAGAATCAAAATATTAGGCATGACTATAGCCTGATAGACATTTTGCCCATATGCTTGTCGCTTCTGACATTTTGAGGAAGTAGGAAGAGGGTTTGTAGTACGGTTTATTTCGCCTCATCCTTCCCCGCTATACGTGATAGCTGAAGTGGTATACAAGAGCCTCAACATTTTGTGTAGGCAAGACAATTTTACCTGAACAATTCACATTGCTGAAGTGCAAGTGGTTCTTTTATGGGTATTCAATTTTAGCCGAGGTGCAGGGGCTTTTGAAGTTTTTCCTGCTTTTATTTGCTACTTTTTGTTACTTTTACCAAAAAGTTATTTAGGACGACAACTATATTAGTGCGTTAAAAACATTTCTCGTTCCTTGATGGTTGTTTGAGACAATTGAGTATTGGCATCAATGTGAGAAGCATTCTTATACATCCTATCACATACATCCTCAGGGTGGATTCCTCTTCGAATCACTTTTCATTTCTCTGGTTAGAAATAACGACTGCGTTTGGTCTCACACATGTTTTAAATTACCAATTGAGTCTCAGAAAGATTCAAGTATATGATATCATCTTTCTGGGCCCCTCCATCAGTCCATAAAGTGTAATGGGGAAGACGGTTCAAAATGAACCCACGAACAAATTTTGGATAATGATACAATTATGAATCAATAACTGATAAACACATGATTAGCTTAAATGATTAATGATATTTGTAATTAGTTTATGAATATTCAATGCATAGGTTATCTCACTATTCCGTATTCGACGTCTTAAGCGACCCTGCTCCATTCAGCGCCCATCCACAATTTTTTTGACACATAACATAAATTCTTTGATTAATTTGAAGATTTAGATAAATTTTGTTACATTATTTGTTTATTTTGCGTCTGACGCCCACAATATTTTTGTGGTGGTTATTGTAGGGCTATATAAGAACCACTACACACAATGTAGTTCGAATAGCACACTGTATGTGGTCTCGGTACATGGGCGCTAACAAACTTTGGGCTTTAAAGGTGGTGCAATTCTCTTTTCGTACGCGCCCAGGCACTTATTACGTCAAATACGGTATATGCAATATATGTAATGAACAATTACATTTTCTGATTGGTCAAAATATCTACACATTCAGTGAAACAGATTCAGTTTGTTTTAGTATCTATTTTGACCTTGTCGTGGCATTATTACCAATTTTTTTATTTTTTTATTGATCTACCTCTCTTCTTTTTCTTTAGATGAAAGACAAGTATCATAATGCTCCTCGACTTTCAGTTTCGGGTTTTAAGTGAATACGAACGAAAATTATTCGATGAGATCAGGAGAGAAGATGCAGAGGCCGTGCAGATTTTATTGGCAAATCAAGATATAAATATAAATGTCCAAGATTCGCTGCAACGCACTCCTTTAATGCGAGTAGCGTTTGTAAGTGACCGTGAGTGTAGAAGGAACTTGACAAAACTTTTTATCGATAGAGGAGCTAGTGTAAATTTAACAGATAAACACGGCAGAACTTCATTAATCTTAGCATGCCGCGAAGAGGGCAAGCAAGAAATGGTGCAACTCCTTATGGAATGTTCGAGAACAGATCCGAACCTACAAGATGAGGATGGAAACACCGCGTTGATTCATGCTGTGGAAACTGACAATGTGCAAGCTGTCCGAACATTGTTGATAGGTTCATATTCAGATAGGATCCTTGTTAACACACACAATTTTGATGATAAGACGGCACTTTATGTGGCCGCAAAACAGCAAAATAAGGAAATTTGTGAGATTTTAGTTCGCGATGGAGAGGCTTGTACAACAAACTTGCAAAATTACTTTCTCGATCAGTTACCGGAAGAATATCGAAAAGGAAGGAGGCAAACAGTTGATACTTGCGGTAGCACTTCGCGTATGAGTGTCGTTTCAAAACCACCCATCGGTCAACCACGTCACAGTATTATTTCAAAGGAAAGTGTGTTACTGGAAGAATCCAGTAAAACATCAAAGGCGGTGCCAGTTCCCCCCTCAACCGATAATATAAAACTAACAAGAACTGTTAGACCTAAAATAAAAAGAGGCGACGCTCGCCCTGTCTCCGTGCCAGTTGTATCTTCTATTTCTGATGAAAAGAAGGTGGATGCTAATTCCAAAAGACGGGATAGCTGTCCAACATCAAACTCTGACGAAAGGAAATCTCCCGCCCAGACCAATGCAATTACTAGTAATAAAGACAAGACGGTCGTTGCCGTGGTAAATGAGGCAACAAAGCAATCCAAAACATGCCAGTCTGAACCAGGAAAATCAGTCTGTAATTTAAATGTGGAAAGAGTTACCTCAGTGCAGGAAATCAGAAACAGTATTGATAACACACAACAAAATGATCTGAGTGAAGCTGCAATCAAAGCCAAGGACGATGAGTCCCAAAACAAAGACGAACAGACCTCCGAAGTAAACACTGATCCAAGAAAAGTTGAGACTCACAATAACTGCGATATTCGGCCGCAAAAGACAAACGAATTAGAAAAGAAAAAGCAATATTTCGAAAATATTCCCTCAACTTCTTACAATGTAGATACAAAAAGCCTTTCAAATTTCAGTCCTGCAAAATCTAGAATTGATGCAAAAGGTGTTTTCAAAACGAAATCAGGAAGGGTTATTCATCCAAATAGTACACGAGATTTGTCAAGGGGGCCAGCGATCGGCCGTGCATCCACAGTGTCGTCAAAATCCGGACAAGGTCGGAAAAAACATCGAAAGGGCAAGTCTAGTTCTGCAAATCCGGACCCCAGATCAAAACAGAAGTTGAACCGTAGCGTCTCCAACAGTACAATCTCTTAAACTTTCAACTCATCCAGTATTCAACTTTGGACTCAATGGAGGTCATAAGACAGTTAGACCGGGTTAATTTCCCGAATCTCCTGATCAAGGGAGTGAATCATGCATGCGCAATGAATAATCCTTTAACTCTGTAGGTAGGATTGTTAAATTAACCTTTTAGAGGCCATATTTCAAAGAAAAAAAGTTATTTGGCTTTTTCTGAAATTTACAAAAATACTACCTTATTTGGCTTAATTCTGGCCTTTTCGTAAAAATGATATAAAGAAAATGAAAAAATAATTTTCAAATTACGTTTGGACCACGGGAAATTTAACATGTTGTAGTAAAAACGGAATACAAAATTTTGAATACATTTTACCCCTCCCAGAAAAGCCTCTGGACCATCTCCAGTATTGGATCCCTTTTCAAGATTCGGAATTTTGAATTGATTGCAGCTTGGCATTTTAGTCTAATTTTCTCATATACTGATTTTGGCTTTTTGTGCCTTGGACCATCTACCAACCCCGATTGTGGGCATCTACCAACCCCGATTGTGGGCATCTACCAACCCCGATTGTGGGCATTTACCAACCCCGATTGTGGGCATCTACCAACCCCGATTGTGGGCATCTACCAACCCCGATTGTGGGCATCTACCAACCCCGATTTTAGGCATCTACCAACCCCGATTGTGGGCATCTACCAACCCCGATTGTGGGCATCTACCAACCCCGATTGTAGGCATCTACCAACCCCGATTGTAGGTATGCTTTGTAAATATAAAATGTACAATATCAGAATGTTGGAAGCGATCAATGTCATTTCAAAATATTTTTCCTGGAATGTAATTTCTGTGCATTTGTGATGGAAATCTCCCAAGATTTGTGTAGATTAACTGTTTCAGTTCTTTACTGTGTTTAAGGAAATATAAAAGACTACGCAGACGTCCTGATAAAAATATAATCACATTTAAGCTTTCCCATGTAGACCAGCAACTCGACGACGACAAGTGAACATACAATTACAATGTCGGGGTCGTCGCCTGCGTATCGGTTATAATAGTAACAATGCTATCACGAAACGCCTAATACGACCCGGACGAGAACACAAGTACGACGTACGGACAGACATATCATCGACAACCAAGTCAATGTCCACGGCCTTTGATAACCCAGTTGTGGTGCACTGGCGTGCCTACCAAACCTAGGCTTGAACCCAGGGCCTCGTGGTCTGTAGACAGGTATGATAACCGCTACACCACACTTGGTAGACAGAACTACCAGCAACTATCGAGCAGCTATCTTTTATATACATACTTTGAAGCTCATACAACTAACATAAAGCTAAGACCAGAAGACACTGGATGCATTTATATACATGAGGAATAATTAATAATAACAATAATATTAAAATCGGTGAGAGCGGTCATACTGGATGCCGTAAAAAGCTAAAAAGAGGAGACTAACCGCCAGAAACTGTCCTGACCGAACTGCCGAAGTATGGTGTGGCCTACGCCATTTCTCTAACTGTCTAAGGAAAGGCAACGCTCTTTAACTGCCCCTACTAACGGACATGCAGTTCGTGTATTCAACCTCGAAAAAAAGCCATTAACTGTTTTCTGTCATGCTTTCTCAGAAGATAATTGATCTTATATTTGTAAATCCACCATGATTATTGATTCATTTGTGGACCACCAGACCACGGAGAATTTGATTTCGATTGTTACTTTTTGAGCAAAATTTTGCGTTCAAATGACTGAAATTTTAAATGAATTAACATGCATGCCCATAAACTCATTTACTCGAGCTCAGCAACGTTGATCTTTTCTGAAAGTTTGGAGCGCTATCAGGTGAAGTAAGGTCATACTTGATGTCGTAAAATGCTGACTAGAGGAGGATAAACGCCAGAAACTATCACAACTTAAGTATGATATGGCCTACAACATTCCTCTAAGAAAAAGCTGCGCTCATTAACCTGTTAACTGCCCGTAGTAACCTGGTAACGGACATGCAATTCGTGTACTCAACCGCGAAAAGACATGTCAGGAGTGAATGGATCTTAGATTTTTAAATCGATCATTACATTTTGAGCACAATTTTGCGTTTAAACAACTGAATTTGTTTAATTAATAGATATGCATGTACATATACTCATTTACTCAGCGACCTTAATCTTTTTTAAAAATTTAGATGGTAATCAAGTGGCAAACTATGACTATGTATGGGTCTACATGTCAACTTTTCAAGAATGGGTTTACAGGTTTAGTGGGTATAGCTTTGGAGATTGGTGAAATGTGCAAATTGACGTGTAATTAAATGGCAATGCCTTCAGCAAGAGATTTATCGATATGTATAGTAAAGTGAATCGTGTAGTAAATTTAGGGATTAAAGTATATGAAGTAAACGAGCCCTATCGCTGTACTTATAAAGAAATGATTCTAGGATGTTCACCGAACTGTTTAAATGAAATTATTTGTCTCTTTTAACTAAGTAACTTTTGAATGCTTAGCAAATCTTTGATTCAATATATTAATGTACCCTTAAAACATATTTATGCTTATTATTATCATTTTACTTTTATTCTGAATTTGTCTGTATCTTATACGGTGAGAAGAATCTATCAGGCAGCAAATTTATGACGTCAGTAAGGACTGGCCCTGCAATATATGACATCATTACGACTTATTATGAGACGAGATCGCCTCTTTAACAGATTAAGGAGTAGATGGAAGTTGTAGTGCAAATGTGCTATGTCCATGACCGCAGGTCCAACTGTCTAACTTCAGTAAAACTATACGAAACATTAATAAACAGTATATAAATATACCAACCACGATTTCCAGTTGCTTTTAAAGGATTAGGCCAGTAGTTAAGCATGTTCATCTTGTATAAAAGAGTACTTTAAAAGAAACAAAATAGTAAATATCTTATTCCGTTAAATTGATGTTTAAATTAACAATTAAACCTTGACGTGTACTAAACGACTAAAATCACACTAGTTGTGAATGCGCAGCAATTCTTGATGTTCTATCATATTTTATCCTGTAATTTTGTAGCTAAACCCATAATTGGATATGTCGGCAAAATAGTCAAACAGAACCTAGTAAGGGTGATTATAATTTACCACTTGAAGAAATTTTGAGGAAAAATAAGTTCAATCAAGTTTCTTTAAGATACATTAACAATTGTTAAGAAAGTGAGGATGAAGGCGTTGACCCTCCATAGTAGACTTACTACATAACTTCATTTCTACACAGTTAAGAAATAATTTAAAACTTAAATATCTCCTTAACAGTTAATGGAATAAGACATTGCAGTAGTTTAATCTGCGATTTTGTTTGCTATTTATGTCCTCTTTCATAACATGAACTTGCTTGACTAATCCTTCAACTTCCCTTCAAGAAAATTGAAGTGAGTCCCAATAGAGGTTCAGACAAACTCAATGTGGTTGAAGAAAGGCTAATGGCTAGTCAGCTAGTAGATACAATGTCACACAGGAATAACACATAGTGTGATGTAAGTTACACCATTCTCCCCAAGGTATCACAAGACTCAGTCAAGTCAATATTTCCTTGAGACACCACATTTTTCTTAAACAATTAAACCTATTTCCAAAACGATAAGTTGAATTGGTAGTTTCTTATGTACATCCTTAAATTTGTCTTTCTTTTTTATTGTCCGGGCGCAGCAAAATTTGATCAAAATTTGTTCAAGTAGAGACCGTACTGATATACGTCAATCAAATTCTATCAGGAATAGACTTCTTCGTCCTTTTTCAAACGAAACAATTGCTGAAGAACTGAAAAAATTGCTCACAGACATACAATTAGCCCCACCTACCTGCTTACATTCATCTGTTAGTATTCAGCGGTAGTGTGAGTGTTACATTAACGTGTTTGACACCCAACCAATCACATTACCAACGCCACTGTTCACAGCAATCTAGTTGAAGACGCTGATATCATTTCATAAATCAACAACAGTTGTCCTTACAGACAAAACGTAATAATAAATTCCTGCCACTAAATAAAAACTAGAAGAAAAAAGATAACAGTGATTTGTGTGTGTTGAGAAAGGCGATCAGGCGATATAGGTATAATTTTTGATAACCCATCAATTGTGTCATAAACTGTGCAAATGGAGTGGTTCACAAGAAGTATTAGATTCATGGTCCTTCAATTGATAGCATTCCTTGTTTTGTGTTGGAGTTCAAAACGATGCTGATGGAAAACCGAGAAATTCCCAATTTTCAGCAATTCGATAAAACAAATATCCAACAAGGCAATGGATTGAACTCGCCATTAGGCAATGTTTTTATGAACTTGAAGTTAAACTTTACCAATCACGACCCTCAAGGAAAATGCATCAAACAGAGGGGAGGACAGATAGGAGCAAGGACAGAAGGACAAACCAATTCAATAAAATGTTCCAATTTAACTCCGGAGTTGACTTTCTCATTTATAGGCCAAGATCTTCTTGGAGGAAGCAATTGTACGGTGCGCTAAACAAATCGTACTTTTGTGAAAAGGAACATTTGAATGTTGCTCTACGATTGGGAGAATCTATGAAGGATTTCGATTATTTTGTTTTATTTTAAATGGGAATTTAGATGCAAAAGAAAGGGCAGAAATATATAAAGCACGGAAATGTCATCAAGTCTGGATCATGACTGCCCAAGAAAGCGCTACCACTGGGTGGCATGTTATCCTTCCAATGGCGTTTGGGAATACAGTCTTACATATTACTTCATCCTTTCACTCGGATTTGGACTTGGTCATGCCATACGAAGAATATCTACCTTCTAAAGAAAGTTCACAACCACCTGATATTTTTAAACAGAAATCTCTATTAATAAAATGGATGTTTAGTCATCAGTGCGTCAATTTGATATGGAACAGACGCAGTTTTTTTTGCTTAAATTAGGCAATTACCTACCCATTCACATGCATGACGACTGCGGAAATAGAATATGTCCCAGAAACATGCCTTAAACATGGAAAATTCTGAAAGGTACAAATTTGTATTAGCTCTTGAAAACAGTTGTTGTAATGAATACATTACTGAAAAGTTCTGGGACACCTTGATGACGTATGAGGC
Organism: Chiridota heheva; assembly: GCA_020152595.1. Lineage (NCBI taxonomy): Eukaryota > Metazoa > Echinodermata > Holothuroidea > Apodida > Chiridotidae > Chiridota > Chiridota heheva. The sequence goes on along the minus strand of JAIGNY010000812.1, from coordinate 1,978,167 downwards.
AATACCTGTAGTTGTAGGTGCACCAAAGGAGGATTACGAGAAACTAGCACCGCCGGGTTCCTTTATTCACGCCAATGACTTTTATTAAATGCAAGATTTAGCTCATTATATTATAACAGTTTCTGAAGATAGAGTCTTATACAATAGTTATTTTAAGTGAAAAGGGCAGGAGAGTGTTGATACTCATGGGAGTGACCACTGATTTGCATCGTACAAGGGTGCTTGTAAATTGGTTAATTACTTGCAAAATAATATTCCATATTTTCAACCTAATTGAGAAAGACATTTTACCAACTTCTATTTGCTTGGAGATCACTGGATAAGTAATGGTCTTTCTTACAGTCCGGAAGTATGCCTATTAATATTAACATTTATAACACGGGAATATTGAAGTTATGCAGCCATATTGTTCAGATGTTGCGATGAAATGTCATAGTTTTTAATTTATGTACTTCAAATATTAAAAATCATTGTGTTGAAAAACAGTTGAATTTTCAAAATGGCCGTTTTGAAAAGCCTAGCTCTATTGTCTATTTGATCTAATATTTCGAAAACGGCGTGGTAAACATATCAAATGGGAGTGGAAAAGTTGTAGCCATGACAGTAATAAAGATATTTTCATAGGTTTTAAGTTTCCTCTAGCAAAGATATTTTTCCCAGACGTATTTCAAATTTGAAAAAAATGTAACATTGCATAAGGCTTTAAAGTTAGGATAGCAAAGGATCATAGGAAATATCACATAATGGCAGCTTCCATGTAGCAAAATGTTCCCAATAATAAGAACATTTATGTTCCCATTAATTGGCATGCTATCGGACTATCCTACAAGTGCGGAAACAATACGTAATTGAAATCATTTTTCACAAAAAATGTAACAGGATACCTAACGTGAAAGCAATGCAAGATCGTTTTGAACGATTACAAAGATATGCTGTGAAACGTATTTAGATTTGCTTTTAATGATTACTCCGTTTATCAAGTCAGGCCGGGGGAACAAACTATAAGATATGGGGTGAATTTTCACCTGTCATGTTCCTATGGTTTGCAGTCACAGACCTCTAAATCCCTGTCGGCGGCACTGCCATAGAATATAACACGTAATGAAAAATATATAATTTTAGGCCACTCACGGTCGGTAAGACAACCCCATCCCTCATTATCAAATTATGCAAATACTGAAATGATTTATGTATTCATATAACTGTATAACTATGTTTGGGGCGGAAGAGACCTCGTTTTTTAATGGAATTTCCCCTTTTTTCAGAAAAGGGCAGTGGCTCAATGGTAGTGAGTCAAACTCGTAATTCATAGGTAGTGGGTTCCAGTCTTGGCACGAGTCCTGTGGTGAGTCCTTGAGCTGGACTCTTTATTCCACTTGCTTTACTCGACTCTGCGGTAAAGTGTGCATTAGCATTGATGGGGAGTTCACCTACGATGGTCTGGTGTCATGCATGTACAGGGAGAGTCATTGACTGCCATCTGCTCGCACCAACCTGCCAACGAAACCAAAGATAAATACCAGGCTTTTGACTTTACCTGGAATAAAGGCAGGACCAAACCGGACTAAATACATACATGTACTGAAAGGTATTTGTTATGTTGATTTTAAACCTGATCACGGAGTGAACTGGATGGGAAGGGGTGGTCAGGATCTTCCACATGTTTATTATTAACGTTATCAATGTCCCTTAGACCTCCCACATTTCGTACGCTGGCCACGCGTGCGCCCTATGTCATTGTCCACCCCTGACTCTTTCTACTATGGCTGTTAATTCTCTAATTTACTTATTTGATTTGTAAGTTCTTTATTAGCTTTGTCAATATAGTTTAATAAGGTAGTGTCGACGATAATTGTATAAATCACGCATTAATGAAATGATTATTTGGATAACACAATCTACGACATCTTTTTACTTAAGCAAACGTTTAATAGTAAATCAAATACTGTGTATGGTTTTTCATTGTATACATTACATTTATGTAAATATTTGTAATTTTCAAGATTCAACATATTTCGTTGGAATTGGTTTCTTTATAATTTTAATCATATTGAATGTAAAATATTTCATGTATTTTGTATCGACGTCCGCACCAATCAACAGGTGATCAACCTTCTACCCTTTACCACACCCCACTGGGACAACGGGACAAAAAGTGTCCTTCACCTCAGTTTGCACGGGAGCAAAGTGGATGGGAAGCATACCTTTTGTGGAATGTTTTATTTTTTTAAATGTTATGCAAAATTCAACAGTTCAAACGTCTGATTATAAGTAAGGGTGTTGCAGCTGATGTCACGAGGTCACATGACGTCACGAGGCTCCTTTATTCACGCCGATGACTTCAATTCAATGCAAGATTGAGCTAATTACATTATAACAGTTGCTGAAGATCCGCTGCTTCGCATCGTATAATTGTGCTTGTAAATTGGTTGATTACTTAAGAAATATTATTCTTTATCTTCAACGTAATGGACACAGACATTTTGGTAACTTCAATTTGCATGGGGATCACTGGGTAAGGAACTGTCTGAACTGTAAGAAAACATTTCGTGGTTGAAATCATTCTTTACAAAAACGAAAATGTAACAGTTTATAAATTGCGAGACAAATTTTAACGATAACAAAGACTTAAAGATATGCTGTGAAAAGTATTTAAATTTGCTTTTAGTGGTTACTGGTTACTCCGTTTATAAATTTAGGGGCACAAACTTTACGCTGGGGACAAATATCCGCCTGTCATATACGTACGGTTCCCGCCGAAGACCTCTATATTCCCGCCGGCGGCACTGCTATGGGATAGGAAGGTAGAATATAACATGTAATTGACATATTCCTATAATTTTAGAACACTCTTGGTCGGTAAGACAACCCCTTTTCTTAACATGCAAATCCTGAAATCATTTCTGTATTCATGTATATAGCTATGAAAGTCCGTACCTGTGTGTTTTAGGGCAAAAGTGGCCTCCTTTTTGTGGAAATTTTTGGGGTTCAGAGGAGCGCAGTGGCTGAATGGTAGTGAGTCAAACTCGTATTCATGGGTAGTGGGTTCGATTATTGACACAAATCCTGCCTGTAGCGAGTCATTGAGCAAGACACTTTTTCCCACTAGGGAGTTCACTTACGATGGATAGGTGTCACGTGCAAGGAGAGATATTGACTGTCATCTGCCTGCACCACCGCCGGTGGATAAACATCAGCCTTATAACTTTCCCTGGGACAAAAGCAGGACCAAACAGGACTAAATGATAAGTGTATTGAGAAAATCGGTGGTGTTCATATTAAACGTGGTTACGGGCGGAATTGGGGTTACAGGGTGCAAGTGGGAGGGGGTGGGGGCAGGGGGTGGAGGGGGGGGGGGGAGGATACCCCAAGTTTTCAGAGATAACGTTGTAAATTCCCCTCATACAGTTAGACCTCCCACTTTTCGACGCTGGCCATGCCACCTGAATGTTGTCGCTGTCAATCCCTTAATATCCCCGTCCATCACACGAATTTTGACGCTCTCTACCAGGACTGTCAATCAGACTCCAAATTAAACCTACTACTTTAATTCATAAGTTTATTATCTTCTTTGTCAATATAATGTAATATGGTAGAATCGATAATAATTGCAAAAATCATGCATATGATCTTAATTATATGATGATGTTGCCATTTGGCAACTTTAACTTTTATGTATTATAAATATCAAATATTTTTTCCTAAGCAATTTCAACACCATCAATGTGTCCCTAGCATCTCTAATTATATATTTAGCAATAGCGTCATCTTTTATTTAACATCTAAGCATTTCTTGGGAGAAGCCAAAAAGTGACAGTCATCCTTACTTTTTGTACAAGATTTTTCCAATAATAGAAAAATCGCGTCACCGATGATATATTTCAGAATACTACAAGGTGTGTACTGCTTTTAAAATATCCTTTTCTTTTTCCTTCAGGAATTTTAAAAATCACTCAATTAAATGTCAAAAAAATATGTTGCCATATGGCAACATTGCCAAGTAGAGGTACATATTCGTAGTGATGGGCCAGTCCTTTTTTGTTACAATATGTCAACATTGTCAAGAATAGGATCAATTATGTGGCCTTTTGAACTCAAGGGTTGAAAGCATGTGACCTGTTTAGGTTTGCTTGTCTTACTTTCTCTATAATTTACATGACTTAGTCATTGTCTTTATTGATTCCAATTCCATGGAAATACCCAGATACGCAAAGAATTCTTCCCAAGAATCCAAGATATAATTGATTCCTAAACATTTTCATACATGTGCGATAGTTTCAAATGTTCATTACTTGAAAAAATGTATAGAATAGAATAGAGATAGAGATGGAAATAGAATAACAAATAGAAGAGAGAAAGAAATTATGGTGGAGTATCATGTTAGTTGATGATTAATAATTGAGTAAGTTGTGGTAATAGATCATGGATCTATTTTAATTCCATTGATACAAAGGTACGTCTAAGTTTGTGGAATAAATCCTGATGATAATGAAGGTACTTGTAAGGGAAATACAAGAAAATATCTCTGAGATAAATTGCTGGAAAAAATGGCTACATCGAGATTACAGTCAACTCCCAAAATCGGCGCAGATTGTTGCAAAATTGTGCGAAGATCTTCCACGAAATGCCAGTCACAAATTATTCTTCGATAATTGGTTCACAACCATCAATCTCATGCTATATCTGAAAGCTGAAGGCATTCTAGCTTGTGGCACAATCAGAGCGAAGAGGCTACAAGGTTGTGCCCTTAAGAGTAAGAAAGACCTATCTAAAGGGGACGAGGGGCCCTGGACTATAAGACTGACATGAATTCAGGTATCATCATAGCCAAATGGTATGACAATAATGTTGTGCATATGACATCCAACTATGTTGGAATTGAACCGAAAACTCCGGTGAAAAGATGGTGCACTGCCTCTAAAACAAAGAAAGATATACCATGTCCAAACATGGTTCAGGTATATAATCAGGAATGGGTGGAGTGGACCTCGCCGACATGTTGATATCTCTATACCGCATACATGTAAAGACAAGAAGAAGGTACATCAAGATTTGTTGGCATTGTGTGGACATCGCAAAGGTCAATGCTTGGTCACTCTACCGGCGTGACTGCAAGCAGAGTATATTCCCACCAAAAAGCAAATGCCTTTCTTAAAGTTTATCATGCATATTGCTGACTCCCTGGTGCATGAAAACAAGGTTGTGAGCCCCCCTGCTAAGCCAGGGAGGCCCCCCAAAGAGAAGGCTCCATTCTGAAGACTAGATCTCAAAAAAAGGCAGAAAGCCATTCACACCATCACCAAGAGCTGGAGTGCGTTATGATGACTACGGTCATTGGCCAGAAGTAAGGAGCACACAAAAAGGTCGCTGCAGGAAATGTCAAAGTGGATACTCTCGGGTTTATTGTACCAAATGTGGCATGTGCCTTTGTTTAACAGGAGAAAGAAACTGCTTTAAAGACTTTCATACTAACTAAGACATTTCAGTTTTGCTTGCTGCTTTGTGTCATTTTATGTATATCCTTGTATTCTAATCAAATATATTATGTACTTGCTTTGCATTTTACAACGTAGTATAATCAATTTATTCAGTATTCAAATTCACCATCCAGATCAAATAAACAAACCAAAATTGTGTAAAATGTAAAGCACTTCTCGCTGATATTTAGACCAATAAGTTTGCAAACCACCGCTGGAATTTGCACTAAAACTTTATCGCCTTTTTCACATACCTTATTGTGAATAATTATAATACAAATTATAAAATCTGGAGCCTCAGTTTGTTTAATTCTGATATAATCATTTTTATTTCATTTCTTCATCATAATTAGTACTCTGTATGAAGGCCATCCATGCATTGACATTAGGAAACATGGTTCATAGAAAGTGTGCATAATTACTTTTTTTAAGTGACGTCTTTTGGCAATGTTGCCAAATGGCAACAAATTGTAGCCCCAGCTAATTAGGTCAAAATAATTAATTTTCTTTGAAATTGCATATAACACTTTGTTTTTAACGCATAAATAAGGGAAAATAATTTGTATGAGCAAAATTTCAATAATTGCCAAGTAAAGGGTATTATCATTTGGACAACACTTCTTTTTACCTAAGTCAACTTTTAATAGTAAATCAAATACGTCTATGCTGTTCTCGTTGTTGACATTACATCGCTTGCCTCCATCAAAAAAGTAAAGTTGTGGTAAGGTTTGTAATTTTTAAGAAAACACTGATTAATATTTGTTCTATCTTTTGATAAAATACGCAAATCACGCTTAAAGACGTATGACTATGACAGTTTGATAACCTTTGAATGTTATGTATGAGTCAAAAAAAGTTGTCAGTTCGCTAAATATTCTCCCAGAAAGTCTGTTTGCACGAGCACCCGATTGTTATGTGTGTGAGTGGGAGGGTGGGTTGGACCAGGGAGTTGTTCAAGTCCCTGGTTGGACGGGTAATGTTGGTGGGAGGGGCTGTTACAAAAGTACTGAAGTTAGTTAAGTAGCGTAAATTCTGAAGTTGCATGATTGCATTTTGACGTTTGTTTAGTTCTTTATTGTTTTCTTGTTATTTTTTTTGTAAAAGTGGCCTGCTTGTTCAAGGTTTCGCTTTTTATCAGTCTTCCTCCATTTATTCTATCCTCTGATTATTGTAACAACATGTGTATATGATGTGGAAAATGGATTAAATTGAATTAATATTCAAGCATTTTAGTGAACTTGCTTGATCACTGCTTATTTTACTCATATTGAATATATTAGCCAAATTGCCATAAAAACCCTGGAAACAGCAAAATATCTTATCAGAATTGAATGAAAGTTGGTAATTTTACATTTCAAGTTTTTATAATTTTCATGATAGGTATTCAAGGGAACCTTTAGGTTTGCAATGTCTCCATTTTCTTTTGTAAAGACGTGTTCGTGCTACTCTCTAGAACCCTCAATATTTTCAATTATTACATTACTGAAAAAAAAACAATATTAATTCAATGACCGACTGAAAGTGATGAATAAAATTGTAAAAGGATATGATAATCTGCATTCAACTTACTTCACAGATCCAGGTGCGTAAGGGTCCCTCCCCTCCCCCAATGAAATAAATAACCGACATTTTTAAATAAGTAGTCGTTGACAGTGGTGATTGAATACAATATTAGACGTTTTTTTTAATGTTTTAGGCACCCTTTAGTCCACCAAAGCGCATAACTTCGCCACTGGACCACACTAGAGGCCCTTGGGCAAGTCCCTACACCCCACGCAGCATGCGCAAAGCGTATACAGCTGCAGTAGATCCGCCTCTCTCAAAATAAAATGCTGGCTACGCCCTTGTCACAGTCATAATAAGGTGGTGCATAAAAGATATTAGGCCTAGGATATCTGGGATTTTGATCAAACCTAAAAGCAATTTTATAATATTGCTACAAAATCATTAATTGTTTTTTTTCTTTTTCTGTTAGGACGTTTTACACATCTAAGATCTAATTTGACTTGTTTTTGGCTCAACATCCCTTTGGGGGATTTTGAGCTTACGTGAGGCTAGTCCAAAATCCCGTTTTTCGTTCGAATTTCGCTCGGGACAATCCTAATTAATTTAGCATACATAACATTGACTCGACTTATACTACCGAATATCTCCGATTGAAATAAAACTATGTTTTCTTGGTTGGAGCGAGGAAATACCGTCTGGCACTTAAGCTAATCTAGCTTAATATCCCGTTTGGGATTTGTTCCACACAATAGCTAAACTGGGGTATAACTTTCGTAATCTATAGCTCGTTTGGGCTATAATTTGCGTTTACAAGCTATAGCTTTAAAACTAAAATAGCCTTGAATGGACTCCATATCCATATAGCGCAATTGAATAACTCCGCCTACTCAGGCAATAAATATCAAAATCACCAGTGTTGATAACCAAGGTACTTAAAGTAACAGGTCCCTGCATTAAGATTATCTGGTTTCTCACAAATGTTTTATTTGCGTACAGAAAAGAGTGTCTAATAACTGATGCGTAAAATTATTTATCTGTCATGAGTTTCTTCAGCCTGAAGGGCAATGGAGTCAAGTAAGTTCATCTGAAAGAGAACTTGAAAAGACATTTCAAAATCTTTTTAGTTATATTTCGTATAATGATTGCCACTTGGACTTGTGTATTTGTGTAATGCTATTATCGATTAATTGTGATTCGTTAATTGCGATAATCAATTATTTGGTCAAAAAATAGCTAATAAATCAGTAATATGAGGAAAACATGCCATAGTTAAAAGCAAGCATGTCTTGTTGCAAGATTGTAAAATCCATCTTAATTTTATACATACAGTGTTTTGTTGTTAGTATGTCTGTTTATGATTTTAATATTCCTCAAAAGGAAACACTGTTATTAAAATTTGCATCATATAGTTATATGATGCAAAATTGAGGCTTAAGTTTTGTAGGCTTACTTGAAAAATAGTTGACACATATTTAAACGATATTGAAAGCTCCGTTACGCAGTGAGGAAAGGGGGGGGGGGACTAGAGTCCCGGGGCAGGTGGGGATTTTGGAGCTTTGCAGCAATGTCAGAAACGCGGCGCAAGGGCGGGGGCAATGCCCTTGCCATAAAGTAGGGAAAGCAGCCTCGACGAGGTGCCCTTTTGAAAGTTTACGGCAGACTGAACAGGAGGTGCCTTTTTGAAAGTTGATGGCAGACCGAGAGAGAGAGAGAGAGTTGAACACACAATTACAATGACGGGGTCGTCGCCTGCGTATTCGGTAATGATAGTACAAATGCTATCACGAAACGCTTAATACGACCCGGACGAGAGCACAGGCACGACGTACGGACAGACATAACATCGACAACCAAGTCAATGTCTACGGCCTTTGATAACCAGTTGTGGTGCACTGGCGTGTCTACCCACCCCAGGATTGAGCCCGGGGCCTCGTGGTCTGTAGACAGGTATGATAACCGCTACACCACAGTAGGTAGATGATGGCAGGACCGGACAGGAGGCGCCCTTTGAAAGTTGAGGGCAGACCGGCTGGAGGCGCCCTTTTAAAACTTATATGAAATTATTCTAGGTCATTCTTGAAGCCTAACACCAAATAGAAATCCACTCACTCACAATTATTACATAATACATAGAAATTGTTACATACATTTAGTATTTATTTGACAAAATTAAAGCATGTAATTTTACCAGGCGTACCGACAACGAAGGCCGTGGTGGGAAAAGGCATGCCTTCAATAATTTTGTAAGCACGATTTCAAAAGAAGCCTTTTATCTATTCGCCCGATGGGCAATTGTCAACATTGATCCTGGCTACCCAATCTCAAACATATAGGTGGGATTTGCCTACCGAACGTGGGGGGAAGTAAAAAGTGTGTGTGTGTGTGTGTGTGTGTATGTGTGTATGTATGTGTGTGTGTCTAAATTACAACACTTCATTATACAAAAGTATCCATTTTGACAAAAAGTGGCCCCCTTGCTTCCCTCAAATCCCGTCTATGTTAAAACGATATAAGTAACTTGGGCGAGGAGCCAAGGTTCTATCACATTTCGAAAACTGACAAGAATGCTCCTTTTTTAAATGAAAAGTGCCCCTCAATAAGGCTGTCCAAAAAGCGCCTGAACTTTTAACTACCCACCAATAAAAACAGGCTCATGCCATGTCACCCCAAAATATATGTTGAACTACTACATAATTGATGTTTTCTCCGGCAGATTACAATATGAAGTTTTTTATACGTATCCATTTTTGCACTGGAAGAGCAAGTTTATCAATTTATACTATATACTGATATATTTGCTTTCAAAATATGCGTCAGAATTCATATGTACTTTTTTTTTTACTTCGATTGTCTCTCAGTTATTGTGCCGGCATGTAACGATTGAAAATATTATCTACTATTTTTCATATTTGAACTCCACGAAATGAATATTACATGCATGTACCAGCATAAGCATTAAATATCGATCCGGAAATTAGCTTTTGTTTCTCAAACGACAACGAAGCGACAACTCCTGATTTGACGACGCAGTCTGGCAGTATATATACAGATATAATAGTGTTGAAAAATTCAGGAATACGTCAATATAAGCCTGCGGAAAGAGATAAAAGGTTATATATCAGTGATGCATTTATCACAAAGCACTTAAACAATATAAGCATGTGCCCTTGTTCACCTGTTCACCGCGTACTTTTTGCAACTTTATAACAAATCAGAAATCAGGAGCTGAGGACTGGAGGATAGAATGACATTTAGAGATAAAAATTGGGTTTAGCCAACAATGAGTTGCACTTAAACGGTCACTAGATCAAAAAGTGAGTACCAGTGGCGTAGTGGCAAGGGAAGAAGCAGGGGCAGCTGCCCTAAAGAAGAAATCTGAGAGGACACAAATGCTCACATGGGCGCAAAAAATTGTCCTGAGGATCTATTTTTATGCATTTTTTATTCTTAACTTTTGCAATTTGTATCATTTACAAAACAAGCGTAAAGGTATTCTCCCAAAGCTTTATTCTTACATCAAAAACATGAAAATGTTCCCTGGACCCCATTTGCCAATTAAAGACACCATACAGCCATAGTGTAGTCAATGGAATCCTACATTTGCTCTAACTCATGTCTGGAATTGACACGATTTGAAGCAATTTTCTGATACCAAATCACGTATAAACTCTAAACTTCCTGGGGCTTCGCCCTGGCGCCTCTTAAGACTTCGACCCTGGACAGCTGGATTTGACACAATATTGGGCAATTTTTTGTTATCAAAATTGCAAGAAATGCAGCGCTTCTGGGTGCATCGCCCCTAGATTTGACTAAAAAGTAATTTTAAAGCAATTTTCTGCTATCAAAATCACAAGAAACATATAAGGCTTTCAAGGATTTGGCCCCTATATTTGACTAAAATAGAAGCAATTTTCTGCTATCAAATCACAATAAACGTAGGGTTTTTGGAGGCTTCACCCCCGGGCCCTTACCAAGGCTTCTTCTAAGCTTGTAATCAATTATTTTCCTATTAAACACTCAAAAGCGCAGGTCTTAGCCCCAGAGTTGATACAAACTTCAAACAATTTTTAGCTAGTTTTCTGCTATTAAATCCCAAGAAACGTGGGGATTCCGGGGGCTTCGCCCCATCGGCCCCTGCTAAGGCTTCACCTTATACTTTGGCTGTTTGACACAATTGTAAGCAATTGTTTGCTATCAAACAGTAAAAAGCACAGGCTTCAGTTGGGATTTGACTCGAGTTTAAGCTATGTTCTGTTATCAGGTTATCAAAATCACGAGAAAGGTCTGACTTCAAGCCCCTTGGCCCCAAATACCTAGGGCCTTTAACCTAAGAATTGAGACAATATAAATCAATTTTCTGCTCTAAAAATCGCGAGAAATGCAGGGCTTAAAGCCTTCCACCAGCCCACAAGATTCATTCACAGATTTGACACAATTTTCTGCTACCAAAATTACGAGAAACGTGAGGCTTTTTTTGAATTTGACACAGTATTAAAGGAATAGTTTAGTGGTCAAGAAAGTTGATCTTATGTGAAAGAGGAATTAAAAAGAAACAAAATGGTAAAGAAAACGTTCAGAAATCTTATACCGTTAAGTAGATATTCAAGTTTAAAACTCTGTCTTATCTTTGTAGAAATGACTGGTTGCAGTCAGTCTACTATGGCTGTATGGAAGGTTGGCGCCCACATCCTCACATTCTTAACAATTGTTTATGTATTTCAAAGAAAACATATTAAACACTTTTTCCTATTCAGTTTTTTTTTATCAGGTGGTAAATTATATTTATCCTTACAAGATTCTGTTTGAATACTTTCCTGACATATCTAATGGCTTTTAAGCCACAAAATCGAAGGACAAAATATGATAGAATACATAAAGAATTTGGGGAATCTGAGACAGTGACATCAAAACTAGTCTAATTTCAGTCGTTTCTACACAAATGATACCAAACTTTAAACTTAAATATCTTCTTATAACGAAATAAGATTTTTGAATGCTTTCTTTACCAATGTGTTTCTTTTGAAGTCTTCTTTCATATAAGATGGACTTGCTCGACCCCTGAACTAATCCTTTAAACAATGATTCTGCAATTAAAATCATGTTAAACTGCACAGGGGTTGCGAGCTTCGACCCTGAACCTCTACCATAGATTTGAAATACTGATTTTAAGTAACTTTCTGCTACCAAAATAACAACGAAAAACGTAACCTGGGCTTCGCTCTTGATTTGATACGATTTTAAGAAATTTTTCAACATAACGAGAAAACACGTATGGATTCCTGGGCCACTTTAACGGCTTGACTGAAAAAGAAATCATGAATTTACTACCATTAACCAATGTACTCAATGAACTTATCTGCCATCTAAACGGTGCATGCTAAGTAAGATCTATGTTCCCAACGTTACTCTTATGAGCATTTCTTTTTCGGTGGGGGCGCATGACCCACTGGTGAATACACGCATTTTCGTGACAGCAAAGTATCTGTATCTGTAACAATACTGCATAACACTCCAGTGGTGGAGTCAAGCACGCAGGAAGTGGTGTGCGCATGTACTGTAGTCGGTGGCGTTAATCTTTCTTGGTTGCGTTGCTGAGATGTTCCAGGACTTGATTCTTAAATAGCTTTGGATCCGTGTTGGTGAGTTCAAATGGAAGTGAATTCCAATCTTTAACTGTTCTTGCAAAGTAGCTGAATTTGTAGCAATCTTTGTTGGTCTGTAGGAGCTGATAAGCGTTGGGGTGTAGGTGCCGCGACGGACGATGGACCGGCTGCAGGAGGTCATCAATTAGCAGACTAAGTAAGCCCAGTCTATCTTTGTGAAGGGTGTTAACTGAGTCTATTTGCAGTTCTTCTGGTTTCAAGTAAGGACCAACCTAGTTGGTTTAACATTACAGACACACTACTATACCTAGAACTGTAGAATAGTCATTTACAACAAAACGAGCAGCCCTGCGTTGACTGGTTGAACCTGTTCAAGCTTCTTTATGAGATCCTGTGAGTGCGGGTCCCACACAGAGGATGGGTATTCGAGTAGGGGGCGGACAAGTGTTAAATAAGCAATTCGCTAATATGTTTAGGGCAGGAATACAGATTACGCTTGATAAAGCCAAGAGATCTACTAGCAGATGAGATAATGCGATTAATATGTTTGTTCCAAGATAAATTATTACATATGTCAATGCATAGGTATGTGTGGTTATTTGTGTACAGAAGGATGTAACCACCCAGTTTATAAGAATATATTTTAGGCGATCTAGAATGGGTAAGCCTGAATTTAAGTTGCGAGTCATCTTGCCACTTAATTAGAGTATTTAAGTCATCCTGCAGTTGTTCATGGTCGAACTGGTTTTGGATATCTCTTTATAACACGCAATCGTCGGCAAAAAGCCTGATCTGAGATTTAATGTTATTGAGCAGGTCGTTTATATAGGCCAGGAATAGTAACGGACCGAGCACCGTGCCCTGAGAGACGCCCGAAATGACATTCGTCTAGGTTGAGTGTTCACCCCCAACAACGACCCTCTGATTTCGGTGCCTGAGAAAGTTAGCAATCCACTGGTGGGTATTATTTCTTATTCCGTATTATTATGTAATTTATTAAGTAAGCGCTTATGTGGTACAGTGTCAAAAGCCTTAGAGAAGTCCATTATAATGAGATCAATTTGTAGAACCACATGGAGAGCTAGGAGGAGTCAGGTAGCTCAGTTGATAGAGCGCACGACTGAGATGCTGCAGGTACCAGGTTCTAGCCTCGGTCAGGTCTAACCTGTTTTCCCACAGCTATGCAGACAGATACGCCGATCATCAAAGCGGTAGCTACTGCTCCACATTCAACTGTTGAGAGAAGTGACCATGGTTGAATGCGTCCGCCGTCCTTCGGAGGGGAAGTTAAGCCGTCGGTCCCGATGGTAGGATCACACCCTACCTGGTTCTCTGAACACTATTTGAGAAGAAAAGCGTGAAAACGCTGTGTACATTCACTTCCCTGAGCTAATGGATGGAAGATGGGCAGCTATGGGCAGCTATGTATGCTAAAGCTCCGATGTTTGAAAAGCGCTCTTAAATATACTTGTATAGAAGGGCGCTATATAAGATAATCAATATTATAACTATTACTACTTACTAAAATACTATAAGATCAATATTCATACACAATAGTTTTTTAAGATTTCTAGACAATATTTTATCGCTTAAGCAGATAAAGTAGCTCAATGATTATCTAAAGATTTTACCTCATGGATTCCGTTGATTCAAATTGCCAGTTAATTTAGCCTTACGAAATTCCTGTTGGGTTTATACATTTTGAGGTCAATGGCTTTTGCATTAACGTATAGTTGAAGATTCATTTGAACAATAATGACGGTTTTAGAAGGCTGTTGGATCATGTCCATTCCTATTAAAAGGAGTTGTGGTCAGATTTGATACACAAATTGATAGGAGTTGTCCCCTCCCTCCCTCCCCCCTTTCCTCCCGGTATTTGCATCTTGTTTGTGATTAATTATTTGTATCTTAGTACTTTTTTGGGTAAGCATTGATGGTGTGAGCTTTATCCTCCCCATCCCAGTGGCGTAGCTAAGGGGGGAATTGCCCAAAACTCGGAAAATGTGTGCATATTCTAATTAAAAAATACAAAATGTGTTTTTGGTAATCCTGATTAACAGAGGAAAGCAATTGGGCTTTGTTTAAATCATTATATGGACACTCCCTACATCCTGCTAAAAGGATAACTAAAATTCCTAAAACAATCACACAACTAACTTAATTTCCCACTTGAAATCTATAATAACAAAAAAAATATTTGAGCTATGTAACTTCTTGTAAACTTACAGTAAAGTTTAGGAGCGAGAGGCCTGTAAATTTATAGCACAGAAGTTTAGTCACCTCGGGTTGCTACCAAATTCAACTTAGCTAATGTTCATGTAATGTTTCCAACTTTATGCTCAAAATGTCTGAAGTTTTTGCTCAAAATATCCGACTTTTCCCCCAAAATCTCTTAAGGGGAATGTTTTGCTCAATCCAACATTTTCTTTAAAATCTTTGATTTTTTGCTCAAAATATCTGACTTTTTGCCACAAGGATGCTCCATCTTGATCCACCAATTAAAAAGATGCATTGAATTTTTCTGGTTAATGTCATTTACAGTCACGGTCCCCTACTGAATTCTGTTCTCAATTTCAAAGTCAACATTGATAAGTTCTTTACTAACTCTGGGCGTCTTTGATTGTGTTTTTTGCTTTCAGCATTTTTTGTTAGTTTGAACTTTTTATGGGGTGACAAACCCCTCTTATCCAGTCATCGTGTTATGTTATAAACCATGCCAGCCCTATAAATGGAAAGTGCATCGCGCAACTACCAACTGTGGTGTAGCGGTTATCATACATGTCTACAGACCACGAGGCCCTGGTTCAAGTCTGGATTGGGTAGACACACCAGTGCACCACAACTGGTAAACAAAGGCCGTGGGCATTGACTTGGCTGTCGATGTTATGTCTGTCCGTACGTCGTATCTGTGTTCTCGTCCAGGTCGTATTAAGCGTTTCGTGATAGCATTGTTACTATCATAACCGATACGCAGGCGACGACCCCATCATTGTAATTGTGTGTTGCTCACTCGTCGTCGGCGGCGGCAATTTGCAAACTTTTGCAGTTATAAATCTTGGCAAGCGGGAAGAAAGTGGACTCTACCCACAACCCCCAGTTGATTACTGCCTTTGGCTGAAATCATTTTTGGTCACCCAGATAGACATTTTTTTGAAAGAATTCATCATTATGAACTTATGTGAAGAAAATTTGCTTACATTTTGATAAATATAAACAGCTTTATCTGAAAAGTTTAAGCAATATGATCAGCTTTTATTTGAATTGGACAAGTTTAGATTATATGATCAGCTTTGTTTTAAACTGAACAAGTTTAAATAATATGATGAACTTTTATTCAAACTGGACAAAGTTTAATCAATATGAATGCTTTACCTCTAATTGACCAAGTCAGTTATATATAGAACTTGCTCCAGTTCAAAATAAGATGAAAATGCACAATTGAGGTACTGCAATGTTAAATACTTTCCTGGGCAATGAAAGCCCATAATTTTTACCTTAATCTCCTAGCATCTCTCCCTCTCTGATTCCAGCAGGGTAAGGTATCACCCTCAAGAACAGGTTCTTTGACATGATGGAAGATGGAACACTTAGTCATCAAGAAACTGCAATTGTACGCACTGGGGTACAATCACTGAGGATCATGGACTTCTTCCTGGACAGGACACTAGTCTATTGCAGGTTAACCCCCCAACAATGGTCTCCTTGGTAGTCAAAAAGAGGAGACAAGCTCTACCATCGGTGCACTTCGATGGATCTACAAGGCAAGAGGAGAAGAGGCAGACCACGTGAAACCTGGCACAGGTCTGTTGAAAAGCAGCTGAAGGAATGTGGTCTTAGGTGTACCACTGGAAGAAAGGCTTCAAATCGTGTGCTATGATGAAACCGTCATGGATGCCTTCATAGGCAAGATGAACCATGAGTGAGTAATGGTGGTAAGCATTTTACAGCTGAGTGGACTAAAACAATTGGGAATAAAATTGTTTGCTCAAGGATGCAAAGCAGGACTTGAACAAGTACACAGATTTGACTTAACCACTGCACTTCACAGCAATTGAGCTTTACCTGTAACCTTTTAACAAACCCGATAACAAACTCCTGAAAATATAACACACAACAGTAAATTCACCGAGTTGCTGATGGTATAATTTTCATTCATATACAACAACAATTGCACAAAATTTCTATATGTTCAAAATTTAGGTCAAAAACCAAACAAATATATTGACAAGTTTTGATTATTGATCATACTGTTAGCCAAGAAAAATATAAATGAAATCAAATTAAATTGATATCTGCATTTATAAGTGGTGTCAATTTGTATTTGTAATAACATCAATGTTAAATGCCAATGGACATGTAGCAATGTCGTTTTTGGCTGAAAGGTTATAAACATCTGAGCAGATCAGTTTTGATCACAGAACTCACCCCTTGAACAGAACTCCCGTCCTGATTTTCTGAGCCTGTGGCATTTCAGTAACCGCATGTAGCGGTTTGCAATTTCCAGTTTTATTTCAAAATTATTCCACTTTGCGTTTTAACAAAATTTGCCCACTAAAGAGTTTTGGGCATAAAGAAACTTGTAAAGTGTATTTTTATATAAGTAACCAATGTATATTTTTATCAAAGCATGAGTTTATGTGTATGAATATCTCTTGATTGCTATTGCCAACCATTATCTTTGGAAAATACTTTTGCACTGCACGTGTTTGCTTTAAGTAAGTATGCTCGATGGCGCATAAATCTTGACCTCTATAGACACAAGGAGTCCCTTACTGATGAATGGAAATGGAATTAACTGCAGGATTGTTTATCGAAATGGTGTCAAGGGGAGCAGGTTACGCTAATGGGTCAGCAAGATTTTGAAAGTCACTCAGAATTACGCTGCTGAAAATGGTGCTATATTCACAATTTCTGCACCAAATAAATCAAACCAGTTTTCAGGGTATAATTGATCCAAGTAAAACTCCTCAATGCTCAAATATCAAGTTTTTATAAAATTACAAAAACGTTTGTTGAGTTGTCTTAATCTACCTGTGGGCGAATAATTGCATAATACCTTTTTAACTCGTTGAGAGAGTGTCCTTCGAACAGGATGAAAATGACACTGGCAGTTTCATCCTGTCCATGTTTCAAGGAGCGCTTTCTTCAAATGTGAAATTTGAAGAAATTTTTTGGAGTTATGGCTGATCCAAGTTTTTAGTTCATGTAATATTTGTGCCTGGGCAAAAAGCTCAAAATGTTTATGTGATTCTTTCCTGAATCTTAGGCACTGAAAATACTAGGAATGTCTATTCCTACTACACTTTGATTGGGGATATGGCAAAGACTTAAAAGACCTTTCGGCCAGAATTTGCTGCACCTTTTCAAAGTTTGTTTGTTTGATGAGAGTTTAACGGCACCACAACAGCAAGGGCCAAATTGTGCCTGAGAGGTTAGATCATTTTAGAGGTAGAAAGGAGAGTAGACTGGAGGAGACTGAGAGAAACATGAAAACTAAAAGCCAGAAATCTGGGATCGAGAATTATGATAGACCAATACCAAAGGCCGATTTTGATGAAATTTTAGCAACTTTCATGGTTTTTAAGAGATTTTAGAAGTAAGGTAGCTGATGTAGCCTCTACACGTCCGTCCATACCTTTAAATTGGTCAATTATCATACAGAATGTACTTGTGCACCAAACATTGAAAGTCTTCAAAACTTAAAAGCGACGACAACAACGAGTAAACACACAATTACAATGACGGGGTCGTCGCCTGCGTATTCGGTTATGATAGTAACAATGCTATCACGAAACGCTTAAAACGACCTGGACGAGAACACAGGTACGACGTACGGACAGACATAACTTCGACAACCAAATCAATGTCCACGGCCTTTGATAACCAGTTGTGGTGCACTGGCGTGTCTACCCAACCCAGGCTTGAACCCAGGGCCTCGTGGTTTGTAGACAGGTATGATAACCGCTACACCACAGCTAGTGGACAAAAACTTAAAAGCTTTTACTTGTGATATATCAATTGATGTAGGGAGATGTTATTTAGTAATTAAAACAAAGGAACAGTACTGTACTTTAGAGTTTTAAATTAGGTACAGGGTCTTGGTGGTGTATTTTGTACCAAACCTTAGTTTAGTGTTAGGTGTACATCTTCAAAATGTTCCACATCACAAAAGATTGTACAAGACTTGTAGACACTAACACACTGTTCAGCTGATGTTAAAGGATTAGTTCAGTGGTCAAGCATGTCCATCTTATATGAAAGAGGACTTGAGAAGAAACATAATGGTGAAGAAAGATTTCCAAATCTTATTCTGCTAAGGAGATATTCAAGTTTAAAGCTCTGTCTTATCTGTGTAGAAATGACTGGTGTAGTAAGTCTACTATGGAAAGTTGGTGTCTTCATCATTACATTCTTAACAATTGCTGACGTATTTGAAAGAAAATTTATCTAATTTTTTAACTATTTAATTTATTTTTCCTCTAACTTTCTTCAAGTGCTATATTATAATCAGCCTTAATAGATTCAGTTTTACTACTTTTTGACATATTCCATGGTTTTTAAGCCACAAAATATGATAGAATACATAAAGACTTTGCGAATCTGAGGCTATGACATCACAACTAGTATGTCTTCCCGTAGTTCCTACACTAATGATACCAAACTTAAACTTGGATATCTCCCTAACGGCATAAGATTTTTGAATGCTTTCTTCACCATTTTGTTCCTTTTGAAGCCCTCTTTCATATCAGATATGACCTCCTTGACCACTGCACTAATCCTTTAATGAGACCATCTAGGGTCATCAGCCAAGTGTAATAAATATGCCCCTGAGTTTTAAGCATGGTCTTGTGTATTGAATGTTCCACATATACAGACACATGCAACAATGTTCATTAAAAGGGTTATTCATCATTTCTACATGTAAAACATAATCTCTCCCATCCGAGAAGCAAATACCACCATTCTGCACAAGAAATTATTATGCGATTTAAAAAAATTCAAACATCTATTACCAAAAAATATTCATGATAATTAAATTTGACCAAAACTTTTTCTTAATATTCTAATATATGCATGCAATTATTTAATAGCTTGAGAAATATTTCATTTAAACTTTTATCGTAAGTTACTCTTTTATCTGTAATTTACTTTATTCTTCTCCTCCTCACAAATGAGAGTATTAAAATGCTATTTTTTTTTCTTCACAACATCTTACATCTTTGTTCCGATTGGCCTAGGTGTTAAACTATCTTATTTTAGATAATTTAAAGGTCTATGGACAGCTAGGGAATTTCTGTTCCGTTTACCATTAACAAGAGATAACTTTTTTAAGTAGCACATTCTTTAAAATTTGAAGAAGAAAAAAGAAAAAAAAGAAAACTGAGGAAATTTAAAATGGTCAATTCATACCATATTCTGATCAAGTTGGTTTTGCTTACTTTGTGTTTTTGACATATTCTGAGCAAATTTAGTTCATTTTGCTTCTACCTGTCCATCAACCTTAAAGCCATGCAAGCTATGAGATTTATAATAATACTTCTTTTATATACAACAATAATATATGCTGATAGGCCGATGACGTCTCACCACAATGTTCTTTTTCTATTCTAGGAGAAGAGCATGAAATTGTAAAGAGTAATATTTTAGAAGAATGAAATTAAACTTTGTCATAGCATCAGGGCAATGAGACCACCAGCAACACTTGGAAAAACAGAGAAAATAGGAATGTGTTAACAAATGTACTTTTCTATAACTTTGAAAAATTGCATTAAACTTAATCTCAGTATACACCACCATGAATAGATTAAGGATGTGTATGTTACCTTTAATCAACCTCCATAACTTCCTCCACTAGGAATAGCAAATGCACATGTCTAAGATGGACATTAGGTTCTTGTCATTTTAAACAAAAAAACAAAAAAAACGTTTTTCACAGATTCGAATGGCAACCACTTTAAAGGAATATTCCCGTGAATTTTCACTTTCATATTAATAGAGGATAATAAATATGAATAGATTTCACTGGTGTTACCTCACAGTGTACAGTGTGATGTCATAAAGGCAAATCCAAGTGTTTCTATACAACAAAACATGTTTTTCTTTACTTAAGAGTGTAAGGTTCATGAGCAAAATAGGCAAAGCACATTCTGGTAAACTTTGTGTTATACCCCATCTCAATAATTGACAAAAAATGCTAGCAAATATTTAGAAAGATGCAATTAATTTTCAAAGAAAAACATACAAATTGTGTTGGATTTGCCTTTATGACATCACACTGTACACTGCAAGGTTACTTTTTAACACGCTGGAGAAATCTTTGAAATGTAATAACTCCTAAATAGGATATCAACATGGTTGTTACACCAATCTGTTTCTTCAATAGTCCTCTATCATATATATTACAATGAAAATTCACAGGAATATTCCTTTAATGATTATTTTAAAATAAGTTCTATTCTTTTTTTAAATGTAGCATATTGATTTGGTTCACTTTGAAAATGCAAAAAAGACAAATTACCAATGTACAATATTATCTGTTATAACGTGTATGTCCCTCTCCCTCCCATACCCCACCCTTCTCAAAGATCTAACCTATGTCCTTCCCCCTCCCATACCCCGCCATTCTCAAAAATCTAACCCATGTCCTTCCCTCTCCCTCACCCGTCCCTTCTCAAAGATCTAACCCATGTCCTTCCCCCTCCTCACCCCTCCTTTTTCAAAGATCTAACCTATGTCCTTCCCCTCCCTCACCCCTCTGTTCTCAAAGATCTAACTTATGTCCTTCCCCTCCCTCACCCCTCCCTTCTTAAAGATCTAACCTATGTCCTCTCCCCTCCCTCACCCCTCCCTTCTCAAAGATCTAACCTATGTCCTTCCCCCTCCCTCACCCCTCCCTTCTCAAAGATCTAACCTATCTACACAAAATGAAAACAATACCAAATCACTCAAATTCTTTCCATAGTATACCACATAAACATTAAAGAAGGTCTATGACACCAACACAATTATCAATGGTGCATCATCATGTCTTTCGACTTTTCTCTCCCCCCCCCCCTCCTCCTCAACCCACCCCTACATACAAATCTAAATTTATTTCACCACATACTAAAATATCATTCACTATAACATGTTTTACACCAAGGGTTTCGATACGTTAAGAAAAACATAGGATACTCTATACAAATTACAGGTCAGCTACCACTGGATTTGGAATTAGAATTGCCACTGGCTATGGTGGTGGAAGTTGCAGGCGAAGATGGTGACTCATCCAGACCCAGCTTTGCTTGTCTGCGAAACAAAATTGACAGAATAAAAATTATTGAACAAAATTATACAAATTCATATCTTTTGTAGACTTATTCTTTTATTGAATGATTAGTGGCCCCCCTGGCTACACCCCATGAAATCACAATGCGAGTTTAAGTGCACTAACAACAAATGTCTTCTTACTGAACCACAGACAAATTGGGGAGACAGTATTTTGCATATGCAGTTCCTCATTTTAAAACAGACTTCCAGATCATATCAAACTTTGCACTTCTCTTAATTCATTTAAATCATCATTAAAGATATTCCTTATGGGTTCAGATTGAATTTGCTTTTAAGGTTTTAATTGTTAACATTTGTTTTTTTGAATTCCTAAAGTTTTTCCCTTTTCTGTAAGTGTCCCATTGGAATTAAATTATTGGCTCTTAAAGTTTTGCTGTGTCAGTGTGCCATGATGGATACTGGCACACAATAAGATTTATTATTATTATCATTATTCCATTGAGGAGAGGAGGAAAGGAAGACCAAAGAGGAGATGGAAGGATTGTGTGAAGGAGGATATGGAAGTTGTCGGGGTGAAAGAAGTTGATGCCAACGATAGAGGGAGATGGAGGAGGCTGGTCCACACCGGTGACCCCACCTGATGTGGAACTCAAGCCAGGAGAAGAAGAATTATTATCATTATTCTTATAAATGATGAAAGGATATATAATTCATATTTTCTGATGTAAAATATGCCTCAAACATACCATGAGAATTCCAACAATAACTCCAAACAGGCCAATAGCACTTCCAAAAATTTCAATAATGAGTACTTTGACGAACAGGCTGCCGTCTTGTGCATCGGCCAATGCTGCTCCGCTGCCAACTATTCCAACACAAATACCACAGAAGAGGTTTGATAGCCCTACCACCAGTCCTGCACCGAACATCAAATATGCTGCAGAACAAAAAAAGAGTGATGGATTTAGTGATAGCCATTAGGGTTGCGACCAGTGGTGATTCTAGGATGGGGCTATAAGGGGCTAGCCCGGCTAAATGGTGGCAACCAAATGAATAGAGAAGCAGATGTAGGAGCTTCATTATAACAAGGAAAAAAGTGAATGTTTTAACTTGGATCTGAGGGAGCTTCAGCCTCACAAAATAACAAGGGAAGAAGTGAATGGTTTCACTTGGTTTCATGATGTCATGCCTATTAATAAGTAGGTGGGGCTTTATGTGAAAATCTTGAAATAATACTTTAAAAATCAATTGTCTGATTTGTTTCATATTCAGTATAATTATATTGTTAGCTAGTGTGTATGTGTTTGATAAAAACGTTGAATTTCAGATACAGCTTTGCAACCATGTGAGGTAAAATGGTTCAATACCAACCAATCGATTGACCCATCATTCACACCATTCATCAACCAATCACAGCGTACCTTTTAAAAAGGTTTCCAAAGTTGGTTCTGCTTCTGCAAATCTCTGTGTGATGTTGTTGGAAATGACGATCGCCATGATGATACCATAAATTGCAACCGCTTCACAGAAAATAATGCTGTAATATAAGAAAGATGCATGACAGAACAAGCTACCATCAAGATAGTGCAAAGCTAGAAGGAATCTACGGTTCCAACGGTTATAACCGCAGGAAAATCATTTATTTTTAAAGACTTCTTAAGTAAGCAACAGTATATATGTAAAATATGTGGTCTAAAAATATCCCCAATGTAATTATGCGATGAAAAGTACATTAAATTGCAAAAAAGGAAAGCATATAAAAATGTATTTACTTCATTAATATTATTTCTGTCACAATTTTTCATGGGAAAAATGGGAATCACTATCTAAATTCTGAGGGTAGTGATCCTCAACGAAGTGGGGAACTGGTTATAAAAGGTGTTGGGGTCAAGCAGTCCTGCATTCTCTATGCTCAATAATTTACTCATGTATAGGCCAAAAATTATCCATTTTACTTTATTTTTAAACTCCAGTCCAGGAATTATAGCCTTATCAATCATCTGTTATTGTTAATCATCAAGGTAACAATGTATGGAAGAAATGCTCTCGGGCAGAAATGTTATAAAATGACAACTCTTGTTCCATTTACATGCCAGCAACTTCATTCCTTGAGCTTGATAAGGACCCAAGACTGAAAATGTAGAGGAAAACAACTTCTTCCGACATATTTTCAAAACAAGATTTTTCCCACTTTCCAGAACCACAAACCCATAGAAATGCAACTGTATTATTAGAAATGTCAAAAGGACAGCAAGTTCGCCTATTTCAAGCTAGCATAGAGAATGAGCTTATTGAGGGACGTAATAATGGGCTAGGGAAAATTGATTCAAATTACCTGAGCTTTGAAGGATGCACTTACCTTTTCCTTTGTTTTAGATTTTCATAACATTTTACTACAATACAATACAATACAATACAATCAACTTTATTAAGCACCAGAAACTGGGCAATTTCAGCTCGCAAGATACAATCATGATACATAAAATGAAATGAGCAAAAAGCTAAAAACATTTAAAAGATAAAAAGAGTAAATATATACAATGATGAAAATAATAAAATAGAAAAATGCATATGAAATAATGCACATGGACTATCTGGAGTGGTTGGCATTATGAAAGGAAATGGCTTTTGGCACCAAGGAATTTCTAAAACGATTTGTGGCGATAGCTGGAAGCCTCATTCTACCACTCCTGGCAATCAACCTATTCATAAATTCATTGTGTAATGGATGGTTGGTGTCCGCGAGGAGGGACTTAAGTTTGCGATCGAGACTGGAGTGGTAGAATGAGTCTATATTTGGTAAATTGCTTTCATTGAAAAGTCGACTCGCTCTTCTGATGACAGAATTGATTCTATAGGTGTCATGCTTGGAGGCACAACCACCCCAGCAAACGATGCAATAGCTAAAAACAGATGTAAAAACGGAACGATAAAAAAGTTGTAAAATGTTACTGTCGACGTGGAAAGATTTCAGTTTTCTGAGGCAATATAGGCGAGAGTTGAGTTTTGACATTGTGGCATCTGTATTGTCTGACCAAGTGAGTTTATTGTTGATTACTACACCTAAATACTTGTTAGATTGCACACGTTCAACCTCAGAGTCAGCAATTGTAATTGGGTCAGGAGGATAACAATGCTGTCTAAAATCAGCAACCATCTCTTTTGTTTTGCTGACATTCAGGATAAGGAAGTTTTGGTCACAATAGCTTACAAAATTGCTGATTTCACTTCGGTAATGTGAGTCATCGTCATTTGTGACAAGCCCAATCAGAGCTGTATCGTCAGCAAATTTGACGATAGAACATGACTCGGTCACTGCCTGGCAATCATAGGTGTACAAGCTAAAAAGAAAAGGTGCTAGTACAGTGCCTTGTGGTGCTTCTGTATTTGAAATGACAGTGCCCGAGGTATGTGGATTCAACCTTACATACTGCGGACGAGAAGTAAGATAGTTCAGTATCCAGTAAATAATTGACATGGGAACATCCATGGTTTGGAGTTTAGATGCCAACAAGTGAGGCTGAATTGTATTGAATGCCGACGAAAAGTCAAAAAATGTAATTCTAGCTGAATTACTGGCATTTTTTGTCGGTTGATTAGCCCCTTGTTTCTCTGCAAACGCTCTGGTATCTAGATGAGATGAAACCTCATTCAGAGCTACCAGGATAGCGTCCTCGGGACTTCTATTATTACGGTAGGCAAATTGATATGGATCAATGAAATCGTTCACATGCTTCTTGAGTTGTGACAGTGCCAAGCGTTCACAAGATTTGAATGCAACGGAAGTAAGCGCTACGGGTCTGAGGTCATTCATGCATGACACCTTGGGTTTCTTAGGCACTGGGACAATGCATGATGTTTTCCAAATTGTGGGAAAAATACCTGATTGAAAAGACATATTAAAAATGTTACAGAAAATACTACAGAGTTGATCACTACATAATTTAAGTAATCGAGGAGAAATATCATCCGGGCCTGGTGCTTTGGAGGGTACAATGTTACGAAATTCATTCCGTACCTCCTCCTCAAGCCTCAAAGTATCTTGAATTTGTCCCAGATATTTTAAGACAAGAAAAGGTTACTACCTCACCCAGTAATCCTCAAAACATGAGATAGAAGGCTATATTGTTTGACTATTCTTTCATGCCAGCACAAATATTTTAATTGCTATTCATGTCAGGAATGTCATTACCATATGAAACAAAAACTCTTCCAAAAACTTAAACCTGATGCCAACGACGATGCCAGAGGGAGAATAGTTCTCACTCTTCTTCAAATAGTCGAGTTAAAACTCAATGATCTGAAGTACACTGTCCACAAGGCACTGACTTCTGCATTACTGGAAGAAAATAGTGTTCATCCAAGAATTTTGGTGAATATGTCTTACACACAAAGAGAACTGTTTGTCAGCTTGGCTCAGACATACTAAAAAGTTTGTCAGCATGAACATGATGTTTGGTTGTATTGGGTAACCTTATGATTGATATATCCATCCTCTAGATTAATTGCAACCCCATCAATTACATACTAAATAAAACAAAACACTTTACAGGAAAAGGTGTAATCGTAACAAACCTGATTAGATTTTTGGTACGAATTCTGGGTGCCTTTACACCACCTCCAATTATGCTAACTCCCGTTGTAAAGATTCCCCTGTGAACGTGAAATAAATAAGGTTAAACTGAAATGAAATTATTTTACAATTTTTCATATACATGAAACAACACTTTCATTTCAAAGTAGATTTATTCAAGAAAATATGCAAATTCATTATGTCATCAGTTAAATACCTCTCCATTTTTTGACGCAAATGTTTTTAAATCCTCGACCAGAGGTATCAGTTTTGGGAAGCAACTGACAATTCATAACTTAATAAGTATTGCCTTCTTCATACTCCTAATTTGATTAGGATAGACAATTCTTAACGTCACCAAAAGCTGAATTTTATGAAATAACTAGAATTTTTCAGCACACAATAGAGTGCATATCTCTGCCCCTTGGCAACTCCAACATGCCTAATATATTGTAGAGTTCATTCCCCTAGGCCCACCAAGTTTCAACCAAAAGAATTTCTTCTTCACTTTTGAACTTTGTTGACCACTTCCATTCTGAATACTTCAGGATCATCTACTATCTGATTGATCATTGTTTTCAGTTTTAATCAGGCCAAACATTCGTTGTTTGAGTTTCATTCAGGCAAGATTCACATTCCATCATTTAACATTCATGGCAAAATCCATTGCTTTGATACCAGAAACCACTTGACTTGATATTCTTTGAGTCCAGAAAATGGATTGTTTGAAAATCCTTTCATGGCATGAATTCATTGTTTAGCACATTCCATTACATTCCTTAACAAATCTCACCCTAAAATATCCCCAGCCCTCCATTTCTGCCCTCCCCCTATTTCAGTATGTCCCAAAATGTCATCACTTCTTCCTTAAGCAGTAACAAAACCACACAGCAAATTGAATCAAAATCCAATCATTAATTCTTGAGATAGGTTGATGACAAACAAACAAACAAACAAACAAACAAACAGAGGCAAAAACGTAATTAATTATAAAGAACTGCATAAATATCTTTTGATTGCCTTCCTCATACTACATAGCAATTTGTTACTACACAGTCAGAGGAACCTTCAAACGTACATCAGTCCTACAGTAGCTAAGAAACCAAACAAGCTTTTCACAAACTGTGTAGACCCATCTACTACGAACCTTTGTTTTCCAGAAGTAACATAATTATATTAGTGTCAGCAGTAATTAAATGATACCTGAATGCATGACAATCCTGTCATGTACTTGCTGTTATACCAATCTTTCTAAATTAAAACTTCATTTTTTTTCTCTTTTATTTGTGTTCAATTTTCCCTCTGTACAAACCTATGATGTAACACATACAGTAGCTTCATCCAATAATCCTTCTTTTACATGGTAAATTAAGCAAAATCAAGACCAACATTATACCCACATGCAAACTAACATTTGGAACATGTACACCCACTTTTCCATTTTTAGATGAAACTCTACTGTGTGTTCTCTGAACTTATGAAAAAAGTCACAGAATTCATTTTAAGTTTTCTTTTTCTTGATAACATTATTTGCAAATGCCACTATCTTACATTTATTCCTATGTACAGTAAAGTTTGAAATCTTACCATGCAGCTCCTACGACAGACAGTGAAATTGAAGCTGCAGTTCCCAGGTTGGCCCAAAGAGCTGGTGGAATACTCATAAGAAACCTGAAAATTTACAATACATTGAAATAATTTTATCTACAAAAAATAAAAAACATCAATCAATATTGCTCATACAGGAACAAAATAATAAACTGACATTTGCTATATACTGTAGCACAGTACTGAAAGTGTACCTGAATCTATTTCACATTCATTTCCAAATTTGGAGGTTCACTTGTGCAATAAATGCTATTGTCAATTTCTATTGCGCTAAACTTATCAGGATGCATGTTTACCCATAGGCTAATATAATAATAGTAGCTAATATAATTTGCACACCCATCCCTGTATTAACCTCAGGATTTTCAAACACAAAAATTGACATGAAAATTTGATAACATCATACCATACACAAAAACTAAAGTCAGATCTTGTTTTTTGTTATACAGCTGATAAACTTCAAAAAGGATCAGCATTGTTCATGATTAAATTAATGAGAAAAACGAAAACACACACACACACAAAATCCCAAACATTTGGTATTGTTTATCAATTTTTTTTTTTTTTTATCAATCCATCAAAAAATTATAATTTTCATTTAAATCACAAAACGATTTGCGCTGTACTGTACCTTAAAGAAAACATCTAAGGTAAAACTATCTGCATAGGTTAAGTTGGCAAAAATCCTTCTAGAGGACACAAACGCTAACCGAACATACCAAAAGTAAAAGGCAAAAAAAAAAAATCAAATGGGTTGTTTTCTAACAAAGATACAAAAATCACTTAAGAAATCATCTGTTTTGAAAACTGCATTGCCCTCACAGCGAATCAATTTGTGAGAAATGATTCTTCAGCAGAAAAATACATACAGACTTATCTCAACAAATTTTTTCATGCTGTTAGCTTTTCAAATACTGTATGCATTGTACTGTACTTTTGGTATCCCATGAAATTAATTAGCACCTCATTCATCAGAACAGTGAAAACAAAACAAAAATAAATAACAAACACATTTGCAGACAAAAAAAAATAATATTTAGCAAATTATACTGTGCTGTACTTACCATCCTGGATCTAGCCTGTGTATCTGGTCTGTCAACAAATAATATAAGACTGTAGAGAAAAAATTTATACAGTAAATAGGCTTTTAATCATCAGTATATGAAATATGAAACATAATTATGCTTATATGAAATAGCATGAAATCAGAGCTCGAAATTAGCATTGGTTTATATCACCAATCCATTGGGCTGTGTCACCTCACATTTCACTCGCCCGAATTAACTTTCCACAAGTCCATCGTTTCTTCATGTCTCACATCAACATAATCGAACCATTATGATAATAGAACTAGTTCAATGATCTTGATTGATTGAAATTGTGCTAGCCTGTACATGAAATTCACTAGCCCTTGGCTAGCGGGCTTATACCGATCCCTGCATGAAATTTTGAAGGACTGAATGGAAGCTTTTTTGAAAGATTGATAAAAAGTTGGTTTCATTTCTACTGTATGAGAAGATTGATATAGTGTACTAGGCCCATTTGATACAAACATTTGTGTACCACACTTGTGAGATACCTTAAAGGGGAAAATACCTTCATCAGCTTCACTCCACTAAGTTTGCTGATTTTAGGTATAGGAAATCAGCCATTCAAAGAAAGAAAAATGGGTGCTGAAGCAAAAGTCAATGGGATTTAACACGTGCTCAAAAGTAGTTGCCCTAAAAATTTAGGGCAACTGATATTTCAGTATCGTTATTAAGACCAACATAGAAAAATGCCTGGACAGTGGATGGACGTGTGATGGCGGTGATTGACAATGGTTCGGGTGATTTTTGAAAGGGAATCAGATCACAGCGCAATCTTCAGTTTTAATCATATTCATTTCACATTCATTCTTTCGATAACTTAAACCTGTGACAGCATATCGCTTTAAAGGTACAGTAAATATGGCATCTTTCTTTTATCACAATCTTGTTGCTTGGTTACCGTTATTCTGAAAGCCACTCCAACAATATAGACTTGGAACTAGACTTTGTTTCTTTTCAACACAAACATTGTTATGGATTTCTAACATAACATTGAAAAGATGATGGGCTAAGAAGGATAAATTACTCCATAAAAAGCCCAAACTAACACCACCACCACCACAATTTTTTTTAAAATAAATCAAAGATACCCAGAATAAGTAAAGAACTTATCAATGTTGACTTTGAAATCGTGAACAGAATTGGAGCTAACTCCAATTTAGATCGATTTGGTTGCTATTGTACTTGTAATGTAAGTAGCAACTATTGTTTTCTTCTATATGTTTGATTTATCTTATTATATGGTATGTTTTTTCTTCTTTCTTCTCTTTTGTTAATGGCCAATTTAAATGCCAGTGTGTTTAGCCATTGTGACTTTAAAAGACCTAATCTACTTAATCCTACTGAAGGAATGATATAGCCATGAGTGACTCATATTTTTTAATTAAGTTATGTAAGCTTCCTCCAATGATTTGAATGGTGTTTTCTTAGATAGCTTAGTCAGCAATTGTATAACAAATAATGACCAGCATGCATTTTATAATGATAATTAACTGTTCTTACATCAACATCAATGATTTACATACTAAGGAATATACTTCTGGGACTAATTTATCTGTAGTACAAATTCATTCATGTAGCCTATGGAAAAATCATGATGCTGTACATACTTTATTGTACTCAAATACGCAATGTGCCTTTCCAATCGCAGCTATTTCTAAAACAGGGATGCATACTAATAGTCCATTATCTATGGTCAATATTTCTAATTACAACTTTATATGCAATAATAGGAACAATGGGTGGTGTTGGTTTTTATATCCGGGAGGAAATTCAGTTTCTCATCAGGGAAGATTTAACAAATACATGTACTTAGGCCCACTTTGAATCTTTGTTTATTAATACAACTTAAGTATTCTCCAAAAAATAAAATCCGACAAAGGAACATGCTTTTTAAAGGGTGATTGACCTCTTACAATATGGTATTGATACTAACGTGACCAGTTTCCTGGATCACCTCTATTCTTTCTCGTTTGTACCCCAACCAACTAGAATAACTGACCACTCCACTACGCTCACTGATAATATATTTTGTAATGATTCAAGCCATAAGCTCTCTAGTGTTATTATTGTTTGTGACATAAGTGACCATTTTCCAGTGTACTCCAACTTGCATATTTCAGATCAGAACTCGCAGGAAGATAAAATTTATTTCAAGAGAGATACCTCCATTAAATGCATGAGCGAGTTTGACAAAAAACATTCCTGGACCCTTGTTATTTCTTCTATATATAAACGACCTACCTCTTTGTTCTAAAAAACTGTATTTTCTGTTTGCTGATGACACCAGCATTCTTTACAAGACAAGTGACCCCCGTTCCTCCATCCCTTTGATTAACCATGATCTTAAAATAGTTTCAGAATGGTTTAAGGCAAACAAACTGTCCCTGAATGTAAAAAAGACCAACTTTAACTTATTTTATCAACTTTGCAACAAGTTTCAAGATCTTAAGATTTGTATTGATGACACTTGTGTAAATCAAATTAATTCTGTTAAATTTCTTGGACTTAATCCTGACCCTCATTGTAATTGGAAGCTTCATACCAATACGTTATGAACAAGACTGCCAAAATTATGGGAATCCTGTATAAGATAAGTAACTTTGTACCACAGAAGGTTCTTATTTCATTATATAATTCTTTTATTTTAACACAATTGTCTTGCTGTATTATTGTTAGTATGGGGTAATACTCACCCCACTTACCTTAACCGCCTAATCATTCTCCAGAAAAAGTTATTCATGTAATCACATGGTCAGACTCATTATCTCACCGCTTTTGAAAGATTGAAGATCCTCACTTTGTTCAATATTGATAGATTCCAATTATGTGTATTCATGTATAAAGCTATTAACAACCTTTTGCCTAACTTGCTATGCAGCCTCTTCAGCTTTAATTCAGGCATCCATGACCAGTTTACTAGGCACTCGAGTAATTTACATGTGTACAGTATTAGCTCCGGACATTCAAAGAAAGTCCTTTTGCTTCTCAGGTGTGCAATTCTGAAATACTCTTGGTACTGTGACAAGCCCCATCAGTTTCTATCTTTCAAAGAAAATTTAAGCAATTACTGTGGTATATTAAAAAAACACTATATTGTCAATTGTCTGTGCCTTAAGTCACTTTTTTTTTCTTCTTAGTAATTAAAGGTGTGCATGTGTGTCTGGGAGGAGATGTTGGGATTCTGTAGGGTATCTAGGGCTTAGTTTACATGTTATAATAGCATGGTAGTATGATATGCCTATCATCTTGTATTATTTGCATGTACCATGATAAAGGAGGGGGGGGGGGGAATAGTCTATTCTATATGTATTTTTCCTGTATATATAAGTTTTAATTATCTTACATTCCTTTATTTGTTTCTTTGTACAGGGGGTCTGCTTTGTAAGAGCAACAGCTCATTTAGACCTCCTCCACCAATCATCTTTTTATCTGAAAAGTTTTGTTGTTAAATTATCATAATTAGTGTGGAAAATATTCAATCAAATCAAGCATAAACAATTCCAAGTGACAGAAACTTCGAAGCTCTGACTGGGAAAAGCTTTTTCGCCAAAACAAGCATAAAGGGTCTTCTAATTTTGTCTTTTTGAGCACTAAATCATCTTCGAAGAACTATGCATAAGCATTAAAGCAAGAAAGGTACATAATATGGTAAGATAGCAAGTTTGGAAAAAATTTCGCCCCATCGACCATGGGCCTAAGTTTGGTAGCCTAACATTCAACACACCCACAATGGAAAGTGTATTAACCCATTGTACACGCCACCAGTATGTCAAAAAGTGTATTGTGGGATATGACAAATAGCTAATCATACCCTAACCTATGTTGAATGTAGTTAACATAAGAGGTGCGTGGACGTCCCGGTCTTCTTTTGCCAAGAGTTGGAATGTAATTTTAACTTTATGTGAACATAGGTAATAAAGAATTATTATGAAGCCTTTCTTTGAGTTCAATCAGTTTGCATGGAAGACTGTCTGCATTGGTATACCAGCAAAATAGATTATCGTTATTAGTCCTCATACTTGTATAACTGTTGTGGTTTGATTTTATATCCTTGGCTTTTTATTATTTTCATGTTTCATGGAAGCCACATACTTTTTTCAAGTGACAGAGGATGAAATACTTGATGAGCTTCTTTCTTTGGATGCTAGCAAATCACAAGTTCCTGATAATCTTCACCCACATGTTCTTAAAGAGTTAGCTCATGTCCTAGCCAAACCAATCAGCATTATATTCAACAAGTCACTTCATTCAATGGAAGTTCCTGACAAACCTCCGTGGTGTAGTGTTTAGTGCTTTGTCCTCTCACTCGCACATCCCGGGTTTGTATCCCGGTTCTCCTGCAACCAGTGAGTTTACAACTGGTTATCAAAGACCATGGCCGTCTTGATATAATGTCCAGCACTGGATGCTTTTGGGACGTAAAACCTTGCTAAGTGGAAACTAGCCAACATTTCTGCCATCTACAAAAAGGGTAACCCGCAACAACCAGACAAATATAGACCTGTGTGTGAGTCTCACTAGTATAGTATGCAAGATTTTGGAATCTATCCTCCGTGAACATATAATGGATTATCAATTACAAAATAATCTGATCTGTGACCAACAATTTGGTTTTATAAAAGGCCGTTCAACCACTCTCCAACTTCTGAATGCTTTGGATTCTTGGTCAGCAGCTCCTGACAACAAGATACCAGTTGATATTTTCCTAATATATTTTAAGAAAGCTTTTGACACAGTCCCTCATGAGCAACTACTGACTAAACTCCATGGATAAGGTTTTCATAACCCCTTATTTCGCTAGTTGAAGTCCTTTCTCTCCAACCATGTGCAAAGAGTGAGTGTTAATGGGTGCTTCTCTCCTTGGAATGACATAACTAGTGGCATCCCCCAGGGTAGTGTTTTAGGACCAGTAATTTTATCATATATATATAAACAACCTGCCACTTAAAGTGGGATCCAATGTTCTCCTATTTACAGATGACACCAAAATATTCAGGCCTATTCATACTAATATGGACTATCAATTACTACAGAATGATCTCTACTCACTTCAAAATTAGATCTTTGGCTGTTGAGATTCCACCCTAAGAAGTGCCAGGTTCTCTCTATCAACTCAAGTTACCAGTTTCCCTATCACATGGTGGATGATAGTAGTAATTCAATTAAGTTCTTATCCCATGTTTGTGATGCTAAAGATATAGGTGTATTGGTTGACTCTCAGCTCTCCTTTGATGGTTACATCAATTCCAAAGTCAAGAACGCCAACAGCATTCTTAGCCTAATCAGACGCACATTCACTTATATCAATGAAGATAATCTGATCATCTTTTTCAAATTGTGAGATCACACCTTGAGCTTGCTATTACTATCTGGCATCCAAGGTGCATTCCATGCACTAAATTTTAAAGATCTACGGCATGGAGTTTACTTCTTTTTTGGCGTACTGGCATGGAAATGGATCCACAGTCCACTTGTCCCATATTTTATTTCATTAAAAAAAAACACACAATACAGTATATATACATTTAAAGTTTTCTTGAGTAAGCAAGAACAGGTGATCTAAAAACATCCCCAAAGTAATTGTGAAATGAATAGTATACTAAATTGCTAAAGAGGGAAGCATTTATGATATTTCTATCAAGATTGTTTGTGGGAAGATTTTCAATTAAACTACTGGCTAAAAGATTACTCTTGGCGTACGAAAGTGAAGGCCTTGGGATACCTTCGGCATAGATATAACATGGAATGCACCCTGGTGTGGCATCCATTCCAAAAGAAGCACTTAGTTGCAAGAATGTTCTGTGCAGGCAACTAAGTTACTTCCTGTATTAAAAAATCTTTCCTACAACGAGCATTTGCAGAGACTCTGGATACCTACGCTTTCTTTCAGAAGACTTAGAGGTGACATGATTAAAGTCTTTAAGAATAAGACACTAAATGGTTACTATGATCCTAACGTTAGAGTGTTCTCCATGAGTTAATCTCCACACTTCTGTCACTGCTACACACGGCCATCAACTCAAGTTCTTTCTCAAATCTACCTGGAGCAAACACAGGATTGCGTCGTAAGTTACTTCTTTAGCCATTGGAACTCCTTAACAGGCTTAAGCAACACTGTCATTACAGCACCAATCATCAATACTTTAAAAACCATCTGGACAATTTCTGGAGCTCAGGGCCTTTAAGTTTTAACTTAAGCCTTGGTTTGACCATGAATCTGCCCTATAATATATCAATTAGTTCAACACTGACACAGAGCTGGAACTTGAGGTTTTGCATTCTGTATCATCACAAGGTATCTGAAGGTAATGTAGCCTAACGTTAGAGTGTATACAAGCATAGCAGGCTCCTCCTCTGTGAAATGAAGGATGCATTAAAGGATTTGTTCAGGGGTCAAGCAAATCTATCTCATACAATAGAGGACTTCAAAAGAAACAAAATGGTGAAGAAAGCATTCAAAAATCTTATTTTACTAAGGAGATATTCAAGTTTAAAGTTTTATATTATTTGTGTAGAAACAACTGAAATCAGACTAGTTCAGTTGTGATGTCATAGCCTTGGATTCCTCAGTCTTAATGTATTCTATCATATTTTGTCCTGCGATTCTACAGGTTAAAAACCATGGGATCTATCAAAATAGTAAAACTGAATCTAGGAAGGTATTTATAATATACCACCTGAAGAAATTTGAGAATAAATAATTTAAATAGTGAAAAAATTAAATAAACTTTCTTTTAAAATACATGAAGACTTTAGAGGAATCTGAGGCTGTAACATCACAACTAGTCTGATTTCAGTCGTTTCTACAGAAATGATACCAAAATTTAAACTTGAATATCTCCTTAATTTTCTGTTCACAATTTCAAGGTTAACATTGATAAGTTCTTTACTAACTCTAGGCGTCTTTGATTTTTTGTGGTGGTGGTGTTAGTTTAGGCTTCGGTGGTGGTGTTAGTTTGGGCTTTTTATGTGGTGACTAACCCTTCTTAACCCGTATTCTTGTTATGTTATGTTAACAGAACAATATTTTTGAATGCTTTCTTCACCATTTTGTTTCTTTTTAAGTCCTGTTTCATAGATGTACATGCTTCACCACTGAACTAAATCTGCCCTCACCTGCATTTGTAGTAAAATCCTTGAGCATATAATCCACTCACATGTGATGAAATTTCTTGATGAGCATAATATCTTAACTGATTTACAACATGGCTTCCGTGCAAAAAGATGGACTGAAACACAACTCCTCTTAACAATAAATGATATCTCTAAACAAATTGACCAAAACAGTAACGTCTCTATGGCTATTCCTGACTTCTCAAAAGCCTTTGAAAAAGTCCCTTACCAACGCCTCTTATCCAAACTTTCCGCCTATGGCATTAATGGAAATCTCCTGGCCTGGTTTGCATCATTCCTCAACAACCGCATCCAGCGTATTGTCTGTAATGGTGAAATCTCTGATTCTAAACAGGTTTTATCCGGTGTACCACAAGGTACTGTTTTGGGTCCATTACTTTTCCTGTTATATGTAAATGACATCCCTGATAATATAAACAGCACAGTAAGACTGTTTGCTGATGACTGCCTTGTGTACAGAACAATTGATAATCCCTCTGACCAACAAATCCTCCAAGATGATCTTAACAAACTTGAATGGCAAAACAAATGGCAAATGAATTTCAACCCCTCTAAATGCTACATCTTGTCAATTTCCTCCAAGAAATGCTTTAAATCACCTGTTTATACCTTTTGCAACCAGCCACTAAAACATGTCATCTTCCACCCATACCTAGGTGTTGAAATTGATAATAAACTTAGATGGGATAAACATATACATAACATAACCAAGAAAGCTAACTCTGTACTTGGCCTATTAAAACGTAACCTCTCAAACTATACCACCGACATTAAATCCACTGCTTATAAAGCTCTAGTCAGGCCAGTACTTGAGTACGCATCAGCAGTTTGGGACCCCATCACCAGTGCGATGTGGATAAACTTGAATTTATTCAAAGGAGAGCAGCCAGGTTCTGTATAGCAGACTACTCTTATAAATCTAGTGTAAAAAACATGCCTTATAAATTAGATTGGCCCCTGCTAAAAACAAGAAGGTACAACACCCGGCTACATATGCTATATAAAATCCATAACAATCTTGTCACCATCAATAAAGATGAACTTATCCCCACCGTCAAAACTAATACAAGAAATAATCATGACCTTAATTTCCAGGTTCCCTATGCTAAAAAGAATGTATATAAACACTCTTTCTTCCCTCACACACTAAAAGATTTGAACGCTTTACTGTCAGACATTGTACATGCATCTTGAAGGATTTTTGCCGACTTAACCGATTCAGATTCAGAACCCTTTAATTTAAAGGCTACTAAAGACATTTCAAGAGCTTATTAAAGCCTTTGAGCACAACATACCATAAAAGACGACGGTCTGCGATGGCCTTTCTTTTGTTATGTTACATGTTTTGTTAATGCCAAGGGTTGGAACTTTATAAGCGATACGCTACCTACGTGATACAGGTACATCTCACTGCAATAGTGTGCAACATACTGTAGCCTACCTCTGATAACGATAATCTTCGGTCCTGAACTTGATATGTCATCTGTAACGAATTCTTACCTATTCCTGTAGCTATTGATGCCACTATTCCCGTAGAAGTATACAGTCGATAAGACATTCTTTTTAAATATTTCTCAGAAACTCATTGAAAGTTGGCTTAAAAAAGGGAAGGAATCACTTGTCTCAGTTCTTCATTCACCTGTTCACAGATTTTTCGCTGAACTGAAATTATAGCATCAGCTGACCTATGGCCTGATTACTAAACTCTGGCTTGTGACTTCCGGTTTTGTTTCGACTCGTTTGCTGGCTCTGTCATGTCGTCGTCGTCATATGTACAATTTGTCAAAATACTTCGAAAGGTGAAAACAAATTGTAAAATTTAAAAATAAGGATATTCAAATATCACGAAGAACGAAGTGCAATTAGACAAAGAGCAAAAAGTAATTCTTTTGCAAATAAATTTTGAGGGTTTAGCCGAAATCGGGACTAACAGCGGATGGGGACCAGAGGATGGGGGATGGGTGAGGGGAATGCATGAAAAATTCTAAAGTGCAGAAACACAAATAATACAAGGTATTGGGGGCGGCGATCACACCTTTTTTTTTTTTAAAGCGTTATCTCCGTCCCTTGCTGCATATAATTCCGATACTCGCGCCATCACCTCTTGTTGTTGCTATGGCATACTTTTTTCGTCATAAAAAAAAAAGAAAAAAAAGTAATTTCTCTTCAGATTCACCAGCGTTTTGCAACACGTACCTGATTATTCTCGCAATGTACGTTTTAAGAAACGTTGTAGCAAATACCAACTTCTTCACTCCCGATATAACCCATACCCTTTCGTTTGAAGGCGTTCGGGGTAGGTGGACGGGGAAGGTGACGAAGGCCTGAGGTGAAAAATGTAGCTTAAAAATGTATCGATGTGGCCTGGGTTGGGTAGACACGCCAGTGCAGCACAATTGGTTATCAAGAACGTGGACATTGACTTGGATGTCAATGTTATGTCTGTCCGTAAGCTCCTTGGTACGTCGTACCTGTGTTCTCGTCCGGGTCGTATTAAGCGTTTCGTGATAGCATTGTTACTATCATAACCGAAAACCGAATACGCAGGCGACGACCTCGTCATTGTAAATGTGTTTTCACTCGTCGTCGTGTATCGATGTATAAATGATGAAAACAAACTTTAAAACAGATGGATATGATAACCATGAGGCCAGTGACCAGGAGGGGTTCATCCGAGCGAACGAACCCCCTTTTGTTGAGAAAGTTCCCTTTTGAAATCTAAAAATATAATAAGCACCCGGAATATAAATATTTTCCCCTTTTATACAAAAATGACCCCCCTTTTAAATTCCTGAGTCCCTTTTTGTTGAGAAAGTGTCTTTTTGAAATCTAAAATTATAATAAGCACCATAAGCACCCAGAATTTGTTCAGTTTTGCCCTTTTATACGAAAAACAACCCCCTCTTAAATTCCTGAACCCCTTTTGTTGATAAAGTGTCCTTTTGAAATCTAAAAAATATTAAGCATCCGGATTTCAAGATTTTGTACGAAAAACACCCTCCCCCCCACTCCTTTTAAATTCTAAGTTGAACCTATTTTGTTGAGAAATTGTTCTTTTGAAATCTAAAAATATAATAAGCACCCGGAATATTTGTTGCCATTTCATACGAAACACAAAGCATCTTTCAAATTCCTGAACCCACTTTTGTTGAGAAAGTGTTCTTTTGAAATCTAATAAAATATTAAGCACCTGGAATTTTTGCCCTTTTATGCAAAAAAAAAAAAAAAAAAAAAAACCAGCCCCTTTTCAAATTCCTGACTACGGGCCTGACCTATTTGCAAAATTTGTAATATCTCAGTAACAGCAAATCGGATAAAAATCCTGATGTACTATTTTGTGATTTTTCCAGATCTATTTATTCCTGGTGACTGCCGTTGTAATTAGGGGTACCATGTCAAAACTCATGACATTTTATTCAGGCTTTGTTACACTACACCGAATTTACATTTTTCAAAAAATGATTTATTCAAGAAAATAAAAAAAATATGTACTACTGCCATGATTTTTAATAGATTCTACGCAATTTTACTCTGCCTCTACGCGTCCAAATACCTTTAACCTTTAAAAGAATATTCCTATGGCCCGAATTTTCATCTATATGATAGAAGACTATTCATAGGCATTGGTGAAGAGACCATGTTGACCGGTTGATATAGTCTATATATCTCATTTATTGATTTCTAAAAAAAGTGAAAAACGACAAAGTGGGGTAAAAAGAGCAATTCAAGAAACTGTCTGCCACTGATCACCTTAAATTGAACACCGCTACTTGTAATTTACAGGCCTACTTCTTGTCCTCTACTGTGGCAATGTGATGTGCAGTAGCTCGGTGGTTAAGGAGTCGCATACTCATGATGCTCGTATTCGAAAAGTTCCGGGTTCGATTCCTGTTATGAGCTCTGCATTGTGTCCTGAGCAAGACACTTTGCTCGGCTTGTTTTAGTTCACTGAGTACGAGCACTTATGGGGTGTTAGCTTGCGATGGATTTCATTGCGATGGACTTATGGGGAGTTAACTTGCGATGGATTTCATTGCGATGGACTTATGGGGAGTTAACTTGCGATGGATTTCATTGCGATGGACTTATGGAGAGTTAACTTGCGATGGATTTCATTGCGATGGACTTATGGGGAGTTAACTTGCGATGGATTTTATTGCAATGGACTTATGGGGAGTGAACTTGCGATGGATTTCATTGCGATGGACTTATGGGGAGTTAACTTGCGATGGATTTTATTGCAATGGACTTATGGGGAGTGAACTTGCGATGGATTTCATTGCGATGGACTTATGGGGAGTTAACTTGCGATGGATTTCATTGCGATGGACTTATGGGGAGTTAACTTGCGATGGATTTTATTGCAATGGACTTATGGGGAGTGAACTTGCGATGGATTTCATTGCGATGGACTTGCGGGGGAGTTAACTTGCGATGGATTTCATTCACTTCCCGTCCTGGCCCAGTCAAGTCAAAGTTTAAGTGCGCTTTGTTGGCAGCCGGAGAGCTTGACTGGAAGCGCTGTGGTCTTAATGGAATGGCGCGTTATAAAAGCCTACAAACAAACAAATTGGCGTGACATTCAGGGAGAGTCATATATTCTGGTTCGCTTGCGCCATTGAAACTGGGGATAAGCACCGGATTTATGAGCCTAATCTGTTAATGGCTCAGATGGAGTTGGCTATCTTTAGCTTAACTGTGGCAACGTCACTGGCCTCGAGTAATCGCTCCTTAGGCTGAATCTTTTCCAGAATTCCAGGTGAAATAAAACACACAAAAAACAGTTGAATATCCAATTGGTCCTAAATTGTTTCAAAAATTTCCAACTGTTTCCAAATGGTTTTTCAATTTTCGAAATGGGGTAAATTTTTATTTTCCAGTTAGCAGGTTGAGGTTATTATTTCCAGTTGAAAGTTGACAAATTTCAATCTGCCAATTGGGATTGAATCTCTATTTAAGATTATGTTTATCACCCATTTTGACTTTTGAATTGTTTGAACTGTTGTTGGAGTTTACAATTGTTTTAAGATGGAATTATTATTTTTCAGGCATAGGAATGATTTTTTTTCATTAGAAACTTTGGTTTTCCAATTAACTGCTAGATTTCTATTTTCAAGTTGTAAATGTATATTATCAATTCTTCTTTGTTATTTTAAACCTGTATATAATTTCTTCAAATCACCTATTCTAAACAAAAATGATATTTATGGAGCCTGTATCATATGCCTTTGCTATTTTCACCATATACCAAAAGTATGATATACCTTACAGTTGGTAAACACTAGTCTGATGAAATATATTTTTATTATTGTTTTATACTATCATTTTTGTTTCATTCAGTTCTGAATTGAAAAGATTATGCTTTGAGATTTGTGTGAAAATGACCTAATTATGTTTTGAAATGTGGCGTTGGATTTTCAAATCTTTTCAAGTTAATTTTCCAATTGTTTCCAAATAGAAATTTAAATTTCCAGTTGAAAAAATTCCATTCGAAGTGAGAGGAGTCAAGCCAATATAATGTGAAACTTAAAAGTGTTATCACGGAAAATTTGTCTTTATATATAATATGTGATTTATAAATACTTATTTATATCAAAGATGACAACCTAGGACAAACAGTTAAATGGCACCGAGAATGATACTG
Organism: Chiridota heheva; assembly: GCA_020152595.1. Taxonomy (NCBI): domain Eukaryota; kingdom Metazoa; phylum Echinodermata; class Holothuroidea; order Apodida; family Chiridotidae; genus Chiridota; species Chiridota heheva. The sequence continues at coordinate 1,936,261 of JAIGNY010000812.1, read as the reverse complement.
AATGGCTTCCAAGCAAACTTAATTTGTTTTTATACAAATTGTACAAATTTTCATTACATTTTTGTTCAAAGGTAAAATCAAACTAAAACTTTAGTCAAATAATTATTGATATTTACATTATTAATATTTACAATAATTAGTTCTTGCTTAAGCATTTTCTTTGAGCTGTTGAGGGTGTATGTTTTGTGAGACTCTAACAAGGCTAAGCTGCTAAAGTTGAGCTTAATTACAAGGAAAATGGAAAATCATTGCGGTTAGAACCATTTCACCCAAATTGAAATCCTTTCACCCCAACTAAAAAGTTAGAGGAGGGGGAGAGGGTTACAAATTATTTTCATACGAAAAATATAGGTTTCTGCATTCATACCAAAAAAAATCATGATTTTGATTAAGAGCAGAAAATATAAAGCTGTAATATTTTCTTATTCTAATCAATATTGATTGATAGTATTTTTGTTACTTCATGGTCTAAAATGCTTAAAATGCAAAGGTTGCTTTCCGAGTCAAACAAAAGTGCTGTAAATGCTAAGGGTTTCGGTCCCAAAAATGTTAAGGGTTTTCAGCCACGTATAATCTAACCTAACCCTTAGAAATTAATAATTGGGCCTTAATAAATATTAATTTCTACGCCCATTAACTTTAAAAGATAACTGTCATGAAACACTTGACGTCATGAAACCTTTAGTTGATGCCCAAACAAAAGTGTCAGCCATATTGCCTAATAAATGGCAAAGTAAATCAGTTGTTAATTGATAGACAGCAAATTTCTTCTAACAGGTTATCCATTAATATGGTTTGGTAAATGAGCAGTAGAGAGTTTTGGAAGGGGGCCTCAGCATCTTACTGGTAATTAATATTATGTCAGGGTACAATCACAAATGTTTTGCAGGGAACCATGCTCCCTGGAATTTTGTAGATACAAAATCTTCATGTTATATTACCAATTTTTATATTTTGCCCAGTTTAAAAGGGGTTTTAGGGGCACATGGCCCTAAATATGCACCAGGGCATGTGGACTTTACCTCAGATCTGTGACATAACTTCCCTATACTTTGACTCACCCTTGTATAAGCAACAAATCCTGCATACTAGTTTTTCCACCCTCAAATTCTAATGGAGGATTAGACATTAAAAAGGGCAGATCTGACTTATCGATGGCAGGAGTGGCAAAATGAGATACGACACACAAACTCCCGTTTTATCAAGGTATATTGACAGTTTATATTTGTGGATGTATATGAATAACTATAAATTACATACACCTGAGCTACTGCCTGATTGAAAGGATACGGATAAATCATCATCTTTACAAAAACTATCAATACCAGTACAAAACTTGTATCAAAATCATTTACTGTACAAATCTTTCTTGATTTCAAATGACATTTCAAAAGGAACTCTTCAACCGACATCATTTTAATAATAAATTATTACATTCTAAAGAAAAATGTAGGACTTTTCCTATAACTTCTCATTTTGACAAAGAATAAATTGAATCTTAAAACTTTTATAATTTTTTTGACTGGTGTTAGTAGTCTAATCAGCTGGGGCAGGAGTGGGCCTGGGTAGGAAAAGGACAGGGATTTGTTTCTATGATTGGGAGGTGGGACGCTTGAGGGGGCATGAAAGTCATGACACCTTTCGATAATCTGTTAATCTTTCTTTTGCTTTTCAGATACTTCAACCTGCATTTATCTGCTTTACTGGTCCAAAGTATAACTGTTTTCTTTTTTTACAGAGGGTGGGGGCAAAGGACTGCATGTTCATACCTCAAATAAAAACCTTGATAATACCCCACAACTCAACACATAATAACCACATCTAGGAAAACAGTTTGGAAACATTTCTAACACCAGTCACTTTTTGAAAGCTTTAAAATTCAATTTCTCTCTGAGTCTGACACAGCAAAATATTTGAAATTTTCTTGAAATTTTCTGGAATAATGTCAGTCACATCAAAATACAACCCTTTAATGATCTCCTCAGATCTGCATATTGCTAAATATAAAGTAAGAAACCAACAAATGACTTTCACTTTGAAATTCAATTCTCAAATATCTGACAGTAAAATGTGTAATAAAATATCATTAGTGAATTTGGTTGAAATTGTACCTACCACATAAAACAAAGAAACAAAACTACATCTAAATAAGCGTACAAATCCACCTAGCTTTTGACTCTTTAAGCCCATTATGCACTTAATCACATCTTAAGTGTGTTTCTGCAATTGACTTGCATTGTACATTATGCTGTTACAAACGGTCAAATTGATACAACATAGAGGGTTGTTCTTCTTTTCCACAGGGAAGTTAATTTTTTTTCATTTAATTGTGTTAGTTTGCTTAATATTTTAAAACATTTACAGGAAAATATTGCATCTGTTTGTTGATTTTCTCCTTAATTTCAAATATGAAAGATGTGCATGAACAAGGTTCATGGACATGCAACTTTCCCTGTTTCCTTTTTCCAGGGAAAAATGCACAACGAAAGAAAATTTCCAGTAAAGTAGCCTAACTGTACATAGGCCTGTAAATTTTTTTTTTTTATTCCCTGTGGGAAAAAAAAATATGTAGGCAAGCGTTTTTTTTCTTTTTCCAAGCCAATCTATTTTGGTTATTTCCATCGTTCCGTATCCAATAAATATGGATAACTATTAGAAGCAATCGTTTATATTTTGATAAAAAGAACAAGAAGTATGGACGCTTGAATGACTGATCCGAGAGAAAAATATGGAACTTAAAAAAAAAAGAAGTTATATGCGTTCTGTCAAAACTGATGGTGCGAGGGTGATAAGCTAATAAATTCTTTTTATTCTATGGCAAAGGGACTGTACGGAATGCTGTTTGTTCATGAACTCATAATTAACAGCTGTCAAAAATCTATGGTCAGATAAAGATGCAAAAAAACCCATGATAACAAGTACCAAAATCAGATATCAATTATTTTAAAATCTTTGTTGTCAATATGCAAATTGGTGATGCATTAATTATGAAATTGTTTGAAGAAGCTGTTCATACACCTTTCATTTTAACAAATAAAATCATAGCAAAAAGAAGTCTTATGCACCTAACCTAAACAAATTTTCAAAATAAACAAAAAACAATTTAAAAATAGTGTATCCATATCATGGAAAGTGAAAGACAAAGATCATTGTAAGGCAGCTTAATGATATATGGACAGTAGCTACAACATGAGTAACCCTCAACAATTGCATTTGCTTTGTGGACACCAATTCAGAACAAAACTGGCAACCCCCATGTTCCCTCATTTCCAAAATTTTGATCACTAATTGTTAAGTTACTCAACAGTACAAAAACTTACTGTTTTAGATTATAAGTTTGAATGAGAAAACCCTTCTTTCCCCAACGGTTTTCCTGCATGAATAAATTTAACATCATACTTAAATAAAACTCTTTTTAATTTTAAAAACACGCAACACAATTATCGAAAGTAAGACTGATCGAAAAGCAAACAATATATGACCATTTCCCATCATATACTGTTGCTCAGTGATATGATATCGTACATATTGTATCAGTGCCATGGGGATGGGGACAAAGCAATGGTATAAAAAATACAGGTATTCCATGTTACCAAAATATTTTCAGTACATTTAACTCTTACTCACTGAAACTTTTATCTTGGTCGTACCAGGTGAGACAAGGTGTTATTTTTCTGGTGATTACAATCATCATCTTCCAATTTTTTGGTCGCCAAGATTTAAGTTTTCATCACCATGGCGACAGGAATTGTCGAGTTGAACATGAGTTTAAATATTCTAGCAACCATGCAAACAGCAAAATCAGTTAAAAATTGGCCATTGTACAGCTTTTTGAAGATTTGTTGTGCAAATATGTAATTTTTTTATTACTCTTGTGATGTATGAATGGAACATATTTTTCATCTTCTTATGTACATCCATCGATTTTAACCATCTGCAAATTCTCTTTAAAAATTGAAAATAATTCTAATGAAGAGGATTCGATCTTTAGCATACCCCAACCAACCTCCAGCTGGAAATGGCAGTTTGAACATTGCAAAGTCTGAATTTAGGGGAATAAAAAAAGTATAAAAAAATCGTTTTGAGGTTCTTTCCTCTTCACAATTTCTTCAATAAACTGTTTTTAAAAACAAATTTTAATTACACATAAGTTGAAAACTACAAAAGCTATTTTTAAATTTGAAAGACTATTCAACTTAAAATATAATGCTCTTTTTGGTCAGTTGTTGAACAGAAACCATTTATGCCTGTCCATAGGCCTTTGACAGAGCTGACAAGAAGACATGGTATAGCCTATAATACCCTAAACTTTTGTTTAAAATGATCAACACCTCTGTGAAAGCATATACAATTTTCTTGAAATGAAAAGTTTTGTTCTTTTTCTTTTTTTGATTAATCTCCACCAACATTTTATCTTCACTCTCTTTTCTTTCTTCATGTTTGCTATGCACTTTATATCACCTTATAAATCTCTTTTATTATTTTGTATTCATCACTTTCTTTATAAAATACAACAACAAAAATATCATAGGAAAAAAACCCTTAAAGGAATATTCCCATGGATTTTCATTTTTTCGCATATGATAGAGAAAAATTGTAGAAAGAAAGTGGTGAAAAAACTATGTTAATATCTTATTCCATTTAGAAGTTATAACAATTTTAAAAGTAAACAAATGTTCTTAAAAACACCTCGTACAGTATGTCCTTTAGCTTAGTGATGTCATCAAGGCAAATCCAGCACACTTCTTATGTATTTCTTATCAATTTAATCACTTTTTTTACATTATCGAACAGCATTTTTGGTTCATTATAGAGAAAGGGTGGAATATATAATTTACAAGAAAACATTTGTTTTTTCCTTGGTGTATAATCATATTCACAATGAGACAAAATTCCAAATAAGTTTTAAAATACAAAAGACGTTTTGTTGAAATTGTCTTTATGACATCACAGATGTTGCCGATCAGTCACTTTTGTCCAAATTCAAAAATACTCTAAAATTTTGTAACTTCTAAATGGAATAAGATATTAATATGGTTTTTTCACCAATTTGTTTCTAAAACTTTTCTCTATCATATATGAAAATATGAAAATCCATGGGAATATTCCTTTACAATAAAATCTTTGCTATTAAATAAAATGCAATGAAAACAAAATGAATACTTATACTATATTTTACACAAGTTCAATATTATACATCATTTTATTAAATACTTATTTCACTAATTTCAAAAACTATCTAAAAGTAAATTGAAATTGATAATTTATCACAAAAAGGAAAACCCCATAAAATCTATGAAATTTGAAAATTGTGCTTTTGTTTAAATAAAATGAAACAAAAGGAAAGATATAGGTAGTATATGCTTTGTGAAATTTAAATACTATACTTCTTTGTAAAGAATCAAAGACAAACTAGATTGATAAACTTAAAGGACAAACTGGAATTATCTGCAAATAATCAAATATATCTTGATTAGAAAGAAATGAATAATTATAAGAAGCAAAAATAGGTTATTTTCAGAAATTTTGAAAATATTTATTCTCTATATAATCATTTCATAATTAGCACAACTTCAGACTTCAAGTATGATTTTCTAGCACACACACCATCAAGGTTTTTCATTAAATTCATTCTCAAGTTGTAATCAAACTATTCTTATTGAAAAGGAACCTTCAAATACTATTCTTTATAATATGAATATATTATATCCAAAAATTGCCATTTATGAATTATGGCTCACTCAAAAAAATCACATTCTTTTTCAACAAAAAAAATTAAACATCAACTTTTTGGCTTGTAATCCACATTGCATTTCAAAAGTCATTCTAAAAAAAAATAAACCTTTTTCTTTCAAATATAAAAAATCTACAATCTTGCAAAACTTATTTTCGTGACTATGTTTAACAGCCTAGCAGTAGATTAATTAAACATTAACCCTCTTAAATTATATTCCTTTAATTACATGTCCCTTACAATCAAAGAGGCAAATAAGAATGAATACACTTAAAGAGAATTGATTAAAAAAGTTTAACAATGAATACACGTGAGACATTCGGTGCAACCAATATTTGCTTTGTCATATAAATAAAATAAAAATGTTCAACAAAGAAATCTTGATCGATAGACAACATTCCATGTTTATCGTGCAGTGGTTAGTGCACTAGTGTACAAAACAGGGTTGGATAGGGAAAGTCATGCCCAATCTCTATGACAATGACTATGTTTAACAGCCTAGCGCGGATTAATTAAACATTAACCCTCTTAAATTATATTCCTTTAATTACATGTCCCTTACAATCAAAGAGGCAAATAAGAATGAATACACTTAAAGAGAATTGATTAAAAAAGTTTAAGAATGAATACACGCGAGACATTAGGTGCAACCAATACTTGCTTTGTCATATAAATAAAATAAAAATGTTTAACAAAGAAATCTTGATCGACAGAAAATATTCCATGTTTATCGTGTACAAAACACGGTTGGATGGGGGAGTCATGCCCAATCTCTAACATGCTCTAAAATGCGGATAATTTGTCACTGTATACATAACTCGCTTTGCCCATATTTTGAGCTAGCTATGAATCTAGTTGGAATGTGTCTTACAAGTACTGCACAAATGTTCCCAACGTCTAACAATGTGCAGCCCATTCCATAGGACAATAAAATAAACTACCTTTCTTCAGGGGGACAAGGGAAGAAAACCCCAAGAGGAGAAAACCACTCCCCCTCCCCACCCTGAGAAGATTTCACCTTCTGGTTCCATGCTTTCGTCCCGGTTGGGAGTTAAATTGAAGGAAAATTTGGTACAAGTTGAAAATGAAGGAAATTTCCTGAAAATTAAGAAAAACTTTTAACGGCAACCTAATTTCCAGTGCAATTCTTCTACTTGTTACATAGAAGTTATGGGGGTTCTTGCGCCCTCTGATGCCCCTGCCCAACTAAATATCATGTTCCGTCAGAAGATATTAAAATTCAAGGGTTCCAAAAGTGCGTTTGAAAGTGATGGGTGTAGTTATTCTCAAGCAATACATGTACTACCATGGCAATACTTATATTTCTTTACAAATTAATTACCACTCACTAAATGATTGGAAACACTTTTAATATGATATTTAAATGTAGTGTAACATATTTTTATATAAACATGTTTTGCCTATCTGTTCATTTACCCAATAGTATGACAATGTGACAATAATGTGCAGGCATGTTCTACTAGAGTACATGAGACTTTGAGGATTATGTTGTTGTGGCATCACACTTGGCCTGTTATTAGTCATTTGCGAACAATTTTCCCAGGGTTTTAAACTTAAAAAACTCTTTTAAAAATAAGATATTAACATGGTTTTCACCAATTTGTTCCTTTGCAAATCATTTTTGTAGTGGAATGCATACGTTTGACCAAGAGGAATATTTCTTTATCATGTTGAAGATAGATTTTTGATATATTGCTTTTGAACAGGTTACATTTGCCTATGGGAACGCTAATCTACATGTACATCAAATAATCTAAAATATTACATTTGGTCAAACTTTGGCTGGTTGGTGAGATTTTTATCTGCCATCTCGACAACTTTGGTCATATTATTGGTGAGAAATTTGAACCAAATTAAGTATGCAGATTAACTTCGAAGATAAAATACAATAATAAATATAACAAAAACTGGCCATGGATAAACATCAAATATACTTGCTAAAGTACATGCATAGCTATACAACATATGAGTATCACTTCAGAAAAGATGACATAATAAATACATATACTCTTGTTCATACAACAGGTTGCGGTCTGGTCATCTGGATGATGGGCCATGTCCCCCAACCCCCTCCCCCTTCCTCCCACCTCCAACAATATGCTGACACTAAGTTCAGCTATAATTGTGTAATTGATTAGCAGATTCACCAAATTTATATCTATATGCACCTCGATCCACACCTTAAAGATATATCACTACCTTTGGTTCAAGCAAGAAAAATACATATTCCTTTTACAAAATACTAAAAAAACTTGTTTTTGTTTGTTTTTGTTTGGAAAAATAAAGCCTTTTTTGTCTTCAGAAATGTACCTTCAGTGCTAAGTTTTTGAAAGATATTTCATTTCTATATATACTCTAATGATGAAACACAGGTTACTAAATTCAGTTTTAAGTAGAGGTAATAAAACTTCATCTTAATAGCTTTCTGTTAACAAATAACGTATTTGACGTAATTATAAGCAACCATGCTCTAATAAGTACCCACCCAAGACTTTTTGACTAATAACATATTCCAGCATCAATAAAAATTGTCCTGTTTTTACGTATTTATATTTCCATATCTTTTCTGTAAGCTAGTCTAAATCTCTGTTAATTCGGGTAATTTCAATGAAGACTTAAAATAAGTTTTGTTACATTATTTGCCTATTTTGCATCTGATGCTCACAATGTTCTGGTGGTGGGGATTGTGGGGCTAGTATATAGTACAAAATGCTGTATATGAACAATGCAGTTCGAATAGCACACTACATGTGACTCCTGAGCATGGGCGCTTATTAGGAAGAAACTTCGGGCATAAAAAGTTGTGCAATTAAATTTTTGTAAGCACCCGGGGCACTTATTACATCAAATACAGTATTGAAATTAAAATAATTATTTAAGTATTTTTGCTTTCAGAAAACTTACCAGCAAAACTATCTATTCCCTGCCCCAACCTAAAAAACAAAGATGAGCATTCATGTAAACAAGATGAAAGACTACATCCACTGATGTTACTTAGAACTATAATTTACTCTCTGCGAAAAAAACATTGTTGTCCAGCTAACACAATATGGTTATACTAATATAGTTTTGTTGCAGCCTGGTGACCCAACATCCTTCACCCAATGTCCATGGGTCAATTCTTTGAATGGCCGGTTTTAATATCAGAGTCTCGTAACCAATAAAATTAAATACAGTTGAATAAGCTTTTCCAAAGTTTCCATCGCAAAACCCGAGTCTTTTTCAGCATTGCAAACCTCAGTACATGGGCCCTCCAAACTGCCTTACTGAACCCTCTGCAAGTAAAACAATGAAAAATAACTTTAATATTCTATAAAAGTATCAGAAAAAATGAAGAAAAAAAAACATATTAAGTGCTGTGATACACCAAATTCTATGTGACATACAGTGGTTGGTGTCAGATGTTGGCCTGGATGGGCAACCCACATTCAATGGTAATCTAGTGGTGATGGGGGATCCATGGTCAAAATGGTAAAATAATGAAAGGCAAAAAGAAACATAGTAAAACAAAAATATCGCCTATTATAAGAGTATTTCATAAATATCAATCATTCTTTACAGGCGTTTGGATAATAGACAAAATTCAGTTAGGAAAAAAAAAAATAGCAGTCATTTTGGGGATTATTGATAGTTGTTTAGAAAGTTTGAACTCTTAAGAAGAAATAAGAAAACCCTTAAAAATACCACAAATATTTGTTTTTTTGTTTTGTTTTTAATGGAGAACATTCTGAAATCCATCCATCTATGAAATTGCATTTTACTTGGTGAAACAAAGCATACACAAATTGGGAGGCACTTTTGTGATTAAAATATCAAATCATGAAGTTATTGAGGTGTGAGGAAAGGCTGTTTATTTCATGATAATCAATAAAAGTATTATAATAGCTCAAAATAATGTTCTAAACATGACATATTTTGCAAATAGACTAAAAAAAAAATGAATGAAAGTGCTTTGCAGAATGACTAGTTGACTACATTTATAAACAATGATTGATTAGTTAATGTTTTAAACAATTAAGCTGAGCATAAGTAAGTGAAATAATTTCATGAAATGGTGAATATTTAAACGAAATGAACTTTTATCTGATTAAGGATTCTGAGTCTGTTACATCACAACTAGTCTAATTTCAGTCGTTTTTACAGAAATGTTACCAAACTTTAAAACTTGAATATCTCCTTTACAGAAAAGATTTTTGAATGCTTTCTTTACCATTTTGTTTCCTTTGAAGTCCCCTTTCATATAAGATGGACTTGCTTGACCACTGAACTAATCCTTTTATTACAATTTACAGGATAACTTGTTTTTCAATAAAACCTTACAAGACAAACCCTTATATACACCTTTAATTCAGAAAGGGAGCTCCGTATCTCAAAATCTTTCAATAGCACTGACACCCTGATTAAAACATCCAATGTAGCTCTTGAAAATCATTCAAGGAAGTATCTTTCTTTCAGGCATTACAAAGAAATGCAAAATTATCTCGAATGGAAAAATTATCTCAATTGGAAAATAACAAATATAATTTTGTTTTGAGATATCTCATCTTTCAAAAGACGCTTCAAAAACATGAAGAATGAGCTTACGCAAAACAATGTGATTAGTATGGCTAAAAATAATCATGATGATTAACTTGACGACGGTGCCTTTCAGACGCTGCTAATGCTACGGATGATGAGAGTTGCGGCAGCACTACTTTCATACGCTGCTGGCCTTTGGTACCGTCATAAACGTAGCGATATGAGTAATAATCTCGCGGAGGGTGACAGGGGCTGGATTGCGCTGCTTGGCTATAACTAAAATGGATTAGCATGAGAGAAGGATGATGTAAATGAAAGCATAGTGTTAATGTTAGTCAATGAGAAAACTATCATGTGATGGCGTGAAATGATTTTTTTTTTTTCCATTTGTGATCTAACATTTTATATGATAGATAGACAACAATAACTAAAACAGATTTGTGAAGAAACTGATCTTCTTCCATTCAAGAGATAGTAAGTTTGAAAGATGTCACTAATTGATGAAAATGACTGTTGTAGAGTCTATATGAATATGACTGTTGTAGAGTCTATATGAAAATGACACCCTGACCCTGTTCTATATATGTTTTTATATACTGTTGAAAATTATATACTATACTTACTGATCATAAGTTTACACTTTTTTTCTCCAAATTTTCTTTCAATGGAAATTATCTTTAACCAATTACCAATTTTCGGAAAATTTCTTTCATTTTCTGGAAATTTACTTTAATCTTCAGAAAGTGTTGCCAAATTAAAAAAATAATTGTTTAATACTTTTAACAAATTTTCCTTAAATTTTACAATTTTTCCAACTTTATGCTAAAACTTTCCAAATTTTAGAAGGTAAAACTTTTGGAAGGTTAAATCCACTCAGGAATGAGGGGAGAGGGGGAGGGGGTAGGTTTCCCCATCTTCCCTCTGCCTCTGAACACATCCCAGTAAATTTGAACCCCAAATTAAAATGAAATGCATAAAGATGTTTGAGCAATTAGGTAATGTGATGTCACTACTAGTCTGATTTCAGTCACTTATATAAAAGATTTTGAATACTTCCTTCACCATTTTGTTCCTTTTATTGTCCATGCATTATCATATCAGATGGGCATGCTTGACCAGCAGAGTTTCTTATACATGGCCAGAGCCACCAGACCAGCCATTTACCCAGAATTATACTTCATAACATATTTAATAAAAGAGAGTAATCAATAAATTATTATAATCACTTTTATTCAAATTGAATACCCGAAATCTTGTTTTCCATGCATCTATGCTCAAATTATCAATGTGACATATACTATATATAATGGCCAAATAATGGTTGCTAGACTTGAATAAAATGTTAAACCTTATAAAACAGCTCACAAGTAGACCCTGATGACATAACCCTATTAACATTTTAGAGAATTACATTGCACCCTTCTTTCCACTAATGCAGAGTTGGAATTAATGATAAAATTTCCCACGGTTCTGACTAAAGGTGTCGAAACTCTTCCCACAAATAATTGTGTCAGAAATATCATTAATGTAGTAGATACATCTTTATATACTCCCATCTTTCACAATTTAATGTACTAATCATCGCACAATTACATTTGTGACATTTTTAGAGCATATATTTATCACATATACCATTGCTTAACCGATAAATCTAAAAAACTGAATGAAACACAAATCTTCCTGCAAATTCCAGTTTTTCCCACGCTTATACCCGGCAGAACCGTAGGTTTTGTCCATGTTTGCACTAATAAAGAATGAGCAAGCGACATCTTCTTGAGGTGCATGGAAAAAGGCTTCGGAAGTAAGTTTTTATTCATAGCTTACTGCGCAAAAATAAAGCTTACTGGTAATGCAAAAAGCAATCAACCATTTTTAGTTATCAAACATAAAATAGCAATTTAGCAGAAATAACCATTTACTGAATGAAGGCCACCTCAACCGTAAATGAATGGTGTTCACTTTAGAAATGATCATTTGAATAATACTGGATAAATTTATGGGATGATGTAAGAAAAGACATTTCAAATATTTGCTTCCAATTTCTACGAGTTATTTTATACCTTGACAAAAACAATCGTTGAACAATATATAATCTACCTCCATGCTATCATTCAGAAAATTGCTCTACCACCTTACAAAACCTACCAGTAAACAGAAGCATAGGAAGGGTCACTTCTCAGAGGGGGAGGGCAAAAAATCAAACAAACATTTCAGGTGACAAGTGGAAAAATTGCACTGGTAAATTAAGTTTCTATCAAAAGTTGAAGCTAATCTGGAAATCCCCTTTATTTCTGGGAGAATTCTTCATCTAAAAATAATCCTTAATTTTCAGAAAATTTTCAGAAAATTTCAGGAATTTTTGGCCTGTTTTGAGGAATTTTTTACCCATTTTTCGGGAAATTTTGGCCAATTTTTCTAAAATTTTGGCCAATTTTTGTGAAATTTTACAAAAATATCCAATAATTTTAGCGCATTTTCAAAGTTTACATTAATATTTCTCCAAATTCACCTCCCAACCGGGCAGAAAGATGCAACTGGGAAGGCAAAATCTGCTCAGGGGAGGCAGCTTGCCTCCCACTTCCTATGCCTCTGCCAGTAAAGATCTACTCTTAGAGAAAAATGAAAGTAATGAAAGCAACATATATCAAATTACCTGATCGGAAATGCTGTTATATCCATAACAAGATTTTTGAAACAAAGCAAGAGAATGGAGAGATAATTAGTATTATATGACTAATATAACATGAAAGCAATACACCACATGGGATATATGCATGAATTTGTGCACAATTGAAATAAATTAATGATATCATTACCATAACCTGTTACCTTTGAGGTAGTTATTAAGATCAATTACAGATATTTTCATAACATTTTAGAAAAAAAGCTGCTAAACATATAAGAGGGTATGGATTCATGTTAGGTATCTTAATTTTCCCCCTTTTGTTGACATCATAATAGGGCGAAGATTTGTTTGTCCGCCCCTTACGTAAAATCAAACGAAAAAATAATTACTAGAAAGGCAAATACTGTCATGGTTCGCATGCCCATGCAAATTAACTAACATATCTGAGGAAATCTCAGGAAAAACTGTGGATGGCCAGATGTCGGACGGACGAAATCGCCATTACATAGGTTCGCATTATACTTTGCATGCCCACCAAAAACAAGGCATGTGTATATGTATTATGTAGACTTTGCCTAAGTGCCAACTGTTGAAATTTTTGTACTCCCTCCCCCATTTTGAAAAAATCCTGACAAGTCTGTTTCATAATCTTGTATAAGTTGGTATGCTACTCCTGTGATTTTAATTGAATGACAAATAGATGAAAAAATTGACTGCTCTGGAAACCAATCACTAAACGTTTGCTTCAAAGCCAAAAGCTTCAAAATCCTATTTTCTTTGAGAAAAAAACAAAAACACCCAGACCAACCAATCAGAGCATAGACACCCAGACCAACCAATCAGAGCATAGACACCCAGACCAACCAATCAGAGCATAGACACCCAGACCAACCAATCAGAACATAGACACCCAGACCAACCAATCAGAGCATAGACACCCAGGCCAACCAATCAGAGCATAGACACCCAGACCAACCAATCAGAGCATAGACACCCAGATCAACCAATCAGAGCATAGACACCCAGACCAACCAATCAGAGCATAGACACCCAGACCAACCAATCAGAGCATAGAGACAGGTTCTGCTTTTCTCTGAATCTGTTTTTTTATATTTTGTAATCATACTTTGATCATTTTAGAATTGATCTAAGCAAGTGGAGAAAAATACATCTGTATTTATCATGACATATATGCAAATTATCTTCAAAATCAGGCCATAGTATATTTACAACAGTTTGGTGAAGGATAATAATGATAGTATATACAGGAGTTATGTAAATGTATTTGAAGTACAAAATAGTTAGTTTTCAGTATTACCAAGTTAATCTCATTTCTGATTTGTAAAGATATACTTTGTTTATAGATAAACTCAAACCTGACCTCTCTGCAAGGAATAATTATCATCCATGGGTCCATCCTGTTGAATATTCATGATATTTATTTGTAACTTATTCATATCTTTAGATATCTTAGTCATCAGGATCGACATACGTTTTTATGCCATTGATGCATTACACTTTGTTTATAAAGCAATTCTTGTCCAAACAAATCGATTGACACGATACCAGTAAATCTGATACATTTTTGTGATGTCATTTCCGTAGTGGTTGTCAGTATTTGTGTTAATTTTTCGACCAATGATGCAGAAACATTGAATTTTATCATATATTGAGTTAAGTTCTGACATCAACACAATAACTGGCCTTTAAGATATATAAATGGGTACAGGCAAAATTAGCAAAATTGTTTTAAAATTCAATGGAAATCTAGAAGAAGAAAAAATATTCTCTTCATTTTTTTTTTAAATTGACCATTTTACAGGTTTAAAAAAAAATTGTGTCTTAATATTCAAATGATTATGCAAATTTTTGATGTACAAACAGGCAGACCTATCTTTTTTTCTTATGTAAACATCCATTTGGGGGTGGTGGAGATGGTGGGAGGGGGGAGATTTAGCATAATTATTTCATCATCCACATGTCCAGCCCCCCACTTTGAAAAAACTCCTCTGTCCCTTTCATTGAATCACAACCAATCACCAGTTTCTGAAAGTGAGTGCTTTTGATAAAAAGTTTTCAAATCTTAGCCCCCATTAACATCTTCAAGGAGAAGACATTCTCATCATTTTCAAAGACTTAATTTAGGTTTAGTTTGGTTTGGTTTGTTGATGTTTAACGGCACCGTGACAGTCAGAGTCATATGTGCCAAGAGGGTGTAAATAAATTATGGTGTAAGATTTAGGATAGTGAGGAAAGAAAGGTTTGTAAGGGAGAAAAGGGGGAAAAATAGAAAGAGATAAAAAAGAAGATAAGTAAGGTTAGATGTAGAAAGGGGGGAGGGAGGGGAAAGTTAAATGTCGTGGAAGAGGTTGTTGTTGCAGGGAAGTTGATGATGTTTGAGGAAGATTTTTTTCTCGAAAAGGTCCGAGATTGAGGATAGTGAGGAGAGAAGAGATTTGGTATAAGGGACAGGTTACGAAGATATGCTTGATGGAGAGATCAGTGTTACAAGTGGGGCAGAGAGGGGTAGGGGAGCCGGATAAGAGATGGGAGTGAGTGAATGAGGAGTGGCCGAGGCGGATGTGGGTGACAATGATGTCTTCCCTGCGGTTGCGACTGTGCAGTCCCGACTTTAGGTTTGATGGTGCGGAGTTTGTTACTGGTTTCGTGATTCCAGGAGTTTTGCCAGGTTTTTATAAAGTGGTTGGAGATGGAGAGACGGAGGTCTGGGTGTGGATTAAGAAAAGGAGAGGCGATGTTTAACAGAGCTTTGTTGGCATCTTTGTCGGCTTTCTTGTTGCCAGGGATGCTGACATAGCTGGGAATCCAGAAAAAGATAATATTCTTTTCTAAGGAGGAGAGAGTGTGGAGTTTGTTGAGGATTTGTAGAATGAGAAGGTTGGGCCGGAGCATGTTGGGGATGACAATGAGGATGGATTTAGAGTCAGAGAAGATGACGAAACGGGAGGAGGGGGGGGTGGAAAGAGAGTTCTATGAAGTTTTAGGCTAGGAGGATAGCTTTCGCCTCGCCAGAGTAGATAAGAGGTAATTTAGGAAAATTAATTTAGGAAAAGAAATATAAAGCATTACATGCAGATTTTGAGCTGTCTTTCCAATTGTCACCTTGAGGCATTTTCAACCTAATTAGCTAATATTGTTCTTATGCTCTTCCCAGCTTTAATTGGGCGGATTCAAGGAGATCTTATATTCTTTGCATCTCTGTATTTGCAAGACAAAGGAGAGCATGGTTCTTTGCAAAGCGTCTTATTTGAAACTTTGTTGATGCGAGGGGGTCAGGGAGTAGGTTTTAATCACTTGGAAACATTGTCCAAGGAGGAAACACCTTTCATTTCTTAGTAGTTTGAGCATTGCCAGGAGAAAAAGAAATCAAATTTTGCACATGTGAAAAATCCTAAATCTTTGATTATGGATAACTCTGCTATTTTTAAAACTAAAAGACTGTTCTATTTAGAATAGTGTGTTCCTTCCACATAGAAATAAAGGAGAAAAATATTTCCAGTTTTCCTATAGACTTTTAAAAAAATTATTAAATTATATTTTCTAGCTGTCAAAGGTCCTTTGCAAGAAAGATGGAAGATTGAAGTATTAAGTTTTTCATTAATTCAACATTTTTATGATTGGAGCCACAAAATGTTCTTTTAAGTAGCTAAATTTTCATTAATTCAACATTATTATATTATTTGGGAGTCATGAAATTTTCCTTTCATAATTTAGCTAAAATTTCATTTATTCAACATTATTATATTATTTGGGAGTCATTAAATTTTCCATTTATAAGTCAGCTAAAATTTCATTAGATCAACATTACTAAATTATTTGGGAGTCATGAAATTTGCTTTCATGCGTTAGCTAAGATTTCATTAATTCAACATTATTTATCATATTATTTGGGAGTCATGAAATTTTCCTTTTATAAGTTAGCTAAAATTTCATTAATTTAACATTATCATATCATTTGGTAGTCATGACATTTTTTTTATAGTTAGATTAGATAACTAAAGTTAAGGCTCCTTGATAAAGTGTGATGTCAGCAGCATGGGAAGCTTGCCATAGCATGTGCACTCCATAGTGCACTCCACAGTGCACTCCCTCAAAGATTTACTAACCATTGTTTTTGTATTTAATTATATGTATAATTAATTACAAAGATGTTCATATTTTCTACCCCCAATCATGTTCTGCTCCTCCACCTAAAATCTCTTACAGGCGGCCATAATCGGCAGTCAGTTGTGTTGACTAGTCAAAGTTTTGTTTCACTCTGCACATGTGTTTACAATGCAACATGTAAAGAAGTCACTAATTCAGTAATATTTTTTTACTCAGCAATAAATGCCTATACCAACAATACATGTGTGGAAAAATTCAAACTTACATCATTGTAATTGCTGTTGTAATGTGATGACGGTCTGCTAATGCCATTCAGCTCCATTGATTTATCACTCATTGGATTGGCCAGAATGGTGTCATCAGAATACATCAAGGATGCCGGCAAGCTGCTAGCTTCAATACCCCGGAAGCGGTTCAAGCTCTCATACACCTACAAAATAAGATTAATGATACTTATTATATAACGATTGTAAGCTGATGTGGTATGGCCATGTTGTGAGCTGAAACGGGTTAGCAAAAACCATAATCCAGGGAACAGAGCAGGGGAAGAGATGCAGAGGAAGACAACATAAATGCAAACATATTTTGTGAGTGGACAGGAACAACCTTTGCAGAAATGAAAACCCTCGCCCACAACCACCAAATCTGGAGATAACTGGTGTTCTACACACAGACCTGGCTCCCTGACAATTCTTCTGGAAACTAAGGTACAAAGGCAAGGCAAGGCAAGGCATAATGATTGAATACTTTCAATGTTGTCAAGTTGAAAAAAGTTCATGCACATCTGTTTTCTGCAATATGATTGGACGAGAAAGAACACACACCTTATTTGCAATGTACATTAATCCCATAACAAGTGAATGTTGTGAACATGAATCCTCACATAGAGCATTATTCTGCTTATCTTGGAGACGTTACTTATAAAATATACTTATAATACTTACTAAGATATGTTATAATAACATTAAGGCGATGTACAAAGCATGAATGTTACATATATATTACATTCACCAGATCATTATAAGTCATCAGGAACAGCTAACAGATCAAAACGGTGCAGAGATTCACCACACGCTTTCAGAAATTCAATGATTATAAATACTCTACAATACTGTTTGACATATTTTCTCATCCGCTCTATTAGCATAGGTACCGGGTAGGGGAGATGACCCTTCCAACTTTTCAGAAGTGGGTGTTTGTCACCCCCTCCTCAACAACAACAACAAAAACTTTGTTAAAAAATCTTAAATAATGTTTTTCTTTGAATAAGAAAATCAAGTCACTGGAACAAATTAATTAATTCTCATTTAGATGACCATAGACCTACATACACATGACACAAATCAAAGAAAAAAATCATCTAACTGATTGATTGACACAGAAATCAGTTCAAGTTCATTCTCTGTCAAAGAATCAGACAGCAATACTTCCATACTTTGGATCTACTTCTTGGTGAGTTGGACTTCAAGCAAGAGACCTCATAATGATCCTGAAGTTGAAGATGGTAGATACCATCGGATTATTACAGTAGCCAACGGAGCCTCTCAGTGCTGTAACTTACTATCCTGCCACAAGTAATGCGAAGTACAGCAACCAAATTATGGAAGGGCATAGGAAGGGTCCCCTCTCGGGAGAAGGAGGAGGGAGGGGGGGGGGGGGTGAAACAAGACCCAATAAGTTTCTATCATGTTGAAAGAGCTCCTATATTTAAAATTTAGGTGGGCCAAACTTCAGAAGGAAAAAAAAAAAAAAACTTAAATGTATGAAAAAAGTAGTTTTAGCAGTTGCCCCAGATTCCCCACCCCTCAATTGCCATTTAATTCAAAGGGTCCCCATTCTTATACTCACCTGCACAGTACTGACATTTTATGCTCAAAGAATCACCCTTTATAGCACATAACATGCAACAATATTAACTTTACAGTTAAGTAATTGAGTAGTTTTCCTGACAAATAACACAAAACAACTAGAACAACAAAGCATCCCTATTGTACACACAAAGCTTCAAATTGTACCAGATAAAGGGCGATGAAACCACCGAGCAGCCAACCAGCGATGACATCAGACCAAAATGCTTCATTGTAAGCCAATCGTTCGAACCCAAGCAAATAGGTGATGGACATGATACTGAGGAACAACAAGGGTCGCACAGAACGAACAGTCTTCAATCGGATAAGGGATGAAACATACATCTAGACAAAAAGAGAAACAAATAAATATATAAGAAAAACATTCACATTAAAAAAAAAAGAAAAGAATACTGATCTAAGGAATTTAAGATCAACATATATATGAAGAAAAAAAACATTTTAAATGGCTGACATCTAAAAAATAAATTTGAAGCAAGGATGCCAGTAGGGTTTGCTTTCAGGGCATGAAAAAAAAAACACGTCAGCAATGTTAGGGCTGTGTATTTTCATTTAGAAGCCTAAATGTTTACACGGCTGAATTTTCACTTATTTAAACGGATCCCCCCCCAGCCCATGAAATAAATACAAAATCAGACCTCGGAAAGCATTGAAGAAAAAAAAAAACTTTGAAATTTTTTGCAGAACTGGTTCTAGCCCGTACAATAACCACCGCATAACCATTGCGAAGGCCAGCCCAAAAAATAAGCAAGGAATGTCACAAAACTTGAGTAGGGGCCTTCAATAATAAGTCTTCAAATTAAGCGTAAGGCTTACTAGAAATGTCAGAAGGACAGTATGTTCGACTATTCAAAGCTAGTATAGAGGGAAGTATATACAGAATAGGGTAACAGGGGCGGATGATTTCGAATTACTTGAGCTTTGACAGATGCACTTACATTTTCATTTGCACTACAAGCTTCAAAATATCTTTGAGATTTTCTAGATATTTTAAGACAAAAAAAGCTCAAGTAACTCAGAAAATATATAAAACCTAGCAGTCTTTATAACTAACTATACCTCTTTTAGTTCTATCAATTGAATAACAAAGAAAGGAGAGGCCCTGACTTGCCAATGTAAGTGTCATTCAACTTCCTTTCCAACATGAACCCTCCCCCAGCCCGTACACATTTCCAGAACTATATCCTGGATTGTAATACAACTTCCAACATAAGAAAATATGTGTGTCAAGCAAAGTCAAGCATGAAAAATGTACAATAACATTAAAGCAAAATTATGCAAAAGAATATCGCTTAACGTATGACGAACTAGACATTGGAAACGATACAAATTCCCTCACCGCTCACAATGCATATTCCAGACTGTCCCACATTCCATCCCAACCTATCCCATCATCCCACGTCTATACTCATGCAATCACATCTGAAAACCAGATACTGTATGTCATTCCACTACTTGCATGACCCACATGTCATCACAACTGAAATCTAGATGACATTCCACCACATGTCATTCCGCCCTGTCCCACATTTCAACCCACTCTGTTCCACATGCCAACCCACTCTGTTCCACATGCCAACCCATCCTGTTCCACACGCCAACCCACCCTGTTTTACAGCCAATCCACCCTGTCTAACATGACAATACATCCTGACCAACATCCCACCGCACCCTGCCCTACATACATTTCCACCCTGTCCCATATGACCTTATCTAATTCCTTCTGCTACTTTATTATCATGTCATCTTCTACCCCACATTCTGCTTATTGTTTATATTTCCCAAACCCCTAATTGGACATTCTGTAAAAGCGAAGAAACTTATTTGCTTCTTTATTTATAGCAAGACAAACATTGTTATTGCTATTCATGTCAGGCATGTCAATATCATAACAAAACTAGAAATGTGAAGTTAGTATTCCACAAGATCTCAGGTCAAACATATCGCAGTAAATGCACACTATACCTTCCCATTAAGTGTGAACAATGCTATTCACATATACTGTATGATCATTTGTTTAAGCAAAATCATCACACCCACTTTAATTCAAGAGATACCACATATATAAATATTTTCATTGCTATGCAAATATGCGAAATATTATGCACACAAAATCACCCGATCATGCTCAACTGAACAGTACCAATGTCCTTTACCACTGAACAAATAGCAAGTTATTATCTCAGGTTAAATATTTTGTTCACATATTAAGTCTATTGTTATACAAATAACCTACTTAATATGCATGCAACACCTCACCATTTAGTGTAGATAATGCTCTTCACATGAATGATCATTTGTGTAAAACAAAATCCCCACTCCCCACTTTAATTTAAGAGATATCATAGACAAAAATATGTTCATTGTTATGCAAATAAGCTAATTAGTATGCACACACAACATTAACCAAACTCTACCATGTCCTCTACCCCTGTAACAAGTACAAAGTTACTATCTAAGGTTAAATATTTTATCGAAAGTTTACTATTATGCAAATGACCTGATTAATATGCACATTACACCTCACCATTAAGCATAGACAATGGTTTTCACATATATGTTCATTTGTGCAAACAAAATCCCCACTCCCACTTTAATCTAAGAGATATCATAGATACAAATATTTTCATTGTTATGCAAATAAGCTAATTAGTATGCACACACAACCTCCCAATCATGCTTATTTGAGCAGTACCTATGTCCTCTACCCCTGTGTCAATTTACAGGAATGTATATCATTCATGACTTTAGTTAATGCACTCATGAATTGTAAATATTTTGTACGAAAGTCTATTGTTATGCAAATAACCTAATTAATATGCACTTCACCTCAACATTAAGTATAGACAACGCTCTTCACATATATGATCATTTGTGCAAACAAAATCCCCACATGCACTTTGATTTAAGAGATATCATAGACAAAAATATTTTCATTGTTATGGAAATAAGCTAATTAGTATGCACACACAACCTCCCAAACATGCTCACTTTAACAGTACCCTATGCAAGCTACAGGATACACCATTCATAACTCAAGTTATGAAAACTTTAACGAAAAACTTTAACCAAAACTTTAACCTGACAAATATTTTCATTGTTATGCAAATAAGCTAATCAGTATGCACACACAACCTCCCAAACATGCTCACTTTAACAGTACCCTATGCAAGCTACATGATACACCATTCATATCTCAAGTTATGAAAACTTTAACGAAAAACTTTAACCAAAACTTTAACCTGACAAATACTTTCATTGTTATGCAAATAAGCTAATTAGTATGCACACACAACCCCTAATCATGCTCACTTGAACAGTACCCTATGCAAGCTACATGATACACCATTCATAACTCAAGTTATGAAAACTTTAACGAAAAACTTTAACCAAAACTTTAACCTGACAAATATTGTCATTGTTATGCAAATAAGCTAATTAGTATGCACACACAACCTCCCAAACATGCTCATTTGAACAGTACTCATGTCCTCTACCCCTATGCCAAGTCACATGAATAAACACCATTCATAAGTTATGAAAACTTTACCCAAAACTTTTAACCTGACAAATATTTTCATTGTTATGCAAATAAGCTAATTAGTATGCACACACAACCTCCCAAACATGCTCATTTGATCAGTACCCATGTCCTCTACCCCTATGCCAAGTCACATGAATGTACACCATTCATAACTCAAGTTATGAAAACTTTAACCAAACTTTACCGGATGCAGACACCGACGCTAGTAGAGCTGCAAAAATAATGTTCTATGATTGGAACCCACTTTAAACGGATGCAGAAATAACATATCGGCAAATAAATTTGCCATGACTTGCAAGCATTTTGATGTTTTCAACACTTATGACTGTACCGTAATAGATTCAGAAGTAACCCTGAACCAGCTATATCGTATAAAAAATATTCTAACCCATCCCTATTTCCAACTGTACTGTATTTGATAAAATCCTCTGGGAAATGGCGGTGGCCCTTGCACTGATACCTTGGCAACTTTGAAACACTTTTGTTCCATTATTTTGCAATCTTTTTTTTTTTTTTTTTGCACAATGTGTTTGACTCACCAGGTAAACTTTGCATTTATTTGTGGTGAAAATAACAATCAAAGATTTTTTGTCTGTGAATTTTTGGGTCAGTTTTACAGCTTGTAAAACAGGTATTAACCTAATGCAGGTTGAGGCCTATGACTGAAGTCATGAGTGCAGAATTCTGGCAATAGCAGGAAGACTGGCATCCCTGTTTGAAGGATTTAATATTGAAGACTTGAGAATGTTTTCCCTTTCATGCACAAAAAAAGTACTTAAACAAATTTGTGAAATCCTAAACTTGAAGTTTATAAATCATAACTCAAAAATTTACAGTGCTGCAGTCAAAATTGAGTGATTTTTTACTTTAAATCCAACATTCTACTTAACGGGCCATCATAACCCCTCCCCCCTCCACAAAAAATACAGTGATTCCTATACCTTTTGAAAACACTATGCCCTCAAAAAATGTTACACCGTCTTAAAATTTGGCAATCTCTCAAAAATCATAGATGTAAATAGCCAATAATTTCTAAAACACTACAGAATGCATTCAAAACAAACCCAAGCATCAGCTATTTGATGTGTCGCAATGACTCCTTAGCAACCGTAATGATATTTGCTTTTCAAACAAATGTTCATACTTACCGCTGTGTACACACAGGAGTAAGCACTCAGAGCTGCATACATGTTAGGGAAAGATTGTCTGTTGAAAAAAGAATAGTGTATGACTAATTATGTTTTAAATGCAAAAATATGTATATTTGATATGCATCGCATGCTTCTTGTTATAGTGGGAGGTGTGTTCAAAACAGTTTAAAAATAATCAATAAGAGAGATTGTAGCATTAGTACAGTGAGTATAGTCTGGCATTGATCATATACACACTACTGACCACTCACAATCATTCAGTGAGTATAGTCTGGCATTGATCATATATACACTACTGACCACTCACAATCATTCAGTGAGTAAAGTCTGCATTGATCATATATACACTACTGACCACTCACAATCATTCAGAGAGTATAGTCTGGCATTGATTATATACACACTACTGACCACTCACAATCATTCAGTGAGTAAAGTCTGCATTGATCATATATACACTACTGACCACTCACAATCATTCAGTGAGTATAGTCTGGCATTGATCATATATACACTACTAACCACTCACAATCATTCAGTGAGTAAAGTCTAGCATTGATCATATACACACTACTGACCACTCACAATCATTCAGTGAGTATAGTCTGGCATTGATCATATATACACTACTGACCACTCACAATCATTCAGTGAGTATAGTCTGGCATTGATCATATATACACTACTGACCACTCACAATCATTCAGAGAGTATAGTCTGGCATTGATCATATATACACTACTGACCACTCACAATCATTCAGTGAGTAAAGTCTGGCATTGATCATATATACACTACTGACCACTCACAATCATTCAGTGAGTATAGTCTGGCATTGATCATATATACACTACTAACCACTCACAATCATTCAGTGAGTATAGTCTAGCATTGATCATATACACACTACTGACCACTCACAATCATTCAGTGAGTAAAGTCTGCATTGATCATATATACACTACTGACCACTCACAATCATTCAGAGAGTATAGTCTGGCATTGATCATATATACACTACTGACCACTCACAATCATTCAGTGAGTAAAGTCTGGCATTGATCATATATACACTACTAACCACTCACAATCATTCAGTGAGTATAGTCTGGCATTGATCATATATACACTACTGACCACTCACAATCATTCAGTGAGTAAAGTCTGGCATTGATCATATATACACTACTGACCACTCACAATCATTCAGTGAGTATAGTCTGGCATTGATCATATATACACTACTGACCACTCACAATCATTCAGTGAGTAAAGTCTGGCATTGATCATATACACACTACTGACCACTCACAATCATTCAGTGAGTATAGTCTGGCATTGATCATATACACACTACTGACCACTCACAATCATTCAGTGAGTAAAGTCTGGCATTGATCATATACACACTACTGACCACTCACAATCATTCAGTGAGTATAGTCTAGCATTGATCATATATACACTACTGACCACTCACAATCATTCAGTGAGTATAGTCTGGCATTGATCATATATACACTACTGACCACTCACAATCATTCAGTGAGTATAGTCTGGCATTGATCATATATACACTACTGACCACTCACAATCATTCAGTGAGTATAGTCTGGCATTGATCATATATACACTACTGACCACTCACAATCATTCAGTGAGTATAGTCTGGCATTGATCATATATACACTACTGACCACTCACAATCATTCAGTGAGTATAGTCTGGCATTGATCATATATACACTACTGACCACTCACAATCATTCAGAGAGTATAGTCTGGCATTGATCATATATACACTACTGACCACTCACAATCATTCAGTGAGTAAAGTCTAGCATTGATCATATATACACTACTGACCACTCACAATCATTCAGTGAGTATAGTCTGGCATTGATCATATATACACTACTAACCACTCACAATCATTCAGTGAGTAAAGTCTAGCATTGATCATATACACACTACTGACCACTCACAATCATTCAGTGAGTATAGTCTGGCATTGATCATATATACACTACTGACCACTCACAATCATTCAGTGAGTATAGTCTGGCATTGATCATATATACACTACTGACCACTCACAATCATTCAGTGAGTATAGTCTGGCATTGATCATATATACACTACTGACCACTCACAATCATTCAGTGAGTAAAGTCTAGCATTGATCATATATACACTACTGACCACTCACAATCATTCAGTGAGTATAGTCTGGCATTGATCATATATACACTACTGACCACTCACAATCATTCAGTGAGTATAGTCTAGCATTGATCATATACACACTACTGACCACTCACAATCATTCAGTGAGTAAAGTCTAGCATTGATCATATATACACTACTGACCACTCACAATCATTCAGAGAGTATAGTCTGGCATTGATCATATATACACTACTGACCACTCACAATCATTCAGTGAGTAAAGTCTGGCATTGATCATATATACACTACTAACCACTCACAATCATTCAGTGAGTATAGTCTGGCATTGATCATATATACACTACTGACCACTCACAATCATTCAGTGAGTAAAGTCTGGCATTGATCATATATACACTACTGACCACTCACAATCATTCGGTGAGTATAGTCTGGCATTGATCATATATACACTACTGACCACTCACAATCATTCAGTGAGTAAAGTCTGGCATTGATCATATACACACTACTGACCACTCACAATCATTCAGTGAGTATAGTCTGGCATTGATCATATATACACTACTGACCACTCACAATCATTCAGTGAGTATAGTCTGGCATTGATCATATATACACTACTGACCACTCACAATCATTCAGTGAGTAAAGTCTGGCATTGATCATATATACACTACTGACCACTCACAATCATTCAGTGAGTATAGTCTGGCATTGATCATATACACACTACTGACCACTCACAATCATTCAGTGAGTAAAGTCTGGCATTGATCATATACACACTACTGACCACTCACAATCATTCAGTGAGTATAGTCTGGCATTGATCATATATACACTACTGACCACTCACAATCATTCAGTGAGTATAGTCTGGCATTGATCATATACACACTACTGACCACTCACAATCATTCAGTGAGTATAGTCTAGCATTGATCATATACACACTACTGACCACACACAATCATTCAGTGAGTATAGTCTGGCATTGATCATATATACACTACTGACCACTCACAATCATTCAGTGAGTATAGTCTAGCATTGATCATATATACACTACTGACCACTCACAATCATTCAGTGAGTATAGTCTGGCATTGATCATATACACACTACTGACCACTCACAATCATTCAGTGAGTATAGTCTAGCATTGATCATATATACACTACTGACCACTCACAATCATTCAGTGAGTATAGTCTGGCATTGATCATATACACACTACTGACCACTCACAATCATTCAGTGAGTAAAGTCTGGCATTGATCATATATACACTACTGACCACTCACAATCATTCAGTGAGTAAAGTCTGGCATTGATCATATATACACTACTGACCACTCACAATCATTCAGTGAGTATAGTCTGGCATTGATCATATACACACTACTGACCACTCACAATCATTCAGTGAGTATAGTCTGGCATTGATCATATACACACTACTGACCACTCACAATCATACAGTGAGTATAGTCTGGCATTGATCATATATACACTACTGACAACTCACAATAATTCAGTGCGTATAGTCTGGCATTGATCATATACACACTACTGACCACTCACAATTATTCAGTGAGTATAGTCTGGCATTGATCATATACACACTACTGACCACTCACAATCATTCAGTGAGTAAAGTCTGGCATTGATCATATATACACTACTGACCACTCACAATCATTCAGTGAGTAAAGTCTGGCATTGATCATATATACACTACTGACCACTCACAATCATTCAGTGAGTATAGTCTGGCATTGATCATATATACACTACTGACCACTCACAATTATTCAGTGAGTATAGTCTGGCATTGATCATATACACACTACTGACCACTCACAATCATTCAGTGAGTAAAGTCTGGCATTGATCATATATACACTACTGACCACTCACAATCATTCAGTGAGTAAAGTCTGGCATTGATCATATATACACTACTGACCACTCACAATCATTCAGTGAGTATAGTCTGGCATTGATCATATACACACTACTGACCACTCACAATCATTCAGTGAGTATAGTCTGGCATTGATCATATACACACTACTGACCACTCACAATCATACAGTGAGTATAGTCTGGCATTGATCATATATACACTACTGACAACTCACAATAATTCAGTGCGTATAGTCTGGCATTGATCATATATACACTACTGACCACTCACAATCATTCAGTGAGTATAGTCTAGCATTGATCATATACACACTACTGACCACTCACAATCATACAGTGAGTATAGTCTGGCATTGGTCATATACACACTACTGACCACTCACAATCATTCAGTGAGTAAAGTCTGGCATTGATCATATATACACTACTGACCACTCACAATCATTCAGTGAGTATAGTCTGGCATTGATCATATATACACTACTGACCACTCACAATCAATCAGTGAGTATAGTCTGGCATTGATCATATACACACTACTGACCACTCACAATTATTCAGTGAGTATAGTCTGGCATTGATCATATACACACTACTGACCACTCACAATCATACAGTGAGTAAAGTCTGGCATTGATCATATACACACTACTGACTACTCACAATCATTCAGTGAGTATAGTCTGGCTTTGATCATATATACACTACTGACCACTCACAATCATTCAGTGAGTAAAGTCTAGCATTGATCATATACACACTACTGACCACTCACAATCATTCAGTGAGTTAAGTCTAGCATTGATCATATATACACTACTGACCACTCACAATCATTCAGTGAGTAAAGTCTGGCATTGATCATATATACACTACTGACCACTCACAATCATTCAGTGAGTAAAGTCTGGCATTGATCATATATACACTACTGACCACTCACAATCATTCAGTGAGTAAAGTCTGGCATTGATCATATATACACTACTGACCACTCACAATCATTCAGTGAGTATAGTCTAGCATTGATCATATATACACTACTGACCACTCACAATCATTCAGTGAGTAAAGTCTGGCATTGATCATATATACACTACTGACCACTCACAATCATTCAGTGAGTATAGTCTAGCATTGATCATATATACACTACTGACCACTCACAATCATTCAGTGAGTAAAGTCTGGCATTGATCATATATACACTACTGACCACTCACAATCATTCAGTGAGTATAGTCTGGCATTGATCATATACACACTACTGACCACTCACAATCATTCAGTGAGTAAAGTCTGGCATTGATCATATATACACTACTGACCACTCACAATCATTTAGTGAGTAAAGTCTGGCATTGATCATATACACACTACTGACCACTCACAATCATTCAGTGAGTATTGTCTGGCATTGATCATATATACACTACTGGCCACTCACAATCATTCAGTGAGTAAAGTCTGGCATTGATCATATATACACCACTGACCACTCACAATCATTCAGTGAGTAAAGTCTGGCATTGATCATATATACACTACTAACCACTCACAATCATTCAGTGAGTATTGTCTGGCATTGATCATATATACACTACTGACCACTCACAATCATTCAGTAAGTATAGTCTGGCATTGATCATATACACACTACTGACCACTCACAATCATTCAGTGAGTATAGTCTAGCATTGATCATATACACACTACTGACCACTCAATCATTCAGTGAGTATTGTCTGGCATTGATCATATATACACTACTGACCACTCACAATCATTCAGTGAGTAAAGTCTGGCATTGATCATATACACACTACTGACCACTCACAATCATTCAGTGAGTAAAGTCTGGCATTGATCATATATACACTACTGACCACTCACAATCATTCAGTGAGTATAGTCTAGCATTGATCATATATACACTACTGACCACTCACAATCATTCAGTGAGTATAGTCTGGCATTGATCATATACACACTACTGACCACTCACAATCATTCAGTGAGTAAAGTCTGGCATTGATCATATATACACTACTGACCACTCACAATCATTTAGTGAGTAAAGTCTGGCATTGATCATATACACACTACTGACCACTCACAATCATTCAGTGAGTATTGTCTGGCATTGATCATATATACACTACTGGCCACTCACAATCATTCAGTGAGTAAAGTCTGGCATTGATCATATATACACCACTGACCACTCACAATCATACAGTGAGTATAGTCTGGCATTGATCATATATACACTACTGACCACTCACAATCATTCAGTGAGTAAAGTCTGGCATTGATCATATATACACTACTAACCACTCACAATCATTCAGTGAGTATTGTCTGGCATTGATCATATATACACTACTGACCACTCACAATCATTCAGTGAGTATAGTCTGGCATTGATCATATACACACTACTGACCACTCACAATCATTCAGTGAGTATAGTCTAGCATTGATCATATATACACTACTGACCACTCACAATCATTCAGTGAGTATTGTCTGGCATTGATCATATATACACTACTGACCACTCACAATCATTCAGTGAGTATAGTCTGGCATTGATCATATATACACTACTGACCACTCACAATCATTCAGTAAGTATAGTCTAGCATTGATCATATATACACTACTAACCACTCACAATCATTCAGTGAGTATAGTCTGGCATTGATCATATATACACTACTGACCACTCACAATCATTCAGTGAGTAAAGTCTGGCATTGATCATATATACACTACTGACCACTCACAATCATTCAGTGAGTATAGTCTGGCATTGATCATATATACACTACTGACCACTCACAATCATTCAGTGAGTATTGTCTGGCATTGATCATATATACACTACTGACCACTCACAATCATTTAGTGAGTAAAGTCTGGCATTGATCATATATACACTACTGACCACTCACAATCATTCAGTGAGTATTGTCTGGCATTGATCATATATACACTACTGACCACTCACAATCATTCAGTGAGTAAAGTCTGGCATTGATCATATATACACTACTGACCACTCACAATCATTTAGTGAGTAAAGTCTGGCATTGATCATATATACACTACTGACCACTCACAATCATTTAGTGAGTATAGTCTGGCATTGATCATATATACACTACTGACCACTCACAATCATTCAGTGCATTGATCATATATACACTACTGACCACTCACAATCATTCAGTGAGTATAGTCTGGCATTGATCATATATACACTACTGACCACTCACAATCATTCAGTGAGTAAAGTCTAGCATTGATCATATATATACTACTGACCACTCACAATCATTCAGTGAGTATAGTCTAGCATTGATCATATATACACTACTGACCACTCACAATCATTCAGTGAGTATAGTCTGGCATTGATCATATACACACTACTGACCACTCACAATCATTCAGTGAGTAAAGTCTGGCATTGATCATATATACACTACTGACCACTCACAATCATTCAGTGAGTAAAGTCTGGCATTGATCATATATACACTACTGACCACTCACAATCATTCAGTGAGTATAGTCTGGCATTGATCATATACACACTACTGACCACTCACAATCATTCAGTGAGTATAGTCTGGCATTGATCATATACACACTACTGACCACTCACAATCATACAGTGAGTATAGTCTGGCATTGATCATATATACACTACTGACAACTCACAATCATTCAGTGAGTCTGGCATTGATCATATACACACTACTGACCACTCACAATCATTCAGTGAGTATAGTCTGGCATTGATCATATACACACTACTGACCACTCACAATCATTCAGTGAGTAAAGTCTGGCATTGATCATATATACACTACTGACCACTCACAATCATTCAGTGAGTAAAGTCTGGCATTGATCATATATACACTACTGACCACTCACAATCATTCAGTGAGTATAGTCTGGCATTGATCATATATACACTACTGACCACTCACAATTATTCAGTGAGTATAGTCTGGCATTGATCATATACACACTACTGACCACTCACAATCATTCAGTGAGTAAAGTCTGGCATTGATCATATATACACTACTGACCACTCACAATCATTCAGTGAGTAAAGTCTGGCATTGATCATATATACACTACTGACCACTCACAATCATTCAGTGAGTATAGTCTGGCATTGATCATATACACACTACTGACCACTCACAATCATTCAGTGAGTATAGTCTGGCATTGATCATATACACACTACTGACCACTCACAATCATTCAGTGAGTATAGTCTGGCATTGATCATATATACACTACTGACCACTCACAATCATTCAGTGAGTATAGTCTGGCATTGATCATATATACACTACTGACCACTCACAATCATTCAGTGAGTATAGTCTAGCATTGATCATATACACACTACTGACCACTCACAATCATACAGTGAGTATAGTCTGGCATTGATCATATATACACTACTGACCACTCACAATCATTCAGTGAGTAAAGTCTGGCATTGATCATATATACACTACTGACCACTCACAATCATTCAGTGAGTATAGTCTGGCATTGATCATATATACACTACTGACCACTCACAATCAATCAGTGAGTATAGTCTGGCATTGATCATATACACACTACTGACCACTCACAATTATTCAGTGAGTATAGTCTGGCATTGATCATATACACACTACTGACCACTCACAATCATTCAGTGAGTAAAGTCTGGCATTGATCATATACACACTACTGACTACTCACAATCATTCAGTGAGTATAGTCTGGCTTTGATCATATATACACTACTGACCACTCACAATCATTCAGTGAGTAAAGTCTAGCATTGATCATATACACACTACTGACCACTCACAATCATTCAGTGAGTTAAGTCTAGCATTGATCATATATACACTACTGACCACTCACAATCATTCAGTGAGTAAAGTCTGGCATTGATCATATATACACTACTGACCACTCACAATCATTCAGTGAGTAAAGTCTGGCATTGATCATATATACACTACTGACCACTCACAATCATTCAGTGAGTAAAGTCTGGCATTGATCATATATACACTACTGACCACTCACAATCATTCAGTGAGTATAGTCTAGCATTGATCATATATACACTACTGACCACTCACAATCATTCAGTGAGTAAAGTCTGGCATTGATCATATATACACTACTGACCACTCACAATCATTCAGTGAGTATAGTCTAGCATTGATCATATATACACTACTGACCACTCACAATCATTCAGTGAGTAAAGTCTGGCATTGATCATATATACACTACTGACCACTCACAATCATTCAGTGAGTATAGTCTGGCATTGATCATATACACACTACTGACCACTCACAATCATTCAGTGAGTAAAGTCTGGCATTGATCATATATACACTACTGACCACTCACAATCATTTAGTGAGTAAAGTCTGGCATTGATCATATACACACTACTGACCACTCACAATCATTCAGTGAGTATTGTCTGGCATTGATCATATATACACTACTGGCCACTCACAATCATTCAGTGAGTAAAGTCTGGCATTGATCATATATACACCACTGACCACTCACAATCATTCAGTGAGTAAAGTCTGGCATTGATCATATATACACTACTAACCACTCACAATCATTCAGTGAGTATTGTCTGGCATTGATCATATATACACTACTGACCACTCACAATCATTCAGTAAGTATAGTCTGGCATTGATCATATACACACTACTGACCACTCACAATCATTCAGTGAGTATAGTCTAGCATTGATCATATACACACTACTGACCACTCAATCATTCAGTGAGTATTGTCTGGCATTGATCATATATACACTACTGACCACTCACAATCATTCAGTGAGTAAAGTCTGGCATTGATCATATACACACTACTGACCACTCACAATCATTCAGTGAGTAAAGTCTGGCATTGATCATATATACACTACTGACCACTCACAATCATTCAGTGAGTATAGTCTAGCATTGATCATATATACACTACTGACCACTCACAATCATTCAGTGAGTATAGTCTGGCATTGATCATATACACACTACTGACCACTCACAATCATTCAGTGAGTAAAGTCTGGCATTGATCATATATACACTACTGACCACTCACAATCATTTAGTGAGTAAAGTCTGGCATTGATCATATACACACTACTGACCACTCACAATCATTCAGTGAGTATTGTCTGGCATTGATCATATATACACTACTGACCACTCACAATCATTCAGTGAGTAAAGTCTGGCATTGATCATATATACACCACTGACCACTCACAATCATTCAGTGAGTATAGTCTGGCATTGATCATATATACACTACTGACCACTCACAATCATTCAGTGAGTAAAGTCTGGCATTGATCATATATACACTACTAACCACTCACAATCATTCAGTGAGTATTGTCTGGCATTGATCATATATACACTACTGACCACTCACAATCATTCAGTGAGTATAGTCTGGCATTGATCATATACACACTACTGACCACTCACAATCATTCAGTGAGTATAGTCTAGCATTGATCATATATACACTACTGACCACTCACAATCATTCAGTGAGTATTGTCTGGCATTGATCATATATACACTACTGACCACTCACAATCATTCAGTGAGTATAGTCTGGCATTGATCATATATACACTACTGACCACTCACAATCATTCAGTAAGTATAGTCTAGCATTGATCATATATACACTACTAACCACTCACAATCATTCAGTGAGTATAGTCTGGCATTGATCATATATACACTACTGACCACTCACAATCATTCAGTGAGTAAAGTCTGGCATTGATCATATATACACTACTGACCACTCACAATCATTCAGTGAGTATAGTCTGGCATTGATCATATATACACTACTGACCACTCACAATCATTCAGTGAGTATTGTCTGGCATTGATCATATATACACTACTGACCACTCACAATCATTTAGTGAGTAAAGTCTGGCATTGATCATATATACACTACTGACCACTCACAATCATTCAGTGAGTATTGTCTGGCATTGATCATATATACACTACTGACCACTCACAATCATTCAGTGAGTAAAGTCTGGCATTGATCATATATACACTACTGACCACTCACAATCATTTAGTGAGTAAAGTCTGGCATTGATCATATATACACTACTGACCACTCACAATCATTTAGTGAGTATAGTCTGGCATTGATCATATATACACTACTGACCACTCACAATCATTCAGTGCATTGATCATATATACACTACTGACCACTCACAATCATTCAGTGAGTATAGTCTGGCATTGATCATATATACACTACTGACCACTCACAATCATTCAGTGAGTAAAGTCTAGCATTGATCATATATACACTACTGACCACTCACAATCATTCAATGAGTATAGTCTAGCATTGATCATATATACACTACTAACCACTCACAATCATTCAGTGAGTAAAGTCTGGCATTGATCATATATACACTACTGACCACTCACAATCATTCAATGAGTATAGTCTAGCATTGATCATATATACACTACTAACCACTCACAATCATTCAGTGAGTAAAGTCTGGCATTGATCATATATACACTACTGACCACTCACAATCATTCAGTGAGTATAGTCTGGCATTGATCATATATACACTACTGACCACTCACAATCATTCAGTGAGTAAAGTCTGGCATTGATCATATATATACTACTGACCACACACAATCATTCAGTGAGTAAAGTCTGGCATTGATCATATATACACTACTGACCACTCACAATCATTCAGTGAGTATAGTCTGGCATTGATCATATATACACTACTGACCACTCACAATCATTCAGTAAGTATAGTCTAGCATTGATCATATATACACTACTGACCACTCACAATCATTCAGTGAGTATAGTCTGGCATTGATCATATATACACTACTGACCACTCACAATCATTCAGTGAGTATAGTCTGGCATTGATCATATATACACTACTGACCACTCACAATCATTCAGTGAGTATAGTCTGGCATTGATCATATATATACTACTGACCACTCACAATCATTCAGTGAGTATTGTCTGGCATTGATCATATATATACTACTGACCACTCACAATCATTCCAAACAAACATTACGACTTGTATAAAGGCAAGAGCATCTTAGACTGACGGAGGAGCATTTATGAAAGTGGGAGGCTGAAAATGGAGGCACTATCATGAGTGTTTGTGGGGGACAACAGGCAAAGCCATAGATACCCTGCAATTTGGGGTATTTTATAGGTATAAAATCACTAATTTTAATACTTTGTTCTATCATTTCATTTTCTTTCGCATAGCAACATAGTGGTTGCTTAAGCTTATACTTATTATGGGAACAGGGAGAGAGATATCATAATGTAGTTTGATATTCCACTGCTTCGGGGGTGGGGGTTGATATTCCACTGCATATCTAATTGCAAGAATGTAATTCACAAGTTTGGAGGAACATTCCTGTGGTCAAACATGGGCATTCCATACAAACACAAACTAAAGAAATATAATGGAAAGAAGCTATCAGTATTTAAAGATGGAATCCCGTTTCAAGATAATTGCTTGACCCATCACCAATAAATCCACTACATACTAGTAACGTCACTTCTGCGACGCTAATTGACTGGCTTGTTGGTGATTGTGTAAATATTTTGACCAATCAGAGAAGCTGGGATTGTAGTGTATTGCTACTCCGCGTTAACACTATACATATTGCCTTTAAAGGAATATTCCCATGTTTTTTGTAAAATTTTATTTGAAAGAGCATACTTTTAGAAACAATTTGGAGCAAAAATCAGGTTGATATCATATTCCGTTCAGGAGATACAGATTTAAAAAAAAAAATTCAAGTGCATTTTAAAGTTTTTGTAAAGTATAATAAATTCATTTTTGATGATGTCATAGAGGTAACTCCATTGCAAATGTTTATGTATTTCTTTGAATGTTAATTGATTGTTTCTGTATGATTAGAACAATTTTCCACAAGTTACTGAAGTAGGGTATATTTGGCAATGTATATAAATACCTAACTTTCATCAATTTATTTTTTTACCAGGTTTTACTATTAAAAAGGATGATTGATTTTAATGAAATACATCAACATTGTGGGAGAATGTGTTGCTGTGATGTCATACTGAGCTTTTTCCGGCTTGTTTAATTGTCATTTTTTGTGAACCTTAAAATTTGAATATTTCCTGCTAGGAATAACATATCAACATGGTTTTTGTTATAAATTGTTTCTAAAAAATTTCTCTTTTTAATGAAAGCTAACAAAAAAACATGGTAATATTCCTTTAAGCTCCATATTTTATTGTTCAAATTTCAATTATGTTCCAAAGAAAGTTTAAAGGAGAACTATCCCCATAAGTGAGGGCATCTTTTTGGTTCATTTTTCCAATATTTATTGACCTGTCTTGCCTCCTAAAGTGATACAATTTTACTGTTTAAATAATCTTAGATACCAATAAGGGTGTTTTAGCTGACGTCAAGAGGTCACATGACTTTGTTTAAATGGCCATTTTGTCATCTGCTGTACACTTAATTAAACTTACATACATTTGCATGTTGTTATATAAGTTTATTTTTGTAAGATGATTATGTAGGAATCTTGCTGTGCTATTGGTTGCACTAATAAATGTGTGTGGGGGATTAAAATGACATTTTCTCTATTTCCATCTAATCCTGATCAACGTTCGAAGTGGGTTTCTGCTGTACAACACAACGGTTTTCAACCTATAGTACAACTAGGATTGAAGCAAGCACTTTATATTAGGTATGTAGGCTTTGTCTGGGTATAACAAACAATTAGCTGGCATATACGTTAAAGATACTCTTCGTATACCCTGTGAATATATAAAACTTAAGGAAAATATGAAGTAAAATCGGAAGCAAACAAAAAATGTAATTAGTAAATTTTGCTGAACTATTACTGGTAGGTTGGCATGTAGTATGTTTGTTGTACTGTAGGTGTGATGTGACTGAGCCATGTGAAGATGTGAAATGCAACAAACCCGCTGCCCTGCAAAATGGCTTCCAGATGAGTTAAAGTCATGTAGTGAAATTTCTCTATTGGTATATATATTGGTGTTAGAGAAGTTTCTTATTTCTCTACATGGTCAAAAAGCATTGCAAAATATTTTAGAGTCTATAGAAAATTGTGCCCTTGCTTTTTTATCTAGTGCCCCATTAGTGCAGATTTGAGATATGTGAAAGAGCATGGAATTCTGAGTAGAATAGTTTTTAAACATTTTCAAAAGCTCATCTAGTTTTAAAGTTATGACTAAACAAAGTTTCATGATTACTTAAATTTGTGCAGAATTTGTGACATACTAAAAGGAACACATTTCAAAATCTTGTATATAATTCTTTAAATTCTGTTGTTCAAATTCAGCAACTTGTGAATTTTGGAATGTCTTCTTCTAGATACATGGTAATTTGGGGTGTGACAACTTTCCAGACAACATTGAAAGAGGAATAGAAAACACAGCTTTTACAAAAGGTAATCCTTTCCCCATTGTCACACCTTAGTGCACAATAACGCTAAAAATTAAAAATGTTGGAAATTGTGTCAATTTTTAACAAATTTTAATAGCATATTTTGCTGTTTGAATGGTTTAGATTATATCTAAAACCCAATAAGCCCATGTTGCCTCCAGATGTCCATTGTTCTTTAATCATATTTGCCAGTGCACAGCCTGTTGCAGCTTTTATGGCGTGTAACTTAAGAGTTCACTACTAGAGCCATGAAGGCTCACCATGACCAGGCAGGTGCTCATCCCCAGTGTCCTTGGCATAGGCGAATGACAGCACATTACTCCCCCTGAACATCGCAGGTCAACACCCCTGCAGTGCTAATATTCATTTTACAGTTGAGTGAATTGAAACAAACAGAGTGAAGTGTCTTCTTCAAGGACACAAGTAATGTGCTAGCCCATTATTAGATTCTGCGCTAAAACAAATATCACAATAATTTCCCAAAAGATTTTCCTTTGTGGTACAAAAATGACACTAAATTTGATGCTTTTGTCATAGCTTTCAATTAGGAAATTAATGGGATAATCGGACAGGTACTTCCATGCTACCATAGGCAGGATATGGGGATGGCAAGCGAAGGAATTTTTTTCCCCCCCCCGCCTTACTTTTTTCTAAATTTATTTTGTATTGTATTATTCCAACCTCTCCCCCCTCCTTTTCTTCCTCCTTTTCTTCCTCCTCACTTTTGGTAGGCTAATTTGATTTTGTGACTTTCCCCTCTTATCACCATCAATCGACTGCTGTGCTGGCGACCACAAGTTTCTTCCAATTACTACGATCCTGTGTAAGCTTAGCAATATTGTTTAGCTTGAGAAAATCATTCGTAAGAGAGCTTAAAGTCCATTTGAATAAATCCATTGTGAAAGCGAAGTTATCAAGGTGTGGTGTAATAGAGTGCAATTTGTTGTAGTTACATAGATAAGACATTCCTGATAACTTGAAGTAGCCCAATTAAAGTATGCCATCATCCATTCTACCACCAATTGTATGTGGAAATGAATGATATGCTTTTAAGTGGCTGGCAAACAAACATGAGACAAATCTATTTGTTGTAACTCTTATATAGCAAAAAGATCAAACATGCACTGTTATGTTTGACATCAGCATTATTTATTATCCAATACATTAGATGATATTAAATAAAGTAAGCACTTTTTGATTATTCACATGGCCCTATAACTTTCCATGGCAATTAAGTGGGTGACTGCCTAGTTAAATGACAACTTTTATAAAAGCTAACATTTTAAGCTAATGTATTAAGAGTGAATATTAAATGCTAGTACAGTTAGGCAGGGACCGCGGAGCAGTTGCTGAAGAAGTAAATGGTGAAAATGAAAGGTGACATCCATTCATATTAAACCCTGTACTCCCAATCATCTAATAATATTGGTACATAGTAGGGGCATATAAGAAGGGTTACCTCCCACGAAGGTGGGGGCAAGAACCACAACAGTTTCCCGGTCACAAGTGGAAACATTACACTAGTAAATAAAGTTCCATCACTGACTTTGCTGCTAATTGGAAAATCTCCTTCAATTTTGTTTATTTATTTTCCCCTTCATTTTTGGAAATTTTCTTCATTTTGGGCCCCTTTCCTTTAAATTTCAGTAAATTGTTTGTCAATTTAAAGGAAATCTTGTTCATGTTGGTGTAATTTTCTTCGATTTCAGGGATTTTTTTCCTTTTCATTTTGCTTTTTTGGGGGGAAGGGGGAGTGAATTTGGGGAAATTTGTCATTTTTGGGAACTCTACTTAAATTTTTGGTGAATTGTTTGACAATTTTGTTTATGTTTTTTGGGCCATTTTCTTCAATTTTGAGGAATTTTTGGGAAATTATAATCATTTTCGGCCACTTTCCTTAAAATTTTGGTTAATTTGAAGGGAATTTTTTTATTTCAGGCAATTTTCTTCGACTTTGAGGAACTTTTTGTCAATTTTTGAATAATGCTACCAAACTTTTTTTCAATTTTTTAAGTATTCTTTAATTTTCTAGAAATTTCATTCATTATTGGTGACTTTCCTTAAAATTTTGGAAAACTGTTTGTCAATTTTAGGGAAATTTTGTCATTTTTTGCAAGTTTTGGGAAATTTTTATAATATTTAGGCATTTTGAAGAAATTTTTGTCAAATTTCTTCAATTTCATGTGGATAATTTTCCAATTTTACTTTCCCCCGCTTGCGGTCACTGTTAGGGCAGTGGTGTAGCAAGAAAGGGCAGGGAAAGGTAGGAAGGGGAAGAGGGTAAAACCCCCAACAATAAGCCTTTCCAGGATTCTGGACTGCACATACTAATAATATTAAATAATATATATATCATTTTAATATAAATGATATTTTTTTTACCATCCTTGGTTGCAATAAGCAAGAAATGATCTTGCTCCTTAGATGAGAGTAAGTCCCCTAACCCCTCAAAAAAAAAAATGTGATGCTTGCTGACACCACTGAAATAGGCTTTTTTACATAAAGCAGAAAATTAAAAAAAGTATGGATTAGATTCTGAGTATATTGTAATCTGTT
Organism: Chiridota heheva; assembly: GCA_020152595.1. Taxonomy (NCBI): domain Eukaryota; kingdom Metazoa; phylum Echinodermata; class Holothuroidea; order Apodida; family Chiridotidae; genus Chiridota; species Chiridota heheva. The sequence goes on along the minus strand of JAIGNY010000812.1, from coordinate 1,895,394 downwards.
GCACAAGACACAGAATTGAACCTGCATGTAGCACAGAACTAATAAAGTATCACTCCGCCATCCAAAAATGAGAACCCTCAGAAAAAGGGCTAATCAAAATATTTTTGAAAGAGAAGTTGAGAATTTCAGGAATGGTAGAGAAAGGAGGTCTTGACAATGCATGTCCAAACTTGACGAGATTTGTTTCAGTAAAAGTTTCATGGGGAACTATTTTACCAAGGACTTGTACCAAAATTTGGGTGAATTTTGTGAGGGTGTAAAACACTCACTTCACTTTAGCCTAAAAGAAAGGGAAAGGACCAAAACCTCTGGTGACCCCCTATTGAAAGTACCCTCATCCAAGAGATATTAGATGGTACATTTTGGAAAACATTACAAAAGATCCCAAATCTATAGCATTCTGGTACAAAAATGATCCCGAACTTGACTCTTTCATCATAAGTTTCAATGGGACAAATAATTAGTTCTGTGCTACCTGTAGCAAAAGAGTAATCTTTACAGAAACTGACTGTGTAACCACTAGTGGTGTAACTAATAACTAAAAGGCAAAGGAATATTTTTCCACCAACTTTATATAAAATTTGTCAGAAATTTTGATCCCTTTTTTAAAACCTTTGTCCAACTTATGCTCCTAAGATTTGTCCATATCTTGATTCCAAATTTTCTGATTCTTTGAACATTGTCCTCAATTTAGTCCTGTCCACTTGTTTCTATTGCTAATTTGACCTCTGTATAAAACTGAACCTTCTTTAGCAGCATGGGGTTACTACAGATAGTACATAAAGAACTATGGACAGAGGAAGGGAAAATGATCTAAATTGTTTTTAAATGTTTATTATAAACCATGAAAAAACATATAAATATCTAATTAAAGTGATTAAAAGGGTAACTGACTCTGACAAACACATGGAACGCAGCCATATCCACCCTTCTACAACATCCAAGTGGGGAAGATAATCTCACAACTTTCAAGACTGTATTTTAAGCTGTAATTCTGTTTATGCATTTTGCAGATTTCAGGATTTTCTCCATCTGCAAATCTTGATCAATAACTCGAAATGGCTACATGTGCTATTCTAAAAATGAAAACAGCTGTCTGCTTTACTTTCCATGTTCTTTTAAGATAATATAAAAGGCACAATTTTTGTAGCTGTTCATATACTGTACCTTTTACAACACCATGGGAAGGGGTATGGAACAATCATATCTGACAATATTTTAAATTCAAGGTCTAACTTCTAAGAGTATTTTAATCTCTTCATTGTGTACAGAAGAACTGTTTGTCCAAGCAGGTCATTGTTTACTTTGGGTTGATTTTGTGTGTTTAGACTCTGAAATGTTCACTCCCTAGACTTAGGTCTAATGACCCTTAAAGGGTAAATTCACTAGTAAATCTTGGCTTTCTAAAAGTATATCCAAATAGTCTTAGGTTGGTCAGAAATGGAGATACTTTCATTAGCACTCTATGGGCAGAATGAGGAATTTGCAATATTGATATGATATTGAGTCTATACCTGCTGTGACCAACAAATTTGATGAAAGTTCACTAAGCTGAAAGACCCTCCTCTGGTACCCTCTTCAGTTTTTTGGACCCCTTCAGATTTTGAAGACTAGAATGATAACTCCCAATTTATAACTCCCAATGGGGAAAGTAAAAGGGTGAACAGGGGCAGGAGGTGCCCCTTTAAAAGTGATATGATATTATAATTACCCTCACTGGATTTTCTGCCCCTTGCCTTGGGGTCCTTCCGCCACCCTGGAGGATAGCCATGTTTGAATGTGACACAAATAAAGGTCCCAGACATGTCTTATTTTCTTTATGAAAGATCATGTGTTATGTAGATCACATGTTATGTAGATCACGTGTTATGTAGATCAAGTGTTATGTAGATCAGGTGTTATGTAGATCAGGTGTTATGTAGATCACATGTTATGTAGATCACGTGTTATGTTTATTACGTGTTATGTTTATTACGTGTTATGTAGATCACGTGTTATGTAGATCACGTGTTATGTTTATCACGTGTTATGTAGATCACATGTTATGTAGATCACGTGTTATGTAGATCACATGTTATGTTTATCACGTGTCCACCCATACTTCATATCACACACCATGCAAGCATCTTCTTTGTTTCTAATAGCTCTTGCATAATACAGTGAATTTATAATACATATATATATATATATATATATATATATATATATATATATATATATATATATATATATATATAACAAAATTTTATAATACAGTGAATTTATATATATATATATATATATATATTTAGAATATATATATATATATATATATATATACATATATATATATATATATATATATATATATATATATATATATATATATATATATATACATATATATATATATACATATATATATATATACATATATATATAAATATATATATATATATATATATATATATATATATATATATATATATATATATATATATATATATATATATATATATATATATATATATATATATATACAAAATTGGAAAAAATGACAATGTCTCTAGCCAACAGGATTTTTATAAACCAAATATTTTAAAGACTCCTGTCTCCTTCTTCAATAGTATGAAGCCAATATGTACAGAATTTTTGCATACCGTATTTTCTCTAATAAACGCCCCCTCTGATAAACGCCCCCCCATCATTTTTCATACTTTCAGGATGTAACAACGTACGTTTAACTTACCGAATGTGACTTGAAAAGGCTGTAAGGCGAACGTAACCAAGCAGAAAATATGCAAAGAGTATATTCCATTAATAATCCATGCACAATAATGCTAAAAACACAAAAATCGCTTGAAGAACTAATTCCATAGGCCTAAAAGGAATTGACGTTCTTTTGTGAGTTACATTTTTTTCTTCATACTTCACCCTCGAATAAACGCCCCCCTGTTTTCCAAATGCAACGCCCCGGGGGCATTTATTAAAGAAAATACGGTATTTGTACATATACTTTTTATACATATCTTGTGTTAATTTTTTGTTGACTTTTTATTCCCCTGTGTAAAATGTGGACAAATGGGCCATAGAGGGAATTGTTAGGTCCCTAGAGAATCTAAGCATAGGAACTTAAGCGCAAACCAACTTGGCAGAGTGGTGTTACTGGGCGCAAATGGGAGAATAATGGGTTATCACACTCAGGCATGAAGCCGTGGGAGCTCCCTCCCCCCTTTAATGAATGTCAATTTTGGGGAATGTTTTTTTTTAAAAGGCTTCAAAAAAACAACTTAAGGTCTCCTTGTTAAAAAGTCAGTCAGAACTCTTTTAGGGATCATTTTTTTGGAAGGGGTGGGGGTGGGGGTGGGGAGGGGAAATGGATAAGTAGGGGAAGGGGTAGGGAGGGTAGGGTAGGGAAGGGCAGGGCAGAGGTAGGGTGGGAAGGATCTTTTAGTTGGCAGTTTCTTTCAGGGATTTAGATTTCTTTCTTTTCTCCTGTTTGTTAGTTTTCCTTACTGCCTATTTCTTTCCTGGATATTTTGGGTGGAGGCTTAAAGCCCTGTAAAAATACATCTCCCTTCCTATTAAGGCATTCACATACATTCCTATCTTGTTCCAAAATTAAAAGTTTTTTGGTCCAAAGTTATACATTTAGGTATAATTCAAACTTCAAGGTTTTTGGCGCTTAAATTGTCAATTTTAAGGATTTTAAAACTTAAGGATTTTGTTCCATAACTTGAGGATTTTTTGTTCGAAGTTGAAAATTGAAGATTTTTTTGTCAAAAATTAAAGATTTTTTTGTCAAAAATTAAAGATTTTCTTGTCAAAAATTGAAGATTTCTGGTGCAAACTGGAACAGTTTTGGTCCACAATTAACAATAATTCAACCAATATGAATAAGAAATGCCAATATCTCTGTTTTCTTTGATTCGTTTGATGTTTCAATTAATTGTATTTCTGGCTTTGACAAAATTTGGGCATTAAACACCTAATGGCTCCTTTAGACATACCACTGTCAGTGGTTCACTAAAAACTTCATTTCAGTTTCAGGGTGGAAAATACTTTGGACTTTACAATATATAGACACTTCCAAAATAAAAAATAATAGTACTTTGAATGTATTTTATTTACCTCCAAAATTCAGTTGCAATTAATTGAAGTCTAATAATAAAAACTGTCAAACTATACATTATTAATTGACTCTCTTAGATGGGCCAACACTGTATTATGAAACAGATCATGTGCCTATCTGACACCTGCGACATCAAAGCGACGAAAATATTATCTTTCCATTTACAGAGGACAAATATGGAGTACTGAACACTCCTTGACTTTGTGGTGTGCTTTTTACCATCCCCGCAGATAATGGCAATTTCAAACTTAAGTATATTTGTTTCAGAATGATAATTAGGGGAATATCAAAACAAACAATCCAATTTCTAATGTTATTAAGGCCTATTCTCACTAATAGTATCTCCGGATCATGACCCCCTCCCCCCCCTCCCCCTCCCTCCTCCAATGAAGATAAACCTGCTTCACGATTTGTAGAAAAAAGCCCCTTTCATGCAAGCTCACGATCAGATCCACTGCAAGTGATTATGATCTCGGGTCATGAGTGAACCGCAAGTCGAAGGTGGGTCATTAAAAAACCCATTGTAACTAAGTGAGCTAACTGTTTGTACGAAATAAACAAAATATAACAGGATATTGCGTAACCACCATGATCGCAGGTCACTGATCTGGGCTCATGCTCACATTTTTAAGAATCTTATTGGTGGATCTGATCACCTTCTCTGGATTATGATCCTACTCTCAACTAGGATGAAGCTCAGGTGAATGAGATCAGATCCAGTGAGCATTCTCACGGTAACAATCTGGGGATCTGCGTCTCCTGCAGTTGGACCGATCGTGTGCTCGCACTTAAGTGAGACCACGATCCTCATGGTCATGTGACCACTTTATACCATTGCAAACTTTTGAAAACGAAAAACACATATTCTGTTTTCATGCACTCCCCAGGCAAATCATTTATGGTTTTGATTTCCTTTTAAGTTGTGACTGATACAAAGAAAATCGTGAAAATAAATCCTTTCATAGTTTTTTAATATTTTTGAAATTCGGACATATTTTTGTGATGTCCTTATAGCAGACACTATTTTTTTCCCCATTCACTGTTTATTGTTTTTGTTGCATTCTTACTTTAAATCATTAATACAATGATCCTATGATATGTTACATATGTTACCTATGATATGTTACAGTTATTACATAAATGTCTGGTTTATAAAAACTCTTCAGTCACAAATTTGACTCAATCAAATCCTCTTCAAAACTGCACAGAAGTCAGTCTTAAAATTATAAAAACCTGATAAGAGAATTATCAATAGCTTTGGCAACAGCATGTAAACAATGCAATTTTGCATAATTATAGCAAGAATGACCTAAATTCTTCTAACCCATGGGTGTAGCCAAAAGGGTCGACCTGGTCGTTCATACCCCCTTCTTACAGTCCCCAAAAGTAAAAGGGTCCAGAATTTTGAGCCAATGACCTTTTTTTTTGTTCTTAAGTATAATTTAGCCTCCAAAATTTGTTTAAAAACACTATTTTGAAGGGAAAAAATATCAGCAATTTTTGTTCATTCTAAGACCCATATTCCAAACTGGCTGGCTACATCCCTGTACCCCAACTAAAAATTGGTAATATTTGAACTAGCAAAGTCTTAGCTTTTGAACAACATGAATAACAATTACAAGTATACAAAAATGTATGTATGTAAACAGAAACCTGTTATGCATTATTACTGTATGTAGTCAATATCAATGATGAGAAATAAGTTTGTTTATTTTGCAATCAATTGTGTTGGACAATATGCCAAAGTAGATATTATGAGAGTCAAATATTTCAAGCTTATACAATAACAATCCTATATTTTTGCAGATTTAACAGTCAATCAGGTTTTTCATAAAAATTAACACAAGATAAATCTGCCTCTATTCTTCACTTTCATGTAGCCACCTTTTTTTATTGTTAGGGTGAAGATCAAAGCCATGGAAATAAATTGAGGGTCAACATAATTCCTAAAACATTTTAGTCCAAAATGAAGACAAAAATGATATTCTTAAAATTTCTAAGAAATTTTAACTAGAAAAGTCTATCCATTTAATAATTATGATATTGACACTTACAGAAACCTAATATACATTATTTTTGTGTGTAGTCAATATCATGATGAGCACTACATTTATTTGCTTTGCTTATCACTTCCATTGAACAATTGCCAAAAGTCAATAATGCTAGCTAGGGTCAAATATTTCAAGCTTATAGAATAAGTATCCTACATTTTTGCAGATTTAAAAGCCGATCATGCATGTTGATGAAAATTAATCAAGACATATCTGCCTCTATTCTCCACTGTCATGAAGCCACCTTTTTTTATTTGTTGGGGTGATGGTCAAAGCAATAGAAATAAATTGAGGGTCAACACATTAGTCCAAAATGAAGACAAAAATGATATTTCAAAATTTCTAACAGATTTTAAATAGCAAACAAAGTCTATCCTTCCAAATATTATGATATTTATACTTTTACAGAAACCTTTGGCAAAATGCCAAGGTTAATAATGCTAGGGTCAAATATTTTAAGCTTATAACTATCCTACATTTTTGCAGATTTATCAGTAATAATAGATGTTGATAAAAAATTAAACAAGACACTATCATTTGCCTCTATTCTCCACTTTCATGTACTCTTTACTGATTTGTTAGGGTGAAGGTCAAAGCAGTGAAAACTAGAATATTAGCACTCTTTAGAGCGCTACACTTCCACCCCGTTACAATTCCAACATGCCTAGAATAAGTTTAGACTTCATTTGATCCCCATACCCAATCTTCTGAAGATTATCTTTTGACTGATTTTCTTCCAAGTGTTTTCAGTTATATTCAAGTGAAGCATCATTGTTTGAGCTCTATTCAGCCAGGATTCATTTTCTATTCATGGCAGAAACTAATTGTTTCATTTTCATTGATTCCAGGGACTTATGTAAGTCTCTTTAGAGTCTAGAAAATTGATTGTTTGGATCTTCATTCAAAGTGCAAAGTCATTGTTCAGAACATTTCATTGGGAAGTTTGAACTTAAGTCTTGACAACTTAGTCTTGACAGATCTCATCCTAAAACATCCCCACTCCTCAATTTCTGCCCTTCTTCTGTTCCAATTATTCCTATATCACTTTTTCTTGAAACAGTGACAAAACCACACACCAAATCTAATCAAAATGCACTCATCAGTTCTTGAGATATCTTGATGTTACTCATCAGTTCTTGAGATATCTTGATGACAAACAAACTCAACTTAAATTGTCCCCACCCCTCATTTGTACCCTTCCCCTGTTCAAAAATGTCTCAAATCTCGAACACTTCTTTCATAAGCAGTAACAAAACCATACACCAAATTTAATCCAAATCCAATCATCAGATCTTGAGATATCTTGATGACAGACAAACAGAGGCAAAAACATGTCCCACCCTCCATTTGCACCCTTCCTTTGTTCCAATAAGTCTCAAATTCTAATCACTTCTTCCTTAAGCAGTAAAAAATCACACACCACATTTAATCCAAATCCAATTATCAGTTCTGAAGATATCTTGATGACAGACAAAAGACAAACTCACCTTAAATGTCCCCACCCCTCCATTTACACCCTTCCCCTGTCCCAGTATGTCCCAATTTTTTTGACCAGAATCCAATCAAACGTTCTTCAGATATCTTGATGACAAACAAACAGACAAATCTACTGAGGCGAAAGCATAACCTTCCCCCAACTTTGTTGCCGGAGGTAATAATAAACAGCTGCGTTATATGTACATGTATGTTTTCTTGCAGCAAATCAAGCACCACGGTAGGTCATTCCTTTCCACACGTACATATAGTGTATGCATTATGCAATCAGTAAACCTCCTGCAAACCTGAGCCATGCAAGCAATACTGGTATTGCTTTGTCATAAACATTGGTGGAAATAAGGGATTTTAGTTGAGAGGGGCAAAACATGATTTGGAAGTGAGGAAAAAGATATATTTTAATTATTCATATAATTCAATACTAAAAACAATTATTTGCCAATCTTGAGGGGGAGCAAGTACACCCACTTGCCCCTATGGCAAGCTACCCATGTTCATATTTTTAACTTAGCAAATCTCTACCTAAGGTATGAATGTGTCACTTTATCCTTCATGCTGTATAGTTAAAATGCCACAGGCACAGAAAATATGAATGAAGTTCTGATTAGGGTGCCCATGCATCTTCAAATGCACAATCACTTGATGGTTTTTAGATCACTAGTACAAAAAAACTCAAAGAGAAAGAAACAAAGACATACTTAACATAATCAGCATCATCTTCGGTACATGTGTCCAATTTATGTACTGCATCACTTAGGCAAGACACCGGTAAACCACAAACACTGAAATAGTACGGCTTTGGTCTACCAAGGATGAGCTGTCCGCACCGTACCAAGATCATTGTAACGAACCCTCCGATGGCAAACAGACCTGAAGAATAAGATAAATAAAAACGTTCTTTCAATCAAATAAATCGCCTGCATTTATGCTGTACATTCAGGGGTGGAGCCAGCATTATTAATTGGATTGGGTGGGAGGTGGGGTGATGGTTTGGTTTGGTTTGTTGATGTTTAACAGCACCCACCGCGACAGTCAGAGTCAAATGTGCCAAGAGGGTGTTAATAAATTATGGTGTAAGAGTTTGGAAAGTGAGGAGATGGAAGGTTTGTAGGGAAGATAAGGGGGAAAAGCAGAAAGAAAAAAAAAACTTTTGGTGAAAAAAAAGGGGTATGTAAGGTTAGGTGTAGAAAGGGAGGGGAGGGGGATGTTAAATGTGGTGGAAGAGGTTGTTGTTGCAGAGGAAGTTGATAATTTTTAGAGAAGAATTGTTTTTGAAAAGGTCCGAGATTCAGGATAGTGAGGAGAGAAGAGATCTGGAGTTCTGGTATAGGGGACAGGTTACCAAGATATGCTTGATGGAGTCATGGAACAAACAAAAATTGCTGATGACCTACATTTTTTCTCTCTAAAATTGTGTCAAAATAACATTTTTTTTTTGTCCCTAAGGTTTTAGTAATCATAACTTAGACATCTATATGGTAAAAAATCATGATGTTTTTGTCCATGATAATATTCCTTTAATAATGCTAACTTACCTATGAATCTGATAGTTCTTCTTACAATTGGGTGCCACCTAAATCCAAACACTCTCACAGTTTTCTCAAAAACTCCACTTTGTCTACCACCCTGGAGCTGGTAGATCGCTAAAATGGCTTCTCCAAACAGAATCTGTACAATTAAAAGAATATAACACAATTTTTAACATTTCTGAAATTGACTAACATTTCCCGAATTGACCAAAATTTCTTAAATTGAATCAATTGACCAAATTTCTCAAAAATTCAAGAAGATTTCTCGAAAATGGAAGAAAATTGCCCAAAATGAGAAATTTTCCCAAAATTGCTCCAAAACAAAGGAAATCTCCTGGAATTTGCCAGAAAAATCTGAAGGTAATCTCATAAAAATGGATACAAATTGTTTACTGAAAATTGAAGATTTCCCATTTAGCAGTAATGTTTGATGTTAACCTAATTTACCAGTGCAATTTTGTACTTGTGACCGGGAAAGAGTTTCTTGCCTCCCCTGAGAGGTGACCCTTTCTACGCCCGTCTCCCTTCCCTGGGAATTACTGCCCAGACGCAGAAGAGGTACTTACCACAATGGCAGGCATTGTCATTGCCAACACATACATAACGATTTCAGGCACTAGCCCACCTCCATTCTCATCATTGATCTGTGGATGGTTGTACTGTCCAACATCTGTGCATGGAATTGTGATTGACGTTGTTTTAAACAAGTTGTCATTATTGAATGGGCCAAACATGAAAAATGTCCAAAACACAACTATTCCTGAGAAAAGCAGAAAGTCAACGCTGATGAAGCACGGAATGAGAAAGTTGTTGGAGGATGAGTCAATACGGACGTGTCTTGAATTTGATGCCATTTTTATAAATGTCTATTACTTTTCTTGAGCTTTTAATGTTGTTCTTTTCTTGTTTAGTTTTCTGTCACCTTGAAGCAGGATTCGTGGTCTGTAAAAACAGAGAAAAATACACAGAAAATAATAAAAATCACTAATGCACAAATATCAGAAATGTTCTTTATCAAATGGTATAACTTGCTGCATCAATTACAAATAATAACCCTAATATCACATAGTTTCTTATGAAATTAAGATATTACAATAAGATAATTTTGAAAGCACCATTGTGTAAATTGCTTGCATGTTGTCCATAGAAAGTAAAGTTTACAAAGAACCAGGACATAAGAAAAAATCCAAATCAATAATAAACTGTTTTTAAAATACTGTACATTAAATATGCAAATGAAATCTGATAACATTCAAGCCCCTGGCGATTAAATAAGATATGCAATATGCACACTCTTGACTTTCATAAATCAAAACAGGAATATTATAAACAACAAGAGAATCATAAAAAAAGTACAAGTCAAAGTTCAATTGTTAACAAGTGTTGATATAACATCCATAAATAATGAAGTGCAAGACAAAACTTAATCTACCAGATCTACACATATGACAGAAGCAAGAATTTGATATCAGGGCCGTAGCACCTGCCCCACAGCAGCACCTGGCACTATTTCAATCAAAACTTGTTTGTTATTAACTTCTAATTTTATGGACCTAATGCACAATATATGCTACAATCAAGCCTGCAGTGGCACTTTTCAATGTCACTAAAGCCCTGTATACATGTATCAATGGAAAATGAATTTTTTTCTTTATGTTTGGTTGAAAATGTTTGTATCAAAATTTCATAAAGTCTAATTTTTCCTTTTCTTCATTATCATTATCATTTTGTCTATACTGCATGGAGAATTCTATAATTGTTTATTAAGAATCAGATTTCACTTTGAATAAGTATCTTCAATCAATAAATAGCCTTGAGGATATTGTCTCGCCTACGAAGCAGAAAGAGACATAGCCATCAGTCTGTCAGAGTTGTCTGTCATTGTCGGCATCCATAAAACGTTTACCCTGGTATATTTTAAAGTTGCTTTAAATACTGTAAGCTATGTAAGACTTTAACTAAGACTTCACTTGTCACCGGGAAAAAAATTTGGTTTTTGCTCCCTGAGAGGTGAATTTACTACCTCCCTGCTTCATTATACTAGATGGAAAAACAATGGACAAGTTGTCATTTTCTTATGTGATACTACTTGACCTCTTCTATGTCACTATCTTTACAGTTTGTTGTAAGAACCTCAGTCATGTACCATGATTTAATTTATCGTTTATTTTTGTTTCGTTTCGTTTGTTGATGTTTAACAGCACCGCGACAGTCCAGAGTCAAATGTGCCAAGAGAGTGTTAAAAACTAAGGTGCTTGAGTTAGGACAGATAGGAGGGATAGAGGGAAGGGAGGAGAGAAGGTGAATATTAAGGAAAGAAGTTAAGGTAATAAAAGAAAGATGAGGAAGGTACATCAGAGAAGGGAATGAAAGGGAGGTTTGGATCAGGTGGAATAGATTGCTGTTGGAGGTAGGATTGTTCTTGAAAAGATCAGAAATGGAGATGTGAGGGGGAGAGGGTGTGATCTGACGTTCAGGTATATGGGACAGGTTAAGAAGATATGCTTGATTGAGAGATCGGTGTTGCATGCAGGGCAGAGAGGAGCAGGGGAGCAGGAAAGTAGGTGAGAGAGATGTGGCCGAGGCGGGATGCGGGTGATAACAAAGTCCTCCCTGCAGTTGCAACTGTGCAGGGGGACGTTGGTGCCAACTTTGGGTTTGATGGTGTGAAGTTTGTTACTGGTCTCATGCTTCCTGGAGTCTTGCCAGGTCTTACTGAGATTGCTCGAAGTAGAGAAACGGATGTCTGAGTGTGGGATAGAAGAAGGAGAGATGTGATTCGACAAGAGCGTTGTTGGCAGCTCTGTTGGCTCTCTGGTTGCCGGGAATGCCAACATGGCTATGGATCTAGAAAAAAGATCATTCTTTTCTTTAAGGAGGAAAGAGAGTGAAGTTTAGTGATGATTTGTAGGATGAGTGGATTGGACCAGAGCATGTCGAGGATGCCAGTGAGAACAGATTTAGAGTCGGTGAAGATGACGAAGTGGGGCGGAAGGAGAGTTCAACAAAGTTTACGGTCAGGAGGATGGCCTTTGCTTCAGCAGAGTAGATTGAGGCTCCATCGGGCAGGTGAGGCCAGGACAGACGGCAGCGGCAGTAGAGGAGCCTTCCCGTGTGAAGCCATTGGTGAAGAGGAAAGAGAAGTCGTGGGAATGTCTACTGAGTTAGCAGTATTTGGAGAGCTTTTGTGTAGGAGTAAAGGCCAAGGAAAACCTTGGGGGATTGATAACCCAGTTCGGCATGGGAGGCATAGTGTGCCTGGCAATCAAGAACATGATTGGTCTCTACGTGGAGACTAGTGATGTGGGTGGTATGTTCCCGGGGAGGGGTGGGAGGTGGCATTTCATACTAAAAGTGGTAGGAGTGTGCAGTCCACCAACCGAAAAACACACCCGCAGTATGACAGATCTTTTGGTAATTGCAGTATGGAATTATACAATTTTGATACCTGCAGTATGAAAGAAGTCAATTTTGATACCTGCAGTACGAGTATTCCAAAAAACATATTGTAAAAATGGACCAGCAGAACAAAATAAACACAGTAAAACCTCATTTTTTGGGACATGCCCTACGAAAATGATGAAAAAAAAGACCTTTTTTTTTTAATAATAAAAAATATATATATATTTTCTTTAATAACATTTTAAATTTCTTTTGGTGTAAAAAAAGACACCTGCACTACAAAAATGGTGCAAAAAAGGCACCTGCTTGGGAGGCACATATATATATATATATATATATATATATATATATATATATATATACCTCACATATGGAAGTGCCCCTGGTGGCACCAAGGCAGAGCCTTAGGGCAGGGCAAAGCCTTGGGGCACTGTTAAACCTCAAGGTGCCTCAAGTAAAGTTTGCGAGCAGAGGCGTAGATGAAGCTGCCGTAGTCCAGCTTGGACCTGAGGAGGGAGCGGTATAAGGTGAGAAAATTAAATCCCCAGTCGGTGCTGGAGAGGACCCTGAGGAGATTGAGGATTTTGTGACATTTGGTTTTGAGGGTGTTGATGTGGGGGAGATGGGAGAGCTTATAATCCAAAGTGATTCCAAGGAAGCGAGAACTGTCTTTGCTGGGTATAATTAGTGATGTCACGACATGGCTCTATTATAGTGTACGTATCGGTTATCGTGAAGAAAAATATCGTGATATATCGTATATCGTAATACTTAAAAAAACTGATTCACGACACAAATTGTTAATATCACTAACGTTATATGATCATGGACTTAGAATTTACTCCATATGATGAATGCAAGAAAAAACGATTTGCAGATCTAGCAGACAACATGAACGAATGACTATTACTTTCATCACGCATCACGTACGTGTTTGGTAATTCAGCCAACGTGACCATGAATCATCGAAGTGAGAGCCTGAGTGGCGCATTCTGGACCAATTTTTCGTTCTTTTTGCCAACTTACATCTGCGCTGCCAGCGTGTGGTGACGGAGCACGATTTTTAATTATTCGTTTTTATGTTTTAAGATTATTTTGCACGTTTTTAATGGCCTAAATTTGACTTTTAGATTTGATACCGTAACGTTAGAATTGTAACGTACGAAGAGCCTAGCCTAATTACACGAATATTTCTTAGTTGAGTATTAGTTTTTGGTATTGCGATATGTCGCAAGAGGCATATTTCATGTTGTGGGAAAAGAGATATTGCAATAATCGATATGTCATGACAGCACTACAATAGGTATAAATGAATCTTTGAGATAAGAGGCTGCGGCGAAAGAAGGAGTTGCTGTTGTTGAAATGGATGAGAACAGTTTTGTCTTTTGAGAAGTTGAAGCTTTTGGAGTCGCTCCAGTGAGCTAAGTAGTCCAGGCAGTGTTGGAGGTCATTTTGGAGAGTTTCGAAGCATGGGGAGGACAAGAAGATAGCAAAATCTTCGACATAGAGGGAGCAATTGATGTTGGGGGAGGGCCTTGGTGATGCTGTTGAGGATGAAGAGAGTGGGGGAAAGGATACTGCCTTGGGGGACACCCAGGTGTTGGGTGTACCTTTGGGAGTAGGTGTCACCAATGCGTACCCTGAAATGGCAGATATGGAGAAAGTTCTGGATGAAGTTGGGGAGGAGGCCTCTGAGGCTGGAGGAGTGGAGGTCCTTGAGGATACATACTGCCAGGTGCTGTCAAAGGCCTTTACGAGGTCAAAAAAGATGGAGATGGTGTGGTGATTTTTGACGAAGGCATTCATGTACATAGGTGTCAAGTTTGAGGACATGGTTCAGGCAGTTCCGGTTTCTCCTGAAACCATTTTGAGAGGGGGATAGGATTGAGTTCTTCTCAAGGTACCAGCAGAGACTGTAGTTGACCATACGTTGCATAATCTTGCAGAGGCAAGAAGTGAGAGCGATGGGCCCGTAGTTGGTGGATGTGGACCAGCCTTTGTTAGGCTTGGAGATGGGAGCAATAAAATTGGCCTCTCTCCAAGTAATGGGGAAAGACTTGGAGGACCATGGGTGATTATAAATTTTGAGAGAATGTCAAGGAAAGTCATGGGAGGTTTTTGAGGAGATTATAGTGGATGCCGTCAGACCTTGGGGGGAGGACCCAGATTTATTGAGGGTGATACCCCCCCCCCACCCCTCCCTCAGTCAAAAAAACTCCAGCTGCATGCTATAATTTTTGTTAACAAATCACGTCACCTTTCCTTTTTTTTTTAATTGCATTTTTCACCAATGTACATGCTTGTATTTATAACCATGTTTCTGTAAAATTACTTGAACGGGAAAAAATCAATATATAGAAATCATAGGCACTATCTGTGAGGTGCAAGGGAGGCATTTCACTCCCCCCCTACAATTTTTTGATATCTATTAAGGCTGTCACAATGTGTGAAACAAATATCGATTATCGTGGACAGAAATATTGTGATATATCACCATATTTATGTTTTTATTGTTCATTTTTTACTGCTTAGATTTTCAGCATGCGGATCTCTATTTTCCCATAAAATTTAAGAGCTGCAACAAGGAAGCATAATAGAATCAAATATATTGCAAATATTCTGTTAATTCAAAATGTTTCTGAAATTATGTTTTACAAACTTTTGTTACAATTTGCAGCTTATGCGAAAATGGCATATTACGATATGTTCTTCAGGGCATTTTTTACGTCATGCTGCCACAGACCGTTTCTAGATGAATGCAAGTTTGACCATTAAATACATCCCAGTAATGAATGAAAGTAGCGTAATATGTACATGTACATATCTACTCTACATATTGTACATGTACTGTAACCAAATGAAAAAGTACCTAATTACTTAAAGCCTAACCTGACAGTTCCTTAATTCAAAAATCAATACCATTGTACCCTCAATATTAGATGAATGACTTGATATAACCTAAATATGTTAATTGAACAAAGAAAATGAACTACATGTAATGTGACTTGCAGTTATTATACAAGCCGTTTGAAAATATTAATTTGCTAGTGGCAGTGTATTGTACAAGGTACTGTATTCTGTTTGGTGTTAAACAAATGATATGCAAGACATCAAATGTACCAGTGGCATAAATCCGTTTGAAAAAGTATGGAAATGATTTCTCAATTAGGACTAAATGGTGTCGCAGCAGGTGGCATTTTCAGTACAAAGCGCTCAATTTGAAGCATGGGGTCCAGGGGCCCGCTCAATGGCCCCTGGTGGGGTCCAGGGGCATAACCATGAAAAGGGTCCAGCGGGCGAAGCCCCTGTAAGCTCTTGTAAAATTGACATTTTGAGGGCAAGTAAATACGTCCCAGCACATAACAGGTGTATTTCAAAGGGTAAGATACATGTATTACTTGTCATAATGCATGGTAAATATGATCTATAATACACACACACACACACAAAATGCAATGTGGGAATATAATTGTTTTATTGCTAACATTTCTTTGGTATACATGTAGGTCTGTGATCCTTTTTGATGATGTACTGATGTAGTCATAAAGAAAATCTTTGATAAATTTTGAATTAATTCACTATTGAACTTGAATAAATTATTTTCAAGCTATTGAAATCATGAGGCTGCTTCGTGTCCTTCTCCACGCCTCCCCTCTCTAGCTTTGTTCATGTATTAAATACAATATAAAAAAGTGTAAATAGAATACTTTATACTTATACCTTTTTGACATTTTCAAACATTTCTTTAAAGATTGATATTAAGGAAATCTATTTGGAATGAAGATTTATTCAAAAAGTTTAAATATATATCTATAAATATATATATATATATATATATATATATATATATATATATATATATATATATATATATTAATAAATCTATTTGGAATGAAGATTTATTCAAAAGTTTTTGTATATATATATATATATTTGTATATATATATATATATATATATATATATATATATATATATATATATGTATATATATATATATGTATATATATATATATATATATATATATATATATATATATATGTATATATATATATGTATATACATATGTATATATATATATATATATATATATATATATATATATATATATATATATATATATATATATATATATATATACATATGTATGTATGTATATATGCATGTATGTATGTATATAAAGGTATATATAGATATACATATATATACATATATATATATATATATATATATATATATATATATATATATATATATATAACATATATATATATATATATATATATATATGAACATATATAATGTATTTGTGTGTGTATGTATGTATGTATGTATGTATATAATGTATGTATTTATGTGTGTATGTATGTACGCATGTATGTATGTATGTGCACGTATATATGTATGTATGTACATATATATGTATGTATGTATGTATGTACATATATACGTACATACATACATACACATATTATATATATATATATAATCCAAAAGATAGTATGGTGTAAAACCATCACAATGGAAAAGTGCTCAATCAAAAAAAAGCTGTAATAAACTGACTTGCAAGTTAAACCTTGTACATTTTATTTGACAGATCTGTTTCATAAGGGCAAGACCCTTGCTCATCAGAAACAAAATGCTGAGTGATAGGGATGATGAATTACAATGCACAACTGTTTAAAGTGTGGTATGTGCTAACAATGGGGAAAATAGTTCTTATCTATAGTTACATAATAATTGTTTTTCTGTGTCTGCATGCACTGGCCAGCTTGTTTCTTTTGTTTAGTGATGCTAAGTGTGGCTTGTATATTATAAAGAATTTCTCTTTCAAGCATAGGTTGCACATTTTGCTTAATGATGAGTATGGTTTAGCTTTATCAATAATCTTCCATTTCAATGAGTGCTGCACATTATCATCTTTTATGTTCCAGATGTATTCACTTAATGTTGTTGCATACCGTTTATCCTCGTTTCTGAAACTATGAGTGTGTCCATTATACCTTGTTTTGAATGTATTTTCCGTTTGTAAATATGTATATATATATATACATATATATATGGTCTATAACATCAGGCTTTTAAGTGAATTTATGGACGTGGGATACACAGACATAATTTTATCGAGGGGAAATGGGAGGGGGGGGGGCAGGGGATCTCACTGTTCCAAGCATGTTTCCTATGCTTCTGAATACCAACCAACCAATGTAATTCATCACCTAGTTTGAAAGTAGTGTGGGGGTATGATAATATGGATCATCCCCCCTTGTGAAAAATGGTGGGATATATACCCCCTCCAACCCCCAACCCCTAGGATTTATGCCCATGCATCTAATGGCGTAGCCAGCTTGAAAAACGTGAGGGATCCAAGAAGGTTCTAGACCTACCTCCCAAGGCAAAGTGTTTAAATTTAGGTGGGGCTTAATATGGTTTTGCTAAAAAGACCTCAGTGTAAACATGGTATCTCAAAAAGGACAAACTGGATTCACATCATGTGCGGTACACATATAGTCCATGATCTGTAGATGTGCCCTTTTGTTTAGGTGGTGATGTCATGCATATTAATGAGTAGGAGGGACTTACTGTAAAAATCTTGAAATGCTCTTATTTTAACAATCACCTGTCAGTTTTGTTTGATATTTTGTAGAATTACATGTATGTTTGCTAGTTTGTACGTGTTCATTTGACTAAAACATTGAATTTCATTAATATTCTTAGTGGGCGAGCTTTAATACGATTTTGCTGAAAAGTGCTTGTAAACACGATATCTCAAGAGCAATACATGACATGTCAAATATTTAATGATATGCAATGACAACAGTTAATACAAAACCATTCAGCATGAAAAACCAGACATCGCAAATGATACAAATCCCCTCGCCGCTAATAACATGCTTTCCACCCTGTGACACAACTGCCATCCCACCCTCTGTTCTGCACGATGTCCCATCCTATCCCTCCCTACATCCTTCCCTACAGGAAATCCAGATACCATTCCACAACATGACACATATGCCATCACACCTGCAATCAAGATGATATCTCACCATATGCCTTGCCACCCTGTCCCACATGCCACCCTGTCCCATGCCACCCTGTCCCACATCCCTCCCTGTCCCATATACCATGCCACCTTGTCCCACATCCAATCTCTCCCTGTACCATCCTACCCTGTCCCACATGCCATCCTTCCATGTACCACATGTTATCCCAACCTAACCTAGAGGCCATTCCATCCTATCTCACTCTGTCTCATGTGCCATCCCACCTGAAATCCAGACGACATGCCATCCTGTCTCACATGTCATTACATTCTGTCACCATGCCATCCCAGCCTGTCATAAATGCCATGAAACTACCTTGTTTTATATGCCATGCCATGGCATCCTGTCCCACATGCTATCCCACCCTGTCCTATATGCCATGACATTCTGTCACACATTCTATGGTATGCTGTCCCACATACATCCTGTCGCACATGCCATCCCACCCTGTCCCACATTTCATCCCATCCCATCCCCAATGCCATCCCACCTTCATCCTAATCTCTACATCTACCAATCATTCCACCATCTTTGATCCAACATTCTTTCCTCTAATTCCCATCCCCCCACTTCTATCAACTCAACATGCCCCATTCACCACCCCTCTTCACCTACCATCCTCCATTCACCTAACATCCCCCATTCACCTCCCATCATCCATTTACCTACTACCCCCTTTTGCCATCCACTCATCTACCAAATATACTCTTAACCAACTCATCATTGCAACCTTCATTACAACCTCAACTCACTCCACTGCATACAACTTCCAGCCTCAACTTAAATCTGACACTTCCAATATAAACATCAACTCCCCCTTCCCTTATAAACCAAATAGGGCTCTTCTATCTACCAAATCAGAATGAAAATTCATTGCAAATTGGGAGTTTATCATAAGTCTATTATGTTTCCACTCTATTCTAGCAAGAAAATACATAAAATTCCTATTCATTTCCAAGATACTTCATTACAAATTCCATTCAGTCGTCAGTTCTATTATTTAACTTTTTTTCATCCCAGAACAAATCATGGAATGCATTTGTTCTCCTTTATATAAATATAATTATATGATAAAAATAATATTATATGAAAATTTCTTTTCATACAAATAGTTGGAATTCCTTTCTTAGGGCAGCAATCTTTTGTTCCCTAGTAGCTGAAAATGAGGCTGGATGGACAATAGATGTGGATGGACGAACAGACATGGATGAACGGACAAATGGATGAATGGACAAATAGATGAACAGACAAATGAATGAATGGTAAAGATGCTATATCCCCTCTTCACCAACTTCGTTGGCGAGGGAATAAAAAGCATGGAAACCACAATTTTTTTGTTTGTTTCTGGTCATATATATGATAAAGGACTATAAAAGAAACAATTTTGGTGTACAAATCATGTTGATATTTTTGTCCATTTAGAAGTTGTTGCATTTGAATGATTGTGTGAGTGTGTTGAAAAGTGACCTCATAGTGTACAGTGTGATGTCATAAAAGCAAATCCAAGACAATTTTTATGTATTTCTTTGAATATTAATTGCCTCTGCCTAGCAAAGATATTTTTTTCCAGACATATTTCAAATTTGAGAAATGTAACATTGCATAAGGCTTTAACGTTAGGATAGCAAAGGATCATGGGAAATATCACAAAATGGCGGCTTTTATGTAGAAAAATGTTCCCATTAATGGGAACATATATGTTCCCATTAATAGGCATGCTGAACACAGAATGATAGCATAGTAAGAAATTGTCTTGTTTGGCTAATGACTGGTCCTTATCAGTAAGAATAGTTTCATTCTGAGGTACTGTATGAGTATAGCTAAAATCCCAAAGCTTCACCAGTGGCTTAAGCATTCAGGGTGGCCCCTGGATCCCAAGCCAAAAAAAGCACAGCTCTTTGCACACGCATTAATGTGCCCCTCTACAAACCTAGCACCCTACCCCTTTATAAATCAAGCTAAGGGTATGCAACACTTTTTGGTTGGCTGAGTGGAAGGGAGGGGGGGGGGGGAAGGCAGGGGCACATCAGCTGTGATTGAAAACTAGGAGGTTTTGCAATCACTCAGTGTGTGCTGAACAGCTTGTGGTCCAAAGTTTTTCTGATTCAGATGATTATACAGTATGTATTTCTTGGTGCTTTAAAATAATGGAAATGATTGTAGCTTGAAGTGTCGGAGAAAAAGAATTCTATTAATTACAAATTGTTTTATTTAATATACAATTCCGTGTGAAATATTGAGCTCCTGATCCCTTAAATTATGCAGGGAATGTTCTTGTCAAGTGACATTATGCCAATTGATGATTTTTTTTTAATATTTTTTTTAATCTAAAAATTGTACTGGACAATGAACATGTTCTGTATATTTATGCAATATATCAGCATTTTTACGGGGAGCTAAAATAAAAGGGTCACTTTCATCATTTTGCAAAAAGAGTTGAGGGGGATGTGCATATGGTTACTGTCAGGGCCGTAATTCCTGGGGGATATGCACCACTGCACCCCCTGCCCCCTCCACCTTTCAGTAATTATTTTTTATTATTTCAGTAGTACAATTTCCAATATATCATCATTTTCAGGGGAACTAAAACAAAACTTGATGGGTCACTTTCATCGTTTTGCAAAAGGAGTTGAGGAGGATGCAATGTGCATAATGTATGGTTACTATCAGGGGTGTAATTTCCAGGAGACATACATACACCATTGTGCCCTCACTTTTCAGTAAAATATTTTAATTCATTACATTTTGGGGAAAATTAATAGTACCACATTCCAGATAACCTGAATACCTCCTAAATGATGCATAGATTATTTGTATGCTTCTTAATCATTCAGTAACTGATTATCTAATATTTCTATTCACTGTGAGATCAGATTTGCATGCACAAAACATATCTATGATGTTGTATGAAGAAAAAAATAACATACAAGAAACTATACAAAAAATAAAGCAGTAATGCACAAGCGACAAAAATGATCTGCACGAAAAGAAAAGCAGATATCACTGAAAACGGGATGAAACTATGTAAATTAGATATCACTGGAAACGAGATAAAACAATGTAAATTAGATATCACTGGAAACGGGATAAAACTATGTAAATTAGATATCACTGGAAACGGGATAAAACTATGTAAATTAGATAACACTTGAAACGGAATAAAACTATGTAAATTAGATATCACTGGAAACGGGATAAAACTATGTAAATTAGATATCACTGGAAACAGGATAAAACAATGTAAATTAGATATCACTGGAAACGGGATAAAACAATGTAAATTAGATATCACTGGAAACAGGATAAAACAATGTAAATTAGATATCACTGGAAATGGGATAAAACAATGTAAATTAGATATCACTGGAAACGGGATAAAACAATGTAAATTACATATCACTGGAAACGGAATAAAACGATGTAATTAGATATCACTGGAAACGGGATAAAACAATGTAAACTAGATGTCACTGGAAACAGGATAAAACAATGTAAACTAGATATCACTAAAAACGGGATAAAACAATGTAAACTAGATATCACTGGAAATGGGATAAAACAACGTAAACTAGATATCACTGGAAACAGGATCAAACAATGTAAATCAGATATCACTGGAAACAGGATAAAACAATGTAAACTAGATATCACTAGAAATGGGATAAAACAATGTAAACTAGATATTACTGGAAATGGGATAAAACATGCAACAATGAAAAGAGTTAAACATTTTTGACAAAGATTAAATAGAACACAATCCAATAGGAGGACAGTACAAGATGGTAAAACAAGCATAACAATGCAAAACTACAACAAAAAAGGAACATAGATATGAAAATAGATACAATAAGTTGAATAAGAATAAAAGATTTAAAAAATAAACAGTAAAATATTAAGCCCAAATAAGATACAAATTCTTATTTAAACCAGACAAATGACTAAAATGACATCATGGCAGAAAAGGCAAAAATATTTAAGAACACCAAATGGTCAACAATGGAGTGAAACCCATCACAACGAAAATGAAAAATCATTACAAAAAATTGCAGTGTCGAAGTGGGGATTATAAAAAAAAAAGCAAAGGATTGTAAAAATACAAATTTGTTCAAGCACAAGCTCGACCTAATATCTCAGTTGCATCCTTACACAGTGAAACCTCACAAGCTTTCAACCAAGTCACTTCATCAACGAATTACGAAGTTTCCTCGTATGCCCCCGGATAAACGCAGGAAGAACTGGCAGGTTCAATGGGTTATAATGTTGCAGCAAAGTATGCAACAGTATGGTTTACTGTATTGTCATGGCTCGCTAAATTATCCAGCAGCTCTAATCAAAATGAACAAATACTATAGTTTAAAACCAAAAGATTATAAACAACATTTCTTCCAGCACATACCTGTAGTGTTACCGTGTACTCCTCTTTTCCTGCTTTTTCACGCGAGAAAGAATAACTAAAAAATCCTTATTGTTAAGTCTCCTGGAAAACCATCTCCGACTTAGGTGTAAATACTAAACGCAGCATCACTGTACATGTCTATCTGCAGAGTTTAATGTGCATATGCAGTGTATTAGTTACACACACAATCACTTCTTGTGTACGTCAGTCTTGTTAATCCTATTGACTGATTGAGGGAATCATTTGTCAATAGAGTACAATGGCCTGCATCAAATTTTGTTGACCTACCAAAGATACCACACCTATCCTCTTACAGAGAAAGTGCCGGAGAGAATGTGTTCTGACGGATCAGGGGGCGTGAGGGGCCTCGAAATGTGGATGGTATTGTAAAGAGAAGGGGGTAGCATGGTCATATTTTAGAAGGAGGGGGGGGGGGGCAGTAAAAAAAAAAAATCCTGATGACAAACGACAAAAATACACTGGTAAATTAAGTTTCCATCAAAAGTTGCTGCTATAAACCAGAATGCGAATGTCCCCTTCAATGTCCTTCATTTTCAGGAAATTTTGGCCAATTTTCGGAAAAGTTTGGCCATTTTTTAGGAAATTGAACCTAAATATACTATCATTTTACCCATAAGTGTACAGGTGACGTTTGATTTGGGGGCTGTCAAATTTTTCCCGAATGAAAAAATTAATGATAAGGTCATCCCCGTAGGAAAACAAAAATGACAAAAAAGAAGAAGGAATTCAAGCGCCATTTGCTACACAGCAGTAGAACTTGAAAATCGGAAGAAGAAAAAAATTGATACAAATCCAATTTTGTAATATGTATTTTAAATTTTGGTAAAAGTGCTCTAAATTTTTTGATGACGTTCATTTTTCCCGAATGTTTGCCCCCAATATATGTAGCATTTTCCCCCGATGGACATTTTTTGCCCAAATTTATTTGACATTATTGCCAAAATGGGTATTTTTTACCCAAATGTATCTAGCTTTTTTGTATCTATTCATCCGGCTACGGATGGGAGAGAGGAAGTAAGAGAAGGGGGGGGGGGGAGCGCCCTATAATTTTACCACATTTTTCAAATTCATCTAAATAATTTTTCAATTAAGAAAGCATGCAATAGGGAAAGTGAAATCTTCTCAATCTCAGGGCAGTTTTCCCTGCCACCACTCCCATCACCCACCCCGCCGCTTTCTGCGTCTCTAGTAAAGAGGACAGGCCCGTAGCTTGAAAGGGGGTTCGTTTTTCACATAAAAGGGAAACACAAATTGAAGTGCCTATTATTCAGTTATTTGTTTAGATTTCGAACAGGCACTTTCTCAGAAAATGGGTCCTCGCTACGAGCCTGAATACAGAGGGTCCATAGAGGTGTAGTCTAGGAGACCTGATTGGTAAGGGGGTCATGGCAGAGGCGGCGGAAGATGATTGAATCTAGAGGGCACACGATCTGAGGGGCGCTTTCCTAACCGTCGTATTTTCAAAGCATGTATAGCACAGCAGTATAGCTTTATAATGGTCAACAACCCATCCCCTCCCCCTGCGCCGGAAAATTTACAAACTTGTATCGGTCCGACAATTACTGGTGACCCAATTTCCCTTCTTTTTTTAAATTTACACATTCAAAATTTCAGGATATTTTAATCCAAAATTCGGTAAAATATAACAAGTTTATACTAATGTAACAGTTTGAACATTTATAGATCATAAGTCTTGAAATCAGAAGGATGAAGTCTTATTAATTATAATTAGCTAATTTTATTGGTCATGAATCGGAATATATTTAATGTCTAAAATACTGTGAAAAGCAAATAAGGGGTCCTTAGATTTATTCAGGAGATCGTCATTTTCTTGGTGAGAATAAATGTAACTTGGTATATCAGTATAAAGTGATAGATTAGACCAGATGGCCCAAATTAACACCCATGTTCGCCATTGTATGTTTTTTTTTCCAAACCCAAATTAACAGCAAAGGTGCTCCACGACTGCACGAGTGAAATTGCTTGTTGGCTTGATGTTTCTGTTACTTTCTTCAATCTGTCAATAAAAGATCAACTATAATAAGGGGACTTAATATCTAATATATGTTAATTATCTAACCCTTTTCTTTTGTATTTCTGTATTAGGGTACCTTTTAAAATAAAATGAAAATGACGGTGAGGGCACATCAGTTTATGTCATGGCAATGGTCCGGGTTCTTATAATCTTTGAAAAAAAATATTTTCAATGTTTGAAAGGGCATGTTCCATCTCTAAAAAAGGCATTTGTCTTCTTTGAACAGATATTTTTCCTTCTGAAAAAAAGCACTCAGTTTTTCCTGTTTAAAAGGGCAATTTTCCTGTCTGAAAAAAGGCACTTTTTAAACTTTTGAGAAAAGTGACGGGGAACACCCCCTGTGTCTTGTGCCCCCCCCCCCTCACAAAAGGGGCTTCGTTTGCTTGGGCGACCGTCTGGCTACGATCCAGGAATACCCCTCTTGCACCCACGTCAATCCCACGTATGTCAACAGGGGTGCATGTATTCTAAATATATTAACAAAGGGGTCTGTTTAAACAGTGGTATGAAGGGGGTCCAAAATGTTTTGCCGGAAATTAAATAGCAAAAAAAAAAAGGAAGGCAAAGATTATATGAAAATCAATAAATATTTGCAGAGTATACTTCTGGAAAGTTAATCAGTTCATGTGAGGATTTTCTTACTTTCCTTTCTTTAATTCTAAGGCAAATTTGAAGTTTCGCTTTGAATTTTGGGTCCAAAACCAACACCTAATTTGGGATGTTATGCTATGTTATGTTAACCCCCTTAATCCTTTAAACATATCTGGGTTCCGCCCAGGTCCATGATGGTGATATCTTTATAGGCCGTAGGGCTAATTCAACATATTTTGGGGGCTGAAGGGAAAAAGGTCAAGCCCGCTGAAATTTCGTTGAAATTCTATATGTAATTTAATCACAAACTCATGCATGAAATATAACACAGTATAGCATGGAAAGATGAAATGCTTTGGAGTCTTCCCTGCAGCCTGAAAAGTATCTTCTTGAGGTTTATGTCTCCCTCCTGCCCCTGTTTCACCATTTAGAAGACTGCATGTGCTATATATATTGCAGGGAACTGTGTTTGCTGCTTTCTACAAAACCGGCACGAATACAGGGCGGTGGAGCCGCCGTGGGCTGGAGGATGGGGAGGGATAGAGCCAGGAGTTCGTAAAAGGAAAAAAAAAATGCTGGATGGCCTTTTGTTATACAAAATTGTGTCAAAACACCGAGCGGTCTTTAAATTGTTCATAGCCTAAATTTCACTGCAGAGCAAAATCAAAATCTGAACCTTTTAGCCAAATTTACGGACGTCCCCTTTAAAAAAAAAATCTGGACATGTTTAACCTTTTGGGAAGCCGCTTTTTTTTTTTTTTTTTGGGGGGGGGGACGAGTTCAACCGACCCAGTTGAACCTACCTTCTTACACCCATAGGACCTAACTTTCGCAGATATGGCAGATGGTCTTCAAGAATCGTTTTGGAAATTAGGAAAGGAAAGTGTTGCCTCTTTTGCACTTGAATGCATTGCAAAGTGTATTTACATGATTTATTGTCCAACGCATAGTCCTATGTCAAATGTTGCATGTATTTGCACATTATATGCTATATCCATGCAGACGTATTGTCCAACGCATAGTCCTATGTCAAATGTTGCATGTATTTGCACATTATATGCTATATCCATGCAGACGTATTGTCCATTGCATAGTCCTATGTCAAATAATGCATATATTTGCACATTATATGCTATATCCAGACGTACTGTCCAACACATAGTCCTATGTCATAGGTTGCATGTATTTACACATTATATGCTATATCCACACCCATTCCCCTCTTAATGTCGCACATTAACATATTAATGCGACGCTATTCACATAAGCCTAAACTACTCTAATTATTTTCTCACTTCCTCAAAAATCATAATTATTAAAATTTCTACATTTCACACAAATAAGAAACAACTGGTGGAACCGAATCCTGGGGGTAGGTTCCTATGGGGGTCAATTATCATGATCATTCCCCTTAACATTTCCTATGGATTAAAACCTGGTACAATTTAAATTTGCACATCAGTTCTGAGACCGCATATCACATGAGGTTCTTAATGTTTATAGAAGGGGAAGCGAGAGATAAATATGGTCTTTAGTGGGGCAGTGGTGAGTTTTCGAGAAAAAAAAAAGGGATCTCTGGTGAAACATTTATGGATTGCATGTCAATTCCCGCCCTTACATTTGACGATACTTCACTTTAAAACCATCGAAGCGCCCTCAGAATCGTTTCCCGAAATTGAAAAAAAGCTCATATACAATATGCCGCACATCGCATGTATAATTGTACAGTAATATGTAAGGGGTGTGGGGCCGTAATACGTGAATTTTAGGTGACCTAGAGATGTTCTGTTTCGCTACATGTAGAAAATCAGAACATCACTGATGTAAGGGCGCGAAATTGGATGAGTCACGTCCACGGCTAGAAATTTGTTAGATTTCAAAGCACTGACAAATAGAAAATGAGTTTGTTTTGGCTCGATATATGCCAATTGTTTGTTAACATCCATTCCGTGACATTAAAATCTTAAAGAATAAACTTAGTATATAAATTTTAGAAGTGACAGGCTAAATGCTTTATGTGTTTACAAATGAATATTTGGTTTTAAAAGATGTGGAAAAGAAGATATATGAGAAAATAAGAAGAAAAATTATGTAAGATTCAATTGGTGGAAACAATAAAGTAACATGAAAATCGACGGATGTGCAGGGGAATAGGGGGAGAATAATTTTACTCCAATAATTCTCTTTACTGACTTATATCGTGTATGTTGTGCGTAATCAATTTTGTCACACTTCCACTCAATCACATGGTTCCAGCTAATAGTTTTAAACAGTAAAAAATGCATTTGAAAGCGCAATAAGAATATTTCTTGTAACCAGTGGCGTTGCCAGGATTTTAATATTGAGGAGCGTGGGGTCCAGTGGCCCGTTGAAGTGCCTCTAGTGGAGTCCAGGGGTATATCCCCGGCCCCCAGAAGCTCTCGTAAAATTGACATTTCAAGGGGAAAAAGTATGTCACAACGCATAGTAAGAAGGTGTATTATACAAGCCCCAATTCCTGTGAAAGAGAGCTATACTATACCATATACAAAACACAAAATTAAAGCGCAAAGCGCTCGACTTGTCGGCGTGGAGTCCAAGGGCCCGCTTTAGGGACCCTGGTGGGATCCAGGGGCGAATCCCCGGTAGAGGTACAGGGAGTAAAGCCCCCGGAAGCTCTTGCCAAATTGACATTTCAAGTGCAAAAACATATGTCACAACGCATAGTAAGAAGGTGTATTAAACAAGTCAAAATTTATGTCAAAGAGAACTATAATATACACCATATACAAAGCACAAAATCATGAAAGGCATAATGTGGAAATATAATTTTTATTGTTTACGTTTGTACATGGTTAGCTTTATCGTCACTCTTTAAAAAATATAAAGGTTTTCAATAATTTACTACAAACTTGTGTAAATGTTGTCAAACTTTTCAAATAAGCCTGTTCTTTATCACGTGCACTCCAACATCCACCTCCCCTTCTCTCTCACTCTCCATCTTTCTCCCCTCTCTGTGTGTGTCTTACTTCATGTATTTGAATACAAAATCGCACAAACATTTGATATATTATTGCCGAAGAACCTTTTTCTGAGAAAGTGCCCTTTTGAAATCTAAAGCACCTGGAATGTCAAAGCTTGTTGAACCGACGGCACCATTCTGAACCGACGGATTATAATATTGGGCGGATGATCTCCTTCCCCGCCTTCCTTCCTCTGGCTACGCCACTGCTTGCGACCCACTATATGTATAAATGAACTTCTATTTCCATGACTACTTTTACTTGCCAAAACATTCTTACTGTCTTTATCTGCTTGATATAGCCCGGGTTTCCTTGCTTTCCGTAAAACAGATATTTGATAGTATATCGGGAAATATAAAACTAGTGATGATTTTTAGCGTTTCAATATTTCACTTCTAGCACTAGATGATGAATACCCCCCTCCCCCCCCCCTCCCTCCTCCTCCTCCTTTTCTCTCTTCTACCAGCCCCAAAGAAAACTGAGGACAGAATGTTAAACATTTGATCATATTTTAATCAATGATTTTGAACTGTTGCAATCGGTGGTAAAATTTACCTATAAAATACTGTGACATCTTGGAAGATAAAACCGTCTCAAGTTGGACAGCATTAATTCTTTCATTGTTTGGAAAAAAAGTGTATAAGCGTGCGGGGAAGAGCGTTGACACTCAAAATGTATAGGCCTACATTGTCCTATTGAAATATGTACCGACACAGACTAATGTAGTAATAGAGATCACGAGAAAAGGAAAATTTTTCATATAACACCCAAATCCCAATTACTAATGCTTAACAGTAACGCTGAAAATGAAAAGAAAAGAAAACAACATCTTAGAGTGATTAGTAGCGTGCATGCAAACCTTACTGGAAGTACATAATAGTGTACTACCACCAATGCATGCGATAAAAAAAGAAGCTCATCATGGACGACGCTTTTGGAGCAGATTTATTCGGTGTCTTTGATGAACAGCCGTCAAAATCAAAAGTAAACCAAGGAGCAGAGATAAAATTGCTAGATGATATTGATGATTCTTCAAGGTAGGGATTTTATTCCACTTTACACCTATAAATCTTAACTTGTGAAAATTATGTTGCATGTTTGATATACTGTTTACATACATACTGGTTATGCGACTATTTTGAATTTGTTGGCGTAGGCCTAAGTAAGTGTAAATAAAAATGCATTTTGAACAATAACCCTTTCATTTGTCATAAGATGGGAACTCACGTAAATGATATTGATGTACATCCACAATAACAATGAAAATGGTGATTTGAAAAATTAGCTCCAACACAATAGTAAAGCTCTAAGTATTTCAGATTTGCACTGCAACATGTGCCTGGTTGAGTTGTGTAACTACTCTAACGTTAGCCTACCTAGTCATATACACTTTTATTTCATGTTTACAATATGCATAATGTTGTTTTTTTAAATTGGTTTATTTCATGAAAATATTTTCTATTTCTTCTTCAGCATATTTTTTCACCAATTCTTCTAATTAAAAAAGGAAGAACATTATCACAACTTTAATACGGCTGAAAGCCATACTGAAAACATGTAGATTACGCGAAAGATCTTTGGTGTGGAACCGGAGTAATTTTTGCTAATTGTGATATATTGTTCTACGCAAGTTGTGTCTAGAGCTGTGACCATTTAGCCTGTACATACTACACACTTGCAAATCCTTGTAAACGTTTACTAAATACTTCATTGTGAGTAATCATTTTTCATAGTCAGTATTGCCGTTAAAAATCAATATGATCATTCATGATTCAAATCACACGCACATTTGGCTGACAAAATTCCAATCAATGACTTTTTACAAACTGTAAACCCGATTAGCATAATCCTTTTTAAATGTGAGAATCACAAATGCGCAGTAATCACCTATGAATGGGGATATTATGCACTTTGATTTCGCCGAAATATCTGAGTAGGCTAACTTGTAAAATGCATCGCGAATGTACAGCAGTAAACAGTGAAACTTGCAAAATAAACAAACTTAAAAAGTTTTTTTAACAAATTCTAGTTGCTTTACAAAGATGGCAGCCATTTTTTCGAGAGGACTGATATTTTAGAACTTCTGGGGTAGTGGTGTAGTTTTGAAATGTATTACGGCGAGGTATCATAGGCCTAGTATGCAAGATTTTTAGTGGAACACGCTCGCTTTATTTGGCGTAAACACGTTTACTAAACTCCCTACACATTCACAGCTCTAGTTGTGCCCCTCTTTAGATTATGAGGTGTCTAACTATTGTTTTTGTTTGCAAAGTTCATTTTGGTGCTTAGTCTCTGAAATTAGAAAATACTACTTTTACTGTAAATAATTAGAGCTGTGAATGTTTAGGGAATTTAGTAAATAAGTACATGGCAAAAAAGCAAGCGTGTATCGTTTGCACGCGTTTAGTACCGTAATTTTTGGAAATACACCAAAATTGCTCTAAATTTACGATGCGAAGTAAAAAAATCGTGCAACCAGTATGGCAAAAGTATTGACGATAATTGCCCAAATAGACGCTGGAGTTTTGCTTTCCAAATCGTAAAAAGTTTACTTCTACAGTATAAATCATCATTTTGATAAAAAATGTGCATGGACATTCAGTACAGAAAGAACAGATAACTTCCTTTTAATGTCACTTAAACTCAACATGGCATATCTTTTTTTGCCCTACTCGCTACGGCTTTCAAAGTTTCACTGTGAAAGTCATGCATACTATGATACTTCGCTGTAAAACATTTCAAAACTACGCCACTTTCCCAGAAGTTCTGAAATATCAGTCCTCTCGAAAAAATTACCGCCATCTTTGCGAAGCACGAAGAATTTCAGCTCTGTTAAAACCTTTTCATGTACATTTATTTTGCAATATTTTTCTTTCTTGCAAAATTTATTTAGACTTGTCAGGTAATATTTACATGTAAATGTACTGATTGTCACGATATAAGTATTTTGACTGTGTTGGTCGATTTAATAGCTTGTAAAAAGGGCCTTGATTGAGTGGTGTTTAAAGCCTTATTATGGCCTATTGTTAGTTTCACTGTTTACTGCTGCACATTCGCAGTGCATTTCACAAGTTAGCCTATCATATTTCGGCGAAATCAAAGTGCATAATATCCCCATTTATAGGTGATTACTGCGCATTTGTGTTTCTCACATTTAAAAAGGATTATGCTAATCGGGTTTACAGTTTGTAAAAAGTCATTGATTGGAATTTTGTCAGCCGAATGTGTGTGTGATTTAAATCATGAATGATCATATTGATTTTCAACAGCAAGACTTGACTATGAAAAATGATTACTCACAATGAAGTATTTAGTAAACGTTTACAAGGATTTGCGAGCGTGTAGCGTGTACACGCTAAATGGTCACAGCTCTATAAATAATTGGGTTACATCAAGAAAACTGGCCAAGGAAAATATCTCAAACAGCAAGAAAATTTATCCTGTAATTTGTAAACATCTTTGAGCTATTTTTTAATATGCTCATTGAGTGTATAAATAAGTTTAAATTGTCAGTGCTTCATTTTGTCATGTAATCAAAGTGCACTATTATTACTTCTATTCTGTAGTAAAACTTCCAGTAAATTGTTTATAACTCTCATTTTACATTTACTAGTAGAATTAAAAGACAAGCAGTGAAGGATGAACATGATTTCAGCAAGGAAGAAGAAGAGATCAAGAGACAAAAACTGGATCTCGGGACTGATGATTTTGAGTAAATAATACCTCTATTTTCTCTCTTTGTTTGGTGTAAACAGAACAATCTGGTCATTTTTTTCTCCTCATCGGTGCTTTTCTGATCATTTGTTTGCTTGAATGAGTATTTCTTTATATCCTTTTGTTTTACTTGATTCGTTTACTTGTAATTAAGTTTATCTCTTGTAACTTAAGTTGAGTGATTTTTTCAATTCCATATATTTCTTAATTTATAATTAATGACAATTTCAGAACTGTAAAATTTTAACATATAGAACAATGATTTATTACACAGGACAGATTAAGAAAGAGATCCAGATAAAGTTGAAATGTTATATTGTTTATCACTTTATTGTATAACATTTTATACTTACTGTATATGTATAACTGTGTAGTGTAGAGAGGCATACAAAAACCTTCATAATTTATCAAGTATAGATTCAAATGAATAGTTCAGTTGAAAACGACACTTATTCTATCACCTTTTTGACAAAATCTATCAACTTCACAGGCCTATAAATATACATTTAAAATGAAGTTTTTTCTCCTTCAATTAGTTGTATTCATTCAAGGATTGTACTCCTTTGTTAAACCCCTCTGGCAATTTGGAGATATTTTTTTCACATGTATTCAGAAGTCAAGAGTCAGCAAAATGCCAGTTCTCAATATTGGCAGCTAAGTTTATGAACAATTGGGTATTCATGTACATTAGGAGAGGAGATACAGAGATATGCAAAGGAGTTACTGTACTGAGGGTATAAGATGTAGGACATGTAATTCTCTTTCACAGTCTGGAATGAATTATGAACAAGAATGAGAAAATTATCAATTCTTAATGGTTTAAATGATTGGGAGATTTTGTTCACAATAGTGGTAATATTTATTTTTGGTGTATTAAGATATTTAGTATGCTAATACTTCTGATGTTTTTTTTCTTTCCCTTTTATGACAGTTTATCAGAGATCATGCCACAAGTGAAGTCTGAAGTGTTGGATGCATTGGAAGGGTGCACCCATGAGGTGGCCTATCCATCTAACGAAGAATACCAACCCCTCAAACCATCCGGAAATCAGCCGGCTAAGGTATGCGTGAATTCCAAAATTGACTTTTTCTTCTCTAGTTGGAAAAAAATGCTGAAAAAAACAAACAAACAAACGTGATATTTAATTAAAATTATTTAACTCTCCTCTCCTTTCCTATACAATACTTTGTCACTATCTCGTCTCTCTTCTCGAACCAACTGTGTTTTTGCACATTTTAGTTTTCCATCTTTTCAGTAAACATTTTTTTGTTGAAAATAATATTTTCTTGTTTGAAGTATAATCTTTTGATATTATTTCCCCTCTGTGGAATTATAATTTATATGATCTTGTCTGTAGAAATGCTGACATAAATAGGTCTATGCATGCAATTAAAGGTTACTGAAAAAACTATTTTACAAGGTTGCCAAAAGTCATGTTATTGGTAATGTGATATCATTAAAATTGTTAATATCCAAATTTGGAAGAGGCTCTTTGGGTTTACCTACTTTACCCTCCTTATTTGTTGTACTTTTGGGTACAATTATGCAAGATTGTAAAGTAATGTACCTGTGATTTTTCATGTGGATTTGGACATACTGCACCAGTCACTTTCCAGTACACTGGTGGAATCTTTAAACTGCAATATTTCATAAAGGGAATAAGATTATCAACATGATTCTTTCACTCTATCATATCAATGTAATATCACAGGAATATTCCTGTAAGTTTGATTTGAATAATTATTTAGTAAGATATCAATATGATTTTAATTATGAGTAAACCTATACTCATAAAAACAGTCCTGTGCTATGTGTTTAGAATACAAATTGGAAAGGCTCTAACTTGATTACTGCATTTGGAAGAAATCTCAGGGAATTCTTCATTTGTTGATTTGAGTGATTGTGTTGATATTGAATGACAAAGCATGTAATCAAGTATAAAGTTACTGAGTTGTGTCACAAATGAAGAATTTTGTTTTTTTATTCTATTCATCAGGAGTATCCATTTATACTGGATCCATTTCAGAAGGAATCTTTAAAGTGCCTTGAAAATAAGCAGTCAGTCTTGGTCTCAGCTCATACATCTGCAGGCAAAACAGTGGTGGCAGAGTAAGTGTCTTGTCTTTGGACTTCTTGGCAGTGCCGCAAAGTGGGGGTGGACATGGGGCCATGGGTGGACATGGGGCCATGGGTGGACATGGGGCCATGGGTGGACATGGTGCCATGGGGCCATGGGTGGATGTGGTCCAAAATATTCTTCCATAAAGTAGGGGGGTAATATTTTTCAAAACCTTATGTATTTTTATTTATTTTTTATTCTGCCAGAAAGTGGGAGGGACAAGTCCCCCCTGTTTCTCCCAGGAATTACAGTCCTGCTCCTTGGAATATGTTGCTGACACTGTGTCAACAATGATAAAGAAATTATGAAATAGTACAGTTCAGAACTGTGTGAATTTTCAGTCCTAGTTGTTTGAGGAAATCTCTTCATGAGATGGATATTTGTACATTGGGAGGGTGTAAGTAATATGCGTGCAAGGTATACTGTCAGCTGTGAATGGATTTTTATCGTTTTTCAATGCTATTGTTACTTTCTTCTAGAGCTGTGAACGTTTAGGGATTTTAGTAAACGTGTACACACCAAAAAAGCGAGCGTGTATCGTGTACACGCGTTTAGTACCGTAATTTTCGGAAATACACCAAAATTGCTCCAAAACTACGAGGCAAAGTAAAAAAATTTGCGCAACCAGTATGGCAAAAGTGAGTTTTACTTTCTAAATTGTAAAAAGTTTACTTCTACAGTATAAATCATTATTTCTTATGGAAAATATGCATGGAAATTCAGTTTAGAAAGAAGAGATAACTTTCTTTCAATGTCATTTAAACTCAACATCGCGTAACTTTTTTTTTCCCTACTTGCTACAGCTTTTAAATTTCCACTGTAAAAATCTTGCATACTAGGCCTATGATACCTCGCCGTAAAACATTTCAAAACTAGTTCAGAAATATCAGTCCTCTCAAAAAAATGGCCGCCATCTTTGCGACGTATGCAGAATTTCACCTCTGTTACAACCTTTTTCTGTTTGTTTATTTTGCAATATTTTTTCTTTCTTGCAAAATTGATTTGACTCATCAGGTGATATTTACATGTAAATGTACTGATTGTCACGATTCAAGTATTTTGACTAGTATGTTTTTTGGTTGATTTGTAAAGCAGCTTGTAAAACGGGCCTTGATTGCGTGGGATTTAAAGCCTTATTATTTATGGCCTAACGTTAGGCCTATTGTTAGTTTCACTGTTTACTGCTGCACATTTGCGGTGCATTTTACAAGTTAGCCTACTTTAGCGAAATCAAAGTGCATAATATCCCCGTTCATAGGTGATTACTGCGCATTTGTGATTCTCACATTTAAAAAGGATTATGCTAATTAGGTTTACAGTTTGTAAAAAGTCATTGATTGGAATTTTGTCCGCCGAATGTGTGTGTGATTTGAATCATGAATGATCACATTGATTTTGAATGGCAAGACTGACTATGAAAAACGATTACTTGCAATGAAGTATTTAGTAAAAGTTTACAAGGATTTGCCAGCATGTAGTGTGTACACGCTAAACGGTCACAGCTCTACTTTCTTCTCTAAAATATTTGTCCCTCTTGTAAAATGATTCATCTGAACAGCACCCCTACCCCATTACCATGACAAAAGAGAATACTTTCAAATAAAAAATTAATTGTAGGTTAACTTTGTCCAAATAAAATAATGAAATTTCATGTTTTGATTTCTGTAGGTATGCCATTGCAATGTCTTTGCGAGACAAGCAGCGTGTGATCTATACAACTCCCATCAAAGCTCTCAGCAATCAGAAATACAGAGAATTGTTTGAAGAATTTCAAGATGTAGGCTTGATGACGGGAGATATCACCATAAACCCAACAGCCAGTTGCCTCGTCATGACAACAGAGGTTTGTACATTATTATCCAGGTTTGACAGAAAGTAATCTTCTCATACTTCAGCCATGATTTGGATTGTACAATACCAATACCTTCACTGTATTTTTCACAAATTAACATCTTGTTTAGAAATAGACCACCTGATGATATATATATATATATATATATATATATATATATATATATATATATATATATATATATATATATATTATATATATATATACACACATATATATATATATACACACATATATATATATACACACATATATATATATATATATATATATATATAAATATATATATATATATATATATATATATATATATATATACATATATATGTGTGTATGTGTGTTTGCACAAATCTGTAAACAAATAATGGTGTTTTACCTGTTAACATTAATTTAAGCAGTTGTTAATTTGATTGTGTGTGAACATATTCTAGTTTTCATGTAATGAAATTTTGTAAAAGTTAAAAATGACGTATTTTTTGTTTCCTTCCTTATGCATATCATATAAAATAGAAATACTAGATGCTGCTAACCCTAAAAAAACCACAACCAAGTTTATATTTATTTGCATGAAAAGCAGATTAATTAATTTCACTTTTACTGTATACTAATCTTTTATCAGTATGAAAAGTTAACAGTAAAAAAACTATGAATGAACACTGCTTGTTTTATCAATTATATCTGCATCAATATATTAATTTTGTTTAAGAACTTACTAACGCGGTCACATTCCATGATGGACTTTTATGAATTGACTTTTCCATTCTTCTCTGCAGATCTTGCGAAGCATGCTGTACAGAGGGTCAGAGGTCATGCGAGAAGTGGCCTGGGTCGTCTTTGATGAAATCCATTATATGAGAGATAAAAGTAAGTAATGAACAACAACAGGTAATGAAGAGATACAAGCAACAATAGCATGTTACGGGTTGCAGTATTATGCATCTAGTACCTTTAGGGAAGTTTAGTATGTTTGTTCCTAACTGGAAAGGTAGTATTTCTCATAGCTGTATGCAAGAGACTTTGAGAGGTCAGAAGCACATGTTAAAAGAGGTCCAGTTTGAATAGATTCATTGCCACAGGACTTGAGGTCAGATTGTTCAAGAATTCTGAGGAGACATATATAAAATATTGTGCGACTGTGACACTACCTCTATCTCAGTCTGTCTGCTAGACATTACATTCCCGCATTCTAAGTCTTGAGAGTCATGAAAGGCGATGGTAGTTTCCTTTTCTCAAAAGGCAAGATAGCGTCAGACCACAGTGTGGAAAGCTTGTTTTTTTCACGCAGAAAAGTTACACCAAAATCTACAATCTTGGACAAAATCCAAGATCAATGTTGGTTGAAACAGAAGTGTCCTGGGATGGTCCTCTTTAACTCAAACATTGAGACACAAGATGGCGTAAGAATGTAAGAACACGACAACTAATTTTGTCCAAGATTGTAGCTGTTTACATTAGTTTTGTTTATATCACTGTAATTCAGATACCTCAGGGAAGTTGGTTACTTATTCCTTATTCAGGTGTGAAGTTGGTTACTTATTCCTTTTTTGGTTCCTTGTTCAAAGTCTGTTAATTTCTCGTTATTTGGCTACTTGATGGGGTATTAATTTTTACCCCACAAGATTAAACATGCACTGAATAAGTAACCGAATAAGTGACCGGATAAGTAATGAAAAATTAACTAACTTTGAATAAGGAAGCGAATAAGTAACAAGAAATTAACCGACTTTGAATAAGGAACCGAATAAGTAGCGAGAAATTAATCAACTTTGAAAAAGTAACCAAATAAATAACAAGAAATTAACCATATTTGAAATAAGTAACTGAATAAGTAACAAGAAATTAACCAACTTTGATTAAGTAACCAAATAAGTAACAAGAAATCAACGAACTTTGAATAAACATCCGAATAAGGAATAAGTAACCAACTTCACACCTGAATGAATAACCGAAGAAGGAATATGTAACCAACTTCCCGGAGGTAATTTTAATGTAGACTTTTATCAATTTGAGAGAAAAATACGCAAATTTGGTCAAACTGGCTAAGCTCCACGTTGAAGGATCTTTGGCGTAACATTCTTACTTTCCAGACAGACCTCCAGAGACTAAAGGATGCCTACTAATACTACTTTAATAAATAGTAACATCGTTAAAATGAATAAATTATTTGGAGGATGATAACTTCTACATACAAATATTTTAATGTCTTTTTATTTTCTTTCTTAGATCGTGGTGTGGTTTGGGAAGAAACCATCATCCTGCTTCCTGACAATGTGCGATACGTTTTCTTGTCCGCAACAATTCCAAATGCTAGACAGTTTGCTGAATGGATTTGCCATCTGCACAAACAGGTTAGCAATATTAATGGGGTATTATACTAGGGACCCTAGATTATCACATGATGGTACTGATAGCCTTTGTTGTAAATGTTCAAATCAACCATAATCATTTCTAGCGAACACTTAATTGTTATTTTACCCAGATGAATCCATTATAGGGATTCATGTGTGTATCAGGTTGGTGCTTATGCATTTTGAGTTCTTAAAGGAGAACTAAACCCAATTAGTGAGGGCGTCTTTGTAATTAATTTCTTAAGTATTTATGGACCTGTTTTGTTCGTAAAGTGATAAAATGTTATCGTTTAAGAATCTTAGATATCTGCTTGGTGTAAATACTGGTGTAAAAGAAGTTTTGTAGGTCTTCATGGGGGTCAAAAGATTTGCTGAATATTTTAGTCTCTAGAAAACTTTTCCGTCTAGTGCTCCTTTAATATTCAAATGTTTATGCAAAATTGTTATGTATGAATATATAGATCTCCAATTCCTTATAACCCATCAATCCTCAGAATGTTCATGCAAAATTGTTATGTATGAATAGATAGATCTCCAATTCCTTATAACCCATCAATCCTCAGAATGTTCAGGCAAATTTGCATTTTGGTTTTTGGAGGGGCGGGGAATCAGAATTGTACGGCAGTGGTGTGGGATTCTCTCAAGTGGTGTGGCATATACTTATTGAATGCTGTCTTCTATTTGCAAGGTTTTGTCATTTTTTCATATGGAGGCCATTTTTTTTTTTAATCATTGAAATGTGATTGGTCACTTGATGGCTGGTTGATTGGCTTCAGTGTTACTAACTTTGTTAATAATAATAATAATAATGGGTACATGGAGTTATCCCAGCTTTTTAAAGGTGTATGGGCATTTAGAGTTATCAGTTACTGGATTGGCTTTAAGCTGATTGAAATCAAGAAGAAATCAAAAAAAATGTTACAGCTGCTTTACCCCTTCCCCGATTATTTGAGGCTGCCTTCAGGAACAACTGTTCAAAAAGTTTCATTTTGTTTCCATATTTCTGCTTGAGAATGTGGATTGATAAAAGGTAGTAGTATCACTCTGGAAATAAAATACTTTGAATGATCAGCTGTTTTATCATTTTTCATTGCTAAATTTAGACTTCTAAATCTCCCCCCCCCCAAAAAAAAAAAAAAAAATTGTAAAGACAACTAATCTTGCTCAGTTACTGGGTAGTCAAAGATTTAGTTTTGATTTTGCATAAATATTGTAATCTCTTTTATTTTTCCAGCCATGCCATGTGGTATACACAGAATATCGGCCAGTACCTTTACAGCATTATATCTTCCCAGCCGGAGGAGATGGTCTACATTTAGTGGTCGATGAAAAGGTAAATCAGTGCGACAGAAGTACATGTGTATTTGAGTGAGCATGAGTTAGGTCGAGTG
The DNA here is from genome assembly GCA_020152595.1 of Chiridota heheva. Taxonomy (NCBI): domain Eukaryota; kingdom Metazoa; phylum Echinodermata; class Holothuroidea; order Apodida; family Chiridotidae; genus Chiridota; species Chiridota heheva. Next base: position 1,855,293 of record JAIGNY010000812.1, on the reverse strand, counting down.
AGTATGACTTAGGCCGAATGAGTAAGAGTTGGACAAAGTGAGTGTAAGTTAAATTGAGTGAGTTTAAGTTAGACCACATGGGTGGGAATTAGGCCAAGTGAGTATGACTTTAGCCGAGTGAGTATGAGTTAGGCTAAGTGAGTATGACTTAGACCGAGTGAGTATGAGTTTGGTCGAGTGAGACTGACTTAGGCCGAGCGAGTATGAGTTAGGCCGTGTGAGTATGACTTAGGCCGACTGAGCATGACTTAGGCCGAGTGTATGACTTAGGCTGAGGGAGTATGACTTAAGCCGAGTTGGTGTGACCTAAAGATTGAGTGAAACCAGTATTAGCTAGGTTTAAAAAAAAAATATTGATGAAATTTACAAATTAAGCCAACATTTGTTTTTTTTAATTTCTTTTATCTCCGTTTTTATAATACGGAAACCACACTGAAATCTTGTTGCACGCCAAATTCTCAGGCAGCAGCTGGAGATCAGCGCCATGAACATGAGCATAGCTGGACTGACGAAAAGTGAATGGATACTGTGTTTTCACCCTTCGCTTTTCAAATAGTGTTCAATAGTGACCAGTTTAAAGCTAATTATTATGGAAATCAGTTCTTCTAATGTAATGTAAGTCCACTGTTTTTCACTAGTTTGAAGATGCATGGTTAACCCTTATAAAGATTTTCATCAACTTGCTAATTACCACAATCATCATTCATCTGCTATGTTTTGTGTAGAGTGAATTTCGGCAAGACAACTTCAACGCAGCCATGCAGGTCTTGAGGGACTCCGGAGATGCTTCCAAGGGGGACCAAAAGGGGAGGAAGGGAGGGACAGTGGGTGAGTGTTAGGCTTTTTCATGATTGATTCACTGGGGCAGCATCTTTTGGCTTTTTATATCTTATATACATATATATATATATGTATGTATGTATGTATATATATATTTATATATATATATATATATAAATATATATATTTATATATGTATATATATATATATGTATTATATATATATATATATATATATATATATATATATATATATATTTATGTATATATATATATATATATATATATATTTATATGTATATTTATATATATATATATAAATAGATATATATATATATATATGAAAATATATATATATATATATATATATATATATATAAAAATATATATATATATATATATAAAAAATATATATATATATATATATATATATATATAAGATATACATGATAAGAGGACAAAAAGAAAACAATTGGTGAAAAAAAACACATTTTGCTATCTTCTTCTGTTATTGCAAGTCAAAAGATTTCTCTGGTGTGTGGAAAAGTGACCATGCAGTGTGCAATGATGAAATCGCAGATCCAAGACAATGTTTATGTATTTCTTTGTAAATTAATTGCCTGTTTCTAAATTATTGGAAAAATTTTCTGGTTAATTACTGAGTGGGGCATAACATATATTTTAGAAGAATGTGCTCTGGCCATCCGCTCATGTACCTTACACTCTCAATGAAAGAAAAATAATTTTTCATAAAATCTTAGATCAGCACTTATGACATCACATTTTACATTGTGAGGTCACTTTTTAATGCTTTGTTGAAATCTTTGAAATGCAACTCCTAAACAGAATAAGATATCAACATAATTTTTCCACTAATTTGTTCCATTAATAGTCCTTCACCATCTAATTGAAAATAAAAATTAACGGGAATATTCCTTGAAGGTGACATCTTTGTGTTAAGATGGACCGTAAACTAGGGACACCTACAGGCAAAATTTGTTTTACTGCTTGAAAATCAGAAAATCCATTCAAAATTTACCATTTTTTCATGTCTAATCAAATTAGATCAGTTTTGTGATTTTCATCAGTCGAAGAATTCTCCATTTTTGGACTTCAATCTGTTATTTTTATCTTTTGCCACACAATTGTGAAGGATTGCAATTTGAAAAAACAAATGTTTTTTTTTTCTTAATTAAGGTCCATCAAATATTTTCAAGATTGTGACGAAAATCATGGAACGCAACTTTCAGCCAGTTATTGTCTTCAGTTTCTCAAGGAAGGAATGTGAGGGCAACGCCCTGCAGCTTTCGAAGCTCGACTTTAATTCCAACGATGAAAAGAAACTTGTTCATGAAGTCTTCACGAACGCTATCGATTGTCTTTCCGATGAGGATAAACAGCTTCCTCAGGTAAAACTTTGAATTTGCAAAGATGATAAGTTTATTTGCCAATCCTGTCAGTCTTGTTTGTAAGAGGTTTGTAAAATATCAGAGAATGTAGTCAAAACTCTTGCTTGTGTTGTTGAGGGAATGTAACATTGTAAAGCTCTCATAACATTGTTAATCCGTCGCTTGAGCATCTGAACCTGGAACTAAATAGTAACAAAATAATTTTGGTATCATTACAAGCAGAATTTTTTGTAGATTAACAAATCCAAAATCTGCAAAAATCCATTGTGGGGGGAAAAAAATTGGATGCCTTATTAATATTTCTTTCAAATTTTCACTGAAAAAATCTAAATTTTAATTCATAAAAGTTAGAGAATGCTTTAATCTATTCTTTAAACAAGAAAATGACTCAGCTAAGTGAGCTTAAATTAGATAACCTGCTTCTATTTATTAAGTTGAAGGAATTTGGAACCTCACATGGACACCAGCAGGGGTAACGTGCCCCTTGGCCACTCCTGCCTATCTGTGTGGAAATGACTGGTACAAGAAGCTTCCTTGCCCAAAGATGACATGTATTTTTTCATTGCATTTTTTATAGAAAATGTATTAACCCCTGCAAATGCAAAACATGTGTTTAATGGGGAGAGCTCAATCATTTGCAACGATCATTTTTTCATGTCTGTTAATTTAATTGTTATCACCATAGCTTTGCCTAAGTTTTCTATTAGCTACAATCTTGGACAAAACTTGTTGGAACACTATAAGTAAAAATGTGGACTGCTTTTTTATGAAGATACTTTTCTATTAAACATTATTCAACATCCCCATATATCATGAATAATGCCACTCTTTTTCAGTGATTCTTTTTTTCTTTTGTTTCATATATTATCATTTTTATTTAGTATATATATAAATATATGTATATATATATATATATATATGTATGTATTATATATATATATATTTTATATATATAAATATATATATTTTATATGTTCATAAATACATACATACATACATACATACATACATACATACATACATACATACATACATACATACATACATACATACATACATACATACCTACATACCTACCTACCTACCTACCTACCTACCTACCTACCTACACATACACACACACACACATACATACATACATACATACATACACCCATACATACATAGGACATTTGCAGAAGTCTCCCCCTTCCCCCTCCCCTTCCCCTTCCTCCATTCAATGTTGACCATTTTTAATCTTTTTTTCTTTCTTTTAAATTTTGTATGCTAGATCACAGAAAATCCAACATGGGAAAGGGAGGGGGTGGGGAGTTCAAAATTCACCTTCGTAAATAAATATTTTAAAAAAATTCCCAGGATCCAGAACATACTAATCACCCATTTAGGGCACTCAAACCTAATGGGAATAAAAACAAGTTTTGGTATTCAACCCAAAAGAGCAAGTATGACATCTGTTGTTGCAAAATAAGCATATATTGATTACTGATTTGCAGCACCAGATATTATTCAGAGGAAGACATATTATCTTCCTCTCTCTCAAGTTCAGAATATTGGTAACTTCTGAAAATTCATTAGTATTTTGAGATGAATGCATTGTTTGAAAATATAGAATATTGTGTTATTGAACAGGTGGAGAATGTGCTCCCTCTATTGAAGCGAGGTATTGGTATCCATCATTCTGGTCTCCTACCTATCCTGAAGGAAGTCGTAGAAATCCTTTTTGCCGAGGGGCTCATCAAGGCTTTGTTTGCCACCGAAACCTTTGCCATGGGGCTTAACATGCCTGCAAGGACAGTAGTCTTCACAACAGCCAGGAAGTTTGACGGCAAGGACTTCAGATGGGTAAGTGGTGTTCAATTTAAATTCTTTTTTCACCAGTTATCGTTTCTAATAGTCTAATGTGGAGATAAAATATATTTCAATGTGTGTGTGTTTGATTGGTCGAAGCCCAATGATATAATTTGCACTTATATTGATAGGCCAATCAGTATCATTTTGGAATCAAATGTACACAGCCTTATTTTGATCATGACAGATGGCCTCTAAGCAATTTAGATTGAAGTCTCTTTAGTTGTTAACAAACCTTGAAGAAGGTAGTCCGAGATGTGATTCTATATTCCATGCCATGGCCTCTTTTCATTCTGCATAATTATTTGGTTGCTCTTACTCTACCACACAGCGATAATATCGCCATTTTCAAAGTACCTTTTTCTAAAAATAAAATCGGGACCCTATCAAACTCCTATAGGGTGTGAATAGTTTCATTGCAAAGTTCTCGGAAAGATCTTTCATAATATTGTATTTTTGGGGGGGGTCTGTACTCACTTTTGTTCGGTAAATTTTGTCCCAACGTTCAGAATATTTTTTTTTTTTAATGTCTCAAAAAATGCATATTTTTGAAAACTTTACAAAAATTGTGTGGAAAATAAATTTAGATTGTTTCTTTATATATTTAATAGGTAGACAAGTCATAATGTCCAAATCTAATCTATTTTGCTCATACCTAGTCATAATTTTTCAATCATTTGTAAAATATGTAAAATGTTGTGATTTTTGGTGATTTTTTTTACCCTTTTTGTTAAAAAATAGTGTAATCTACCCCTATATCATAATGAAAAGTTTCAAACACCATTGTGTAGCGAAAAGAATGTGCTTTCACATGGATTTCTGCAATCACTATACCCCCTCGATCGTTCCTAACAACGTGTTATAGCTACCTCACTAGAATTAGATTTCAATTTTTTTGTTATTTACGGTGAGACTACAGAAGAACGTTTGCCAAAAGCTGAAATACATATTAAACTTATTCCAAGGTAAATTATTTTTGTGTATTTTTTTTGTTTTGGTTATGGTGTTTAGAACATTATAAAGAAATCATTAACCTCTTTGTAACCTCTAATTTAATCTTCTTTTGTAAATCCTTTTGTTTTGTCAATTTCAATCATAATTCTTTGAAGTGATGCAGCAAATTATGATGGGATGGCATGTGGGACAAAGGGTGAAAGGTGTATTATTATTGGCGAGGAAATTTGTAGCGTTTGCGATGTCTGGTTTCCCATGAACTTTGAACTTTGTTTTATTGTACTACAGCTCACATCTGGAGAATACATACAGATGAGTGGAAGAGCTGGTAGGCGTGGCCTGGACGATAGGGGTGTGGTCATATTGATGATTGACGAGAAGATGAGTCCAAGTGTTGGCAAAAATATCATACAAGTAAGAATGTTTTCTGTTGATGTTATTCATTACATGCTTATGCTATATGTTTTTGAGACATGGGTGCTTGATATGCATTTGCATTCATTTGTAACAGAATGTTTATTTTATCAAAATTGTAGGACTAGATATCATCACATTCATATTTTTGACATCGTTTAATGTGTACATATTAAATAAATGGTAGAACCCTTTACATTTTAAAAAGGAATTACTAATATAAATTTCTAATATGAAAAAAATACCGAATAAGGAACTTTGGATTCCATGGTAGTGATTATTAAAGACACAATAAGTAATCAATTGTAAGTTGAAGAAAGAAAATAACTACAAACTTAGAACTCAAAAATTCTTTTTCAACTTATCTTTTTTTGTTCCCGCCTATTGTTTACAGGGTCAGCCAGATCCTTTGAACAGCGCTTTTCATCTGACGTACAACATGGTGTTGAATCTACTGCGAGTGGAGGGCATCAACCCAGAGTACATGCTAGAGAGGTCGTTTTACCAGTTCCAGCATTTTAGTTCCATTCCAGAACTGTATCAGAGTAAGAATACCAAAGTTTAAAGTTTGTTTCCACTTTTCATTATATACATGCATATATACAAAGAAGTATAACTGAATACTAGAATTGATGTGGTGGAGAGCTGAGCTTTTTCAAATCAGTCCCTCATTTACAATTAAATCATAAAAAAACATACAGAAACTTATACAATAGAAAGAAAGGGAAAATGTGTTACTTAAACACCTCCCCTTCCCCACCATAACAACCCCCTGTTAAACCACCCATACTTATATTATAATGTGGATTATACATTGTGATTGAAAATCAAAAGATTCTTAGTGACTTTGAGAGAAATGAAAATTTCCCCTTCTTTTATTATTGACCATCTATATAACATAGTTCTAATAGGTCCCCTGTGTAAATTATGACAAGTTTTACTGTTGTAAGTATGAATATAAGAATTACAAAGGAGGTACATTTTAAAAGAAGGCAAATAGAAATCATCATTATCAAAATTGGTTTTGATATGATGATCACTGTGATGATACTCATGAAATGAAAATTATGTGTGTGAGTATGATGAAGTTAAATCCATCGGAGCCATTAGGCCCGTAGAACTGTTGGGCCCATATGGCTGGTGGGCCTATAGGGCTGGTGCTTATCTCCAGTTTCCATGGCGCAAGCGGATGAGAGTACATGACTTCCCCTAAACAGGATGCCAGTCCATTGCAGATTAAGTCCTCAGCAATGTTGGTACTCAATTTTAACAGCTGGGTTGACTAAAGCAAGTGGAGTAATGTGTCTTGCTCAAGGACACAATGCTCGCGGTGGGAATCAAACCCAGTACCTTTCACATATGAACAAGACTCCTTAACCACTGAGCCACTGCACCTCTTGCAACAACAATAACAACCCCTCCCCAACAAAAATAGATTTCTGTCTTTTTTATTTTCTTTGTTTCTTTTACACCTTTTATCCTCTTTCCTTACCAATTGTTTCATTGTCCTCTTTTCTTCTCCCCCTTCACTTTTTTCTTTCTTTTCTCCCTTTTCTTTTCTTTCTTCTGTATTTTTTCATGTCATCCTTTTTTTCTTTCTGGAGACATTCTTGGACCATTGGTACCATGGTCTGCTACATGTTTTAACCTCTGCTTGGACTATGGTACCATGGTCTGCTACATGTTCCACTCCCTGCTTGGATCATTGGTACCATGGTCTGCTACATATTCCACTCCCTGCTTGGACCATTGGTACCATGGTCTGCTACATGTTCCACTCCCTGCTTGGATCATTGGTACCATGGTCTGCTACATGTTCCACTCCCTGCTTAGACCATTGGTACCATGGTCTGCTACATGTTCCACTCCCTGCTTGGATCATTGGTACCATGGTCTGCTACATGTTCCACTCCCTGCTTAGACCATTGGTACCATGGTCTGCTACATGTTCCACTCCCTGCTTGGACGATTGGTACCATGGTCTGCTTTATGTTCCACTCCCTGCTTGTATTATTGGTACCATAGTCTGCTACATGTTCTACTCCCTGCTTGGACCATTGGTACCATGGTCTGCTACATGTTCCACTCCCTGCTTGGAGCACTGGTACCATGGTCTGCTACATGTTCCACTTCCTGCTTGGAGCATTGGTACCATGGTCTGCTACATGTTTTAACCTCTGCTTGGACTATGGTACCATGGTCTGCTACATGTTCCACTCCCTGCTTGGATCATTGGTACCATGGTCTGCTACATATTCCACTCCCTGCTTGGACCATTGGTACCATGGTCTGCTACATGTTCCACTCCTGCTTGGATCATTGGTACCATGGTCTGCTACATGTTCCACTCCTGCTTAGACCATGGTCTGCTACATGTTCCACTCCCTGCTTGGATCATTGGTACCATGGTCTGCTACATGTTCCACTCCTGCTTAGACCATTGGTACCATGGTCTGCTACATGTTCCACTCCTGCTTGGACGATTGGTACCATGGTCTGCTTTATGTTCCACTCCTGCTTGTATTATTGGTACCATAGTCTGCTACATGTTCTACTCCCTGCTTGGACCATTGGTACCATGGTCTGCTACATGTTCCACTCCTGCTTGGAGCACTGGTACCATGGTCTGCTACATGTTCCACTTCCTGCTTGGAGCATTGGTACCATGGCCTGCTACATGTTCCACTTCCTGCTTGGACCATTGGTACCATAGTCTGCTACATGTTCTACTCCTGCTTGGACCATTGGTACCATGGTCTGCTACATGTTCCATTCCCTGCTTGGACCATTGGTACCATGGTCTGTTACATGTTCCACTCCCTGCTTGGACCACTGGTACCATGGTCTGCTACATGTTCCACTCCCTGCTTGGACCACTGGTACCATGGTCTGATACATGTTCCACTCCCTGCATGGACCATTGGTACCATGGTCTGCTACATGTTCCACTTTCTGCTTGGACCATTGGTACCATGGTCTGCTACATGTTCCACTCCCTCATATCACATTTCGTTTATGTACACATTCTTTCAAGTCTTCTCACATCTGCATCGGAAAGATATGTATGCATAATGGTAAATCTTCAGCTGCTCATTGTCACCAATGATGACTGTTGGGGCAACTAAATGTGGTTCTGACTCCTGGCTCTCTGTATGAGGATATTCTGCATGTAAGAGGAAGTATCTTCCACAAGTGGTACATTTAAAGTCAAATTCAGGAAGAGCAGCAGCATTGTGCCGCATTTAGTTTCACCTGGCATATCTCTGGTTTCTCTTGTGACTGTATTTCTCACAGCAGTTCTCCAGCCAGCTCCTCCCAACAATCCACACCAATATTTGCTTTTTCAGACTTCACTTCAAGGTATCTTTGTAAGGAGTGTATTGTCCTCCATCCTGTCTTTTACCTACGCTGACTTCACCATAGAAGACACTTTTTGGCAACCAATGGTTGCCAAAATGCCAATAACGGGAATTATAATGTATGGCAAGAGAGGTTTAGCAGAATACAAAGGAAGTTAAAACAGTTTTTGGATGGGTGTTTTTCCTTACAAAATTACTTTACATTTGAGGCACATGCCAGGGAAATCACACATATGTTACCTGGGACTTGTTTTCACTTGAACCCAAGGGAAATTGCCAAGAAGTCAAAAACAATTTTGGATGGGTAACAAAGAAGTTGACAAAGAAAGAAAGAAAAAAAAAACTTTAAGAAAGAACATAATTTATTTTTTATAATAACTAAATGAATCATTTATATCAGGGTAGAGTCCCGCAACAGAATTGTTTTTGCCCAAAACAATACAGTCCTTATATATATAAGGGTGTTTCAGCTGACGTCACGAGGTCACATGACTTTGTTTACATCGCCATTTTGTCTGGAAAAACCACTGTTGTCTGCTGTACACTTAATTAGACTTACATATGTTTGCATGTTGTTATATAAGATTATTTTTGTAAGATAATTATTTCAGAATCTTGCTGTGCTGTTGGTTGCACTAGTAGATGTGTGTGAGGGAATAAAAAGACATTTTCTCTATCTGATCCTGATCAACTTTTGAAGTGGATTTCTGCTGTACTGATGATTAGAAACCGTCTCTGTGTCATCATTTGCAAATAAGCTGGATTGATGCATGTGCGGTACTGTGTAGAAATTTGGCATGTTTCTTCATCTGAATTTGAACAGATTTTCTTTATTTTTTCAAAGTTTTTTATCATATTTTGTGATAGAATAGATATAAACTGCTCTTGTTTGCCCATTGTTGGTAATATCCGGCTCGCCCAAATAATTTGAACTATAATGTGCTCTCCCATTATTCTTCAAACATTAAGAATTTTTGGCCCTTAGACCCCTCCGACCCGACACCCCCGATTTTCTCAAAATCAGGGGTAATCCACACCATTCAACCTGAGAGACTCTTCATGATTCATTGACTAGCATCCAGCTATTGTTACACCATACACAACACAGGGGTAATCATATCTTCTTTTCTGATAACATCTTCATAGTCTATTCACACTTCACTTGTTAGCAACCAGCTACTGTTACACTGTACTCAATAGGTCATTCATCTTACGTAGGTTGCTACATAACTGCTGTTCAGTGATACAAATCAGATTAGTCCTTGGCAGAGCCTAAATAAAAATATACATTATATGCTTGGGAGGACTTTGTGCAAAACCCATAAATGATTGATGGACCATTCTTCATAAGGATGGTTATTTCATCATGATTATTTGGGCTTGCCGGTTATTACTCAACAATGGACTCGCAATTGCTTATATCTTAAATAGACAGGGCTAATTTTTGATACTCCTTTTGTGCAAATATTACTTGAGTATTGATAAGAAATAATTCTGATTAATTTGAACATTTGTATCAATGGTTTTCAGTACCATCACATGCAAGAAAAGTGTGGTGGAATATTATTGAGACCCAAGAAAAATACCCCCTTTTGGGTCGCCAGCTCCTTTAGCCTCTTCAAAATGGTTGATTAACTGTTTATGTCTCTTCCTGTAACAGAACTTAAAGGGCTAGAAGAGCAGTACAACAATATTGAAATTCCACAAGAAGAGAGCATAGCAACGTATTACAAGATCAGGCAGCAACTTGATAAACTGGGCAAAGAAATGCAGGCAGTAATGATCAAGCCGAGGTACTGCTTACCGTTCATGCAACCTGGAAGAATGGTCAAGGTAAGGTTTTATTCTCGTGATTTTTCAGGCTCACTTATATGATAGAGGACTAGTAAAGAAACAAATTGGTGAAACAAAACCATGTTGATTTCTTATTCTGTTTGAAAGTTATTAAATTACAAAGATTTTTCCAATGTGTTGAGAAAAGACCTTGCAGTAAACAGTGCAATGTCATACTTGCAGATCTAAGACAATTTTCATGTAATTCTATGATTTTTTATTTTTTTTCACTTTCCTCTTATTTAGAGCAAGAGGTAGAGGAACAGATCTGCAAAATTTTTGCAAATCCATGTTATACCCATCTCAATAATCAAATAATCTGGATAATATTATCTCCTTTCTTCATCATGCTTCCCTCTATAACCATATTTTGTCCTTCTCTTCCACCCCCTCCCTCTCTCTACTCACCCATGCACCTTCTCTTCTCTCGATCCCAGCTTTCTGGCTTTTAGTTCTTGAGTTTCTCTTAATCTCCCCTGTTTCTTTCCTTTCTACCTTTGGAATGATCTAACCTCTCAGGCACAATTTGACCCTTTGCTGTCATGGTGCCGTTAAGCCCTCATTAAACAAGCAAACAAACAAACAATAATCAAACAAAAAATAATGTAGAAAGACGTCATTAATTTTCAAAGAAATACATACAAATTGCCTCGAAAGTGCAATTATGACATCACATTGTTGACTTAGACTTACTGAACCAGTCACCCTGCAACACACTAGTGAAATCATTTTAATGCAGTAACTTATAAACGGAATAAGATATCAACATGGCTTTTTTACCTATATGTTTCTCTAATAGTCCTCTTTTGTATATCTGCATGAAATATTGAAGGAATCTTCCTTTTGAAGGATTAGTGCAGTCAAACAAGTCTGTCTTTCAAAGGAAACAAAGTGGTGAAGAAGGCATTCACAACTCTTATTCCATTAAGGAGATATCTTACTTTAAAATTTGGTATCATTTGTGGGGAAACGACTGAAATCAGACTACTTGTAATGGCATAGCCCCAGATCTCTCAGTCTTTATGTTTTTTATCATATTTTTTCCCTGCGATTTTGTGGCTTAAAAACCATGGAATATGTCAAAAAAGTAGTAAAACTGAATTTAGGAAGAGTATTTGCAATATGCCACCTGAAGAAAGTTTGAGGAAAAATAATTCAAAAAGTAAAATAAATTTTCTTCAAAATACATTAACAATTGTTAAGAATGTGAGGATGAAGGTGCCAATTCATAGTAGACTTAGTACACCAGTCATTTCTACACAGATAAGACAATATTAAACTGTAATAACTCCTTAATGGAATAAGTGTTTTGAATGCTTTCTTCACCATTTTGTGTCTTTCATATAAGTTAAATTTGCTTGACCACTAAACTAATCCTTTAATGTCTCAAGATATCTTTTTGAACAAAAATCAAAGAAAATCAGAAGAATCTGTGTACTGTTTCAGAAATTATCATCTGTGGAATTGGTTTTCTTGTTCATAGGTGAGAAATGGGGAAGACAATTTTGGATGGGGGGTTGTCATCAACTTTCGCAAGAAAGCAAATCAAACGATGGAGACTCCAAGAGACGATCCCATCTACATCGCAGACGTTCTGCTCTTGTGCTCGAGTGAGAGTGTCAGGAATGCCGTCTCAGAGGCTGCTAAACCGCCCAAGGAAGGGGAAAAAGGGGAGATGACGGTGAGTTTCCGGAGACCTTTTTTTATGCTTTTTTTAGACCTTGGCATTAATTCTGATTATGGAAGCAAATTCTGTTTAGAAAAAAAGCAGAATTCGATAGTTTCATGGAGGCTTATTTTTCAATAAAAATGAATAGTTAATGTCACTGCATGAATCATGTAAGTATCTGCCATAGTTTTCCTTATATGGTATGTAGGTAAAAGTTGTGCAAAAATGTTGAATGTATTGAGAAGGAAAATAGATCGTATTCTTTTCCCTTTCGAATTTGAATTCCATTTGTATGGGATTTATGTGTGTGTGGATTTCATGGGTCCTGCCTTATTGTGAAGCTTATTCATTTATAGTGCTTTTATTTTAAAATATGTGTTGATTATGTTGTCTTCATTAATGTTGACGTGATATGAAACAAAAATTAAAAGCAAATGATTCTCTGAAGTGGTGTAGCAAATTCTGACCTAAAGTCTTAGAGGTTTGCCATGCCCCCAGCAAAATTCTAGCAGGAAAAGACTTTCCTGCCATCATTAGTGACTAAGACTTCAGAATTTTTTTAAAGAATTTGAGCTCTTCACCCAGTCATACATCCCAAATGTAGCATGAGTTAAAAACTTATCAAAATTGGATCAAGTGTAACTCAAAAAATAAACATGATTTTTCAGAATTCAAAAACTGATCTACTCAGCTTTGAATACTCTTTCAATCAATGTAGAAAGAGGTACATGTCCCTAGATATTTAAAATAATCCCTTTTTTTGTTTAATGTTAGGTCGTTCCAGTGCTATTAAAACTCATCACACATTTCAGCAGTGTAAGGTTATACCTTCCGAAGGACCTGAGGCCGCCCGACAACAGGAAAGTGGTTCTAAAGTCTCTCAAGGTAGTCATGGTTACAATATATAGTGTAATATAATGTTGGTATTTTGACTCCAAAGCACTTTCTTCAAAATGGTATATGAAATGTTAACAGCTTTTAAACCAGTTGTGAATTGATCATGTATGTCTGTATTGCCAGAGGGGCTCTATTTACTACAAGTTTTGTGTTAAACTTCCATAGGGTCTCCTCAACCATTTTGTTTCTAGCAATTTCTGGTTGAAAATTTGTTTCAATCAAAATATAAAAGCACAGGAGGATTATAAATATTACAAGATGTGAATATAGTGCTTTGGTTTCTATTATCTGTAAGGATTCGAAAATAATTTTGTTTTGTTGCAATATACCTTGCACTCTGCATGAAAGGAAACAACATATTCATTTTCTAGAAATACACAAAGAATTATATTGGATCTGCAATTATGACATCACACTTTACACTGCAAATTTTCAACAAATTGGTGAAAACTTTGAAGTTTAACAAAGACATAAAGTCTGATACAGTCAATATTTCATATGATAGAGGATACAAATTGTAACCAACTGCCAGAAACAGCAAGTCAAAATGTAATTCCTATCTCAAGTTATTCATCTTTGAAATTGACACATGGGGCTGCCATTTTGTTCAATTCTGTATATAAATATTGCACATGATGACATAATTGCCCCAACAGGGACATACGGATTATAATGTATTTCTTTATAAATGTGTTTAAAGTTTTTATTCCAAAATGATGTGACACAGAGTTTTAACTGCATGTTTTGATAATTTCATTTGTGCACAAAATGTCTTTGACCCTTACAAGAGGAAAACAATTGATTATAAGCTAGAAAACTTGCAGTAGATATAAAGAAATACAAAGCATTCCAACATTCTGATGGGCTGATGACATCATAATCTGCATGTTTTGAAATCAAAATGGCAGCTCCCATGGTAGCATTATTTAATAATTACAAACAAATGTGTTTTTAATTCTATGATATGAAATAAGGATCATGTCAGACTTTATGTATCCTTTAATAACTTCTTAAGGGGAAAAAATAGCAACTTGGTTTTTTTCACCAATTTCTTTCTTTAATAGTCCTTTATCATGAAATTTTGAAATTTCAGCGGAATATTTCTTTCAGAATACATTTTCTTTTCCCTTTTTTTTACATCAGGAAGTTCAAAATCGCTTCCCCAACGGTGTACCATTGCTGGATCCTATTGAGGATATGGGAATCAAGGACAATACCCTAAAAGAGGTTGTTAAGGTAAGTTTCTTGTTTTTAATTCTCCCAAATTCAAGTAATGCTCATCTCAGAATTTTAAATAATAGTAAAGCCTAGTCCCATATGGATTTTAATATTCCATGGCCTATCAATGTACCCCATTTGAAAATACTTTAAAAAGAGGCAGAAACCCCAAATGTAATGGTAAAATCCTAGCATAGCGGTACAACTTTGGCAATGAGTTTCTTGTAATACAACTTTGGCAATGTGTTTCTTGTAATACAACTTTGGCAATATGTGTTTCTTGGAATATTACTTTGGCAATATGTGTTTCTTGTAATACAATTTTGTTCCATAATTAATGCAATTGAAAATTTAAAGATTTTTCTACAATTTAATAAATTTGGTTTAAATAATTGTAAATGAAGGTGTTCTTGTTAAATTTATGTGTTAAAAATCAAATTTTAAAGAGCTTATTCTTTTTTCCGAGATATTAAGGGTTTAAACCAGGAGGCAACTAAATTGATTGAACTTAGGTTCCAAGTTTTTAAATTTTAGAGGTTTAATTTGCTAGTAACAACTACAATTTACAACTCAATTGCTGAGTTCTTCCAGAAAAATCCTCTGGATAAAATGATCTCCTTCCTTCAGCATGCTTCTCTCTACAACCATATCTATTTCTCCTCTTCCACTCCCTCTCTCTACTTTGTTTTTGTTTCAACCATGCACCTCCTCTCTTGATCACAGCTTTCTGACTTTTAGTTCTTGAATTTCTCTCATTCTCCCCCTGTTTCCTTTTCTTCCTACCTCTAGAATGATCTGACCTCTCAGGCACAATTTGACCCATGTTGTCGTGGTGCTGTGAGCCCTCATCAAACAAACATACAAACAAACAAACAAACAGACAAACAAACATTTTACAACATTGCAGCAAACAATGGCAGATCCTTTGATATCTATGCAACAAGTTGGAAAACTTTTTAAATTTTGAAAGAAAAAGAAAAGAAAAGTAATCTTCAGCATGGTGTTTCAAAGATCAAAATGAGATTCTAGGGAACTGTGACTTTGTAGGATGAATGTCTTCTTTTAATTGAAGTCTAACTCTAGAGACCGCTGTTATCTAGTGGTCAAATCACCAGCTAGGCATGCTAGAGGACCTGAGTTTAATCCTTGGTGGGTCTTCGTTCACCGCTGCTTCATAACTGGTTTATCAAATGTCTGTGGACATCTCTATACCCAATCTATCTTACCTTTTTTAGATTTTGTCCTCGGAAGGGGCAGTCTTTATTATTATTTCAGTAGTCTCAAGTGTTAAAGTGAGCATGAGCTTTACATAGAGAGCCATCCTGCTGATTGCTGCTCAGTAAAGGTTTTTTGTTTGTGTGTGTGTAAAAGGGAGGGGCTGGGGGGTATTCATCTACTTAATATCACATAAACTTGGGGATGAATTTTTTTTTTTTTATAGCTAGCTTTTCACAGCTAGATTTGTTTTTGTTTTTTTTGGGAACTGGTACTGTATGTGGAAAACATGAACAATTTTAAAAGATTCATCAAAAGCAACATTAATCAAATAAATGAATATGCATATGTATGATGTTATTTTATTGTGTAAGTAATGTTTGTAATAAAGAATTCAAAAAGTAAAACAAATCTTTACCTCTTTTTGTAGAAAATTGCAGCTTTTGAGGAGAGAATGTTCAGCCATTCATTGCACAATGACCCGAGCTGGAAATATTGTACAGTCAGTATGAGCAGAAAGCTGATGTAAGCTCCTTGTTGCTAATATCAAGTTCACATCATCACAATTAAAGATTTATGGACAGGAAACAAACTTAAAATAAATTGGAATTGGAATTGTATAGCCCTATTATAATACATCATGGAAAAAATATTTTAATTTTGTGACACCCCAACCAGAAAACCTATGAATGTCCTTATGTTAACTTATTATTTTCCATTTATTCACCACTGTTCTGTGAATGGAAGCAGGTGAATATGGCCATGGGACTTTGAGTTTCTATCATACCCTCTTATCAAAATGTAGAAGGAGAAAGAAGTGGAATGATTTTCAGTCACTGAAATTTAGGACAGAAGTTTTAAGACTTATTTTGCATTTGAGTAATTTTACTCCTTCAAATTTTGGGGTGTTGCTCGAGTTCTAAAGGTGGGGGAAATCCCTACTTAATCCACTTCAACTTCATTGCTTTCACTCATATAGGTTGCCTCTGAAATCAAGCAGGTGAAAACTGAATTGAAGAAATCCAAGACAGTCATCCAGATGGATGAGCTGAAAAAACGGAAACGAATCATCAGAAGGCTGGGTTTTGCTTCCTCCACAGATGTCATTGAGATCAAGGGAAGGACAGCATGTGAAATCAGCTGGTAGGTCAAATTCAACTTGTTAAACATAATTCAGTGAGGTGAAATTTACAAAATAAGATTGCTTTTTAGAAGTTAAAGCCCTTGGCCAAAAATGAAGAGTGTTGATATTTTGTCAACTTTCACCAGAGGTGACTGCATCTTGACTGGACGGTATGTAGTCTGTTAGTATCATAGAGATGCTCTCAAGTTCTGGACACAATCAGATTTTCAACCACACTTTAAGAGAGAATTTTATGTGAAGATAATTGCTTGACCCATCACCAATAAATCTGATACACATTAGTAACGTCACTTTCGCAGCGGTAATTGCTTGACCTGTCACAAATAAATCTGATACACATTAGTGACATCACTTCTACAGCGGTAATTGCTTGACCTGTCACCAATAAATCTAATACACATTAGTGACATCACTTCTACAGCGGTAATTGCTTGATCCGTCACAAATAAATCTGATACACATTAGTGACATCACTTCTACAGCGGTAATTGCTTGACCCGTCACCAATAAATCTAATACACATTAGTAACGTCACTTCCGCAGTGGTAATTGCTTGATCCATCACCAATAAATCTGATACACATTAGTGACATCACTTCTACAGCGGTAATTGCTTGACCCATCACCAATAAATCTAATACACATTAGTAACGTCACTTCTACAGCGGTAATTGCTTGACCTGTCACAAATAAATCTGATACACATTAGTGACATCACTTCTACAGCGGTAATTGCTTGATCCGTCACCAATAAATCTAATACACATTAGTAACGTCACTTTCGCAGCGGTAATTGCTTGACCTGTCACAAATAAATCTGATACACATTAGTGACATCACTTCTACAGCGGTAATTGCTTGACCCGTCACCAATAAATCTAATACACATTAGTAACGTCACTTCCGCAGTGGTAATTGCTTGATCCATCACCAATAAATCTGATACACATTAGTGACATCACTTCTACAGCGGTAATTGCTTGACCCATCACCAATAAATCTAATACACATTAGTAACGTCACTTCCGCAGTGGTAATTGCTTGATCCATCACCAATAAATCTGATACACATTAGTGACATCACTTCTACAGCGGTAATTGCTTGACCTGTCACCAATAAATCTGATACACATTAGTGACATCACTTCTACAGCGGTAATTGCTTGATCCGTCACAAATAAATCTAATACACATTAGTGACATCACTTCTACAGCGGTAATTGCTTGACCCGTCACCAATAAATCTGATACACATTAGTGACATCACTTCCGCAGTGGTAATTGCTTGATCCGTCACAAATAAATCTAATACACATTAGTGACATCACTTCTACAGCGGTAATTGCTTGACCCGTCACCAATAAATCTGATACACATTAGTGACATCACTTCTACAGTGGTAATTGCTTGATCCGTCACAAATAAATCTGATACACATTAGTGACATCACTTCTACAGCGGTAATTGCTTGACCTGTCACCAATAAATCTAATACACATTAGTGACATCACTTCTACAGCGGTAATTGCTTGACCCATCACCAATAAATCTGATACACATTAGTGACATCACTTCTACAGCGGTAATTGCTTGATCCATCACCAATAAATCTAATACACATTAGTAACGTCACTTTCGCAGCGGTAATTGCTTGATCCGTCACAAATAAATCTGATACACATTAGTGACATCACTTCTACAGCGGTAATTGCTTGACCCGTCACCAATAAATCTAATACACATTAGTGACATCACTTTCGCAGTGGTAATTGCTTGATCCGTCACAAATAAATCTGATACACATTAGTGACATCACTTCTACAGCGGTAATTGCTTGACCCGTCACAAATAAATCTGATACACATTAGTGACATCACTTCTACAGCGGTAATTGCTTGATCCGTCACCAATAAATCTAATACACATTAGTAACGTCACTTTCGCAGCGGTAATTGCTTGATCCGTCACAAATAAATCTGATACACATTAGTGACATCACTTCTACAGCGGTAATTGCTTGACCTGTCACCAATAAATCTAATACACATTAGTAACGTCACTTCCGCAGTGGTAATTGCTTGATCCGTCACAAATAAATCTGATACACATTAGTGACATCACTTCTACAGCGGTAATTGCTTGACCTGTCACCAATAAATCTAATACACATTAGTAACGTCACTTCCGCAGTGGTAATTGCTTGATCCATCACCAATAAATCTGATACACATTAGTGACATCACTTCTACAGCGGTAATTGCTTGACCTGTCACCAATAAATCTAATACACATTAGTAACGTCACTTTCGCAGTGGTAATTGCTTGATCCGTCACAAATAAATCTGATACACATTAGTGACATCACTTCTACAGCGGTAATTGCTTGACCTGTCACCAATAAATCTAATACACATTAGTAACGTCACTTCCGCAGTGGTAATTGCTTGACCCGTCACAAATAAATCTGATACACATTAGTGACATCACTTCTACAGCGGTAATTGCTTGACCTGTCACCAATAAATCTAATACACATTAGTAACGTCACTTCCGCAGTGGTAATTGCTTGACCCGTCACCAATAAATCTAATACACATTAGTGACATCACTTCTACAGCGGTAATTGCTTGACCCGTCACCAATAAATCTAATACACATTAGTAACGTCACTTCCGCAGTGGTAATTGCTTGATCCATCACCAATAAATCTGATACACATTAGTGACATCACTTCTACAGCGGTAATTGCTTGACCTGTCACCAATAAATCTAATACACATTAGTGACATCACTTCCGCAGTGGTAATTGCTTGATCCGTCACCAATAAATCTGATACACATTAGTGACATCACTTCTACAGCGGTAATTGCTTGACCTGTCACCAATAAATCTAATACACATTAGTAACGTCACTTCCGCAGTGGTAATTGCTTGATCCATCACCAATAAATCTGATACACATTAGTGACATCACTTCTACAGCGGTAATTGCTTGATCCGTCACAAATAAATCTGATACACATTAGTGACATCACTTCTACAGCGGTAATTGCTTGACCCGTCACCAATAAATCTAATACACATTAGTGACATCACTTCTACAGCGGTAATTGCTTGATCCGTCACCAATAAATCTAATACACATTAGTAACGTCACTTCCGCAGTGGTAATTGCTTGACCCGTCACCAATAAATCTAATACACATTAGTGACATCACTTCTACAGTGGTAATTGCTTGACCCGTCACAAATAAATCTGATACACATTAGTGACATCACTTCTACAGCGGTAATTGCTTGACCTGTCACCAATAAATCTAATACACATTAGTGACATCACTTCTACAGCGGTAATTGCTTGATCCGTCACAAATAAATCTGATACACATTAGTGACATCACTTCTACAGCGGTAATTGCTTGACCTGTCACCAATAAATCTAATACACATTAGTAACGTCACTTCTACAGCGGTAATTGCTTGACCCGTCACAAATAAATCTAATACACATTAGTAACGTCACTTCCGCAGTGGTAATTGCTTGACCCGTCACAAATAAATCTGATACACATTAGTGACATCACTTCTACAGCGGTAATTGCTTGATCCGTCACCAATAAATCTAATACACATTAGTAACGTCACTTCCGCAGTGGTAATTGCTTGACCCGTCACAAATAAATCTGATACACATTAGTGACATCACTTCTACAGCGGTAATTGCTTGACCTGTCACCAATAAATCTAATACACATTAGTAACGTCACTTTCGCAGCGGTAATTGCTTGACCCGTCACCAATAAATCTAATACACATTAGTGACATCACTTCTACAGCGGTAATTGCTTGACCCGTCACCAATAAATCTAATACACATTAGTAACGTCACTTCTACAGCGGTAATTGCTTGATCCATCACCAATAAATCTGATACACATTAGTGACATCACTTCTACAGCGGTAATTGCTTGACCTGTCACCAATAAATCTAATACACATTAGTAACGTCACTTCCGCAGTGGTAATTGCTTGATCCGTCACAAATAAATCTGATACACATTAGTGACATCACTTCTACAGCGGTAATTGCTTGACCTGTCACCAATAAATCTAATACACATTAGTAACGTCACTTCCGCAGTGGTAATTGCTTGATCCATCACCAATAAATCTGATACACATTAGTGACATCACTTCTACAGCGGTAATTGCTTGACCTGTCACCAATAAATCTAATACACATTAGTAACGTCACTTCTACAGCGGTAATTGCTTGACCCGTCACCAATAAATCTAATACACATTAGTAACGTCACTTCCGCAGTGGTAATTGCTTGATCCGTCACAAATAAATCTGATACACATTAGTGACATCACTTCTACAGCGGTAATTGCTTGACCCGTCACCAATAAATCTAATACACATTAGTGACATCACTTCTACAGCGGTAATTGCTTGACCCGTCACCAATAAATCTAATACACATTAGTGACATCACTTTCGCAGCGGTAATTGCTTGACCCGTCACCAATAAATCTAATACACATTAGTGACATCACTTCTACAGCGGTAATTGCTTGACCCGTCACCAATAAATCTAATACACATTAGTAACGTCACTTCCGCAGTGGTAATTGCTTGATCCGTCACAAATAAATCTGATACACATTAGTGACATCACTTCTACAGCGGTAATTGCTTGACCCGTCACCAATAAATCTAATACACATTAGTAACGTCACTTCCGCAGTGGTAATTGCTTGATCCGTCACAAATAAATCTGATACACATTAGTGACATCACTTCTACAGCGGTAATTGCTTGACCTGTCACCAATAAATCTAATACACATTAGTAACGTCACTTCCGCGGTGGTAATTGCTTGATCCGTCACAAATAAATCTGATACACATTAGTGACATCACTTCTACAGCGGTAATTGCTTGACCTGTCACCAATAAATCTAATACACATTAGTAACGTCACTTCCGCAGTGGTAATTGCTTGATCCGTCACAAATAAATCTGATACACATTAGTGACATCACTTCTACAGCCCTTGTTGACCTGTCACCAATAAATCTAATACACATTAGTAACGTCACTTCCGCAGTGGTAATTGCTTGATCCATCACCAATAAATCTGATACACATTAGTGACATCACTTCTACAGCGGTAATTGCTTGACCTGTCACCAATAAATCTAATACACATTAGTGACATCACTTCCGCAGTGGTAATTGCTTGATCCATCACCAATAAATCTGATACACATTAGTGACATCACTTCTACAGCGGTAATTGCTTGATCCGTCACAAATAAATCTGATACACATTAGTGACATCACTTCTACAGCGGTAATTGCTTGATCCGTCACAAATAAATCTGATACACATTAGTGACATCACTTCTACAGCGGTAATTGCTTGACCTGTCACCAATAAATCTGATACACATTAGTGACATCACTTCCGCAGTGGTAATTGCTTGATCCATCACCAATAAATCTGATACACATTAGTGACATCACTTCTACAGCGGTAATTGCTTGACCTGTCACCAATAAATCTAATACACATTAGTAACGTCACTTCCGCAGTGGTAATTGCTTGATCCATCACCAATAAATCTGATACACATTAGTGACATCACTTCTACAGCGGTAATTGCTTGATCCGTCACAAATAAATCTGATACACATTAGTGACATCACTTCTACAGCGGTAATTGCTTGATCCGTCACAAATAAATCTGATACACATTAGTGACATCACTTCTACAGCGGTAATTGCTTGATCCGTCACAAATAAATCTAATACACATTAGTGACATCACTTCTACAGCGGTAATTGCTTGACCTGTCACCAATAAATCTGATACACATTAGTGACATCACTTCTACAGCGGTAATTGCTTGACCCGTCACCAATAAATCTAATACACATTAGTAACGTCACTTCCGCAGTGGTAATTGCTTGATCCATCACCAATAAATCTGATACACATTAGTGACATCACTTCTACAGCTGTAATTGCTTGACCTGTCACCAATAAATCTAATACACATTAGTAACGTCACTTCCGCAGTGGTAATTGCTTGATCCGTCACCAATAAATCTGATACACATTAGTGACATCACTTCTACAGCGGTAATTGCTTGACCTGTCACCAATAAATCTAATACACATTAGTAACGTCACTTTCGCAGTGGTAATTGCTTGATCCGTCACAAATAAATCTGATACACATTAGTGACATCACTTCTACAGCGGTAATTGCTTGACCCGTCACCAATAAATCTAATACACATTAGTAACGCTCACTTCGCAGTGGTAATTGCTTGATCCGTCACAAATAAATCTGATACACATTAGTGACATCACTTCTACAGCGGTAATTGCTTGACCCGTCACCAATAAATCTAATACACATTAGTAACGTCACTTCCGCAGTGGTAATTGCTTGACCCGTCACCAATAAATCTAATACACATTAGTGACATCACTTCTACAGCGGTAATTGCTTGACCCGTCACCAATAAATCTGATACACATTAGTGACATCACTTCTACAGCGGTAATTGCTTGATCCGTCACAAATAAATCTGATACACATTAGTGACATCACTTCTACAGCGGTAATTGCTTGACCTGTCACCAATAAATCTAATACACATTAGTCACGTCACTTCTACAGCGGTAATTGCTTGATCCGTCACCAATAAATCTAATACACATTAGTAACGTCACTTCCGCAGTGGTAATTGCTTGATCCGTCACAAATAAATCTGATACACATTAGTGACATCACTTCTACAGCGGTAATTGCTTGACCTGTCACCAATAAATCTAATACACATTAGTAACGTCACTTCCGCAGTGGTAATTGCTTGATCCATCACCAATAAATCTGATACACATTAGTGACATCACTTCTACAGCGGTAATTGTTGACCTGTCACCAATAAATCTAATACACATTAGTAACGCTCACTTCCGCAGTGGTAATTGCTTGATCCGTCACAAATAAATCTGATACACATTAGTGACATCACTTCTACAGCGGTAATTGCTTGACCTGTCACCAATAAATCTAATACACATTAGTAACGTCACTTCCGCAGTGGTAATTGCTTGACCCGTCACAAATAAATCTGATACACATTAGTGACATCACTTCTACAGCGGTAATTGCTTGACCTGTCACCAATAAATCTAATACACATTAGTAACGTCACTTCTACAGTGGTAATTGCTTGATCCGTCACAAATAAATCTGATACACATTAGTGACATCACTTCTACAGCGGTAATTGCTTGACCCGTCACCAATAAATCTAATACACATTAGTAACGTCACTTCCGCAGTGGTAATTGCTTGACCCGTCACAAATAAATCTGATACACATTAGTGACATCACTTCTACAGCGGTAATTGCTTGACCTGTCACCAATAAATCTAATACACATTAGTGACATCACTTCTACAGCGGTAATTGCTTGATCCGTCACAAATAAATCTGATACACATTAGTGACATCACTTCTACAGCGGTAATTGCTTGACCTGTCACCAATAAATCTAATACACATTAGTAACGTCACTTCCACAGTGGTAATTGCTTGATCCGTCACAAATAAATCTGATACACATTAGTGACATCACTTCCGCAGCAGTAATTGATTGGCTTGTGGTGATGTGTAAATATTTTGACCAATCAGAAACGTTGGATTGTAGTGTATTTGTATATTCGCGTTAACACGATATCTGGCCGTTAATGCCACCAAGCAGCTGGAGCAAGGAACACTAAAAGCACAAAATACAATGGCTAATCATTTCATAGAGAATCTCAGTTATGTTGTGCAGGGCTGCTGAGATAACCACCCGGTCCCAGGGCAAACTAACATTTGGCAACCCCTCATATTCAGAAAAATTCTGAACAGCAATACAAACATTTTTTAAACAGTTTAAGCTATTTTTAGTTTTTCATATGCGTCAAATATGGATTTTTGCGGATTTTTTCCCCTGTGGCTATAATATATAGTTATTTTACATTTTTGGTCACTCAGGTGCATTAGAGCCCCCCTCTCCCATATCCAGGGACCCATGGCAACCTGCCCCCTTCTCAGCGACACTGCTGTTGTATGCAAAAGATGTATTAAATTATCCTTTGGACGACTGTTAAGAAAGCCTCACTTTGTGGTGAAGTGCTACTTTAAGTGATATAAACCTTGAAAGTGGAAATTATGCATTCATCATCCATTCCTAATTCTAACAGCTTCTATTTTCAAAATTCATTTCTATTATCAAAATGGACTAGAATAAAGCCTTCACATTGCCATTATACTCCTTTTTTGGAACTTAATACACTCTGTACCAGAATAGCAAACAAAAATTTAGTTAGCTATTCTGGTACAGAGTTTTTTTAACTACTAAAAAAGTAGTATAATGGCAATCAAAGGCTTTATTCCAGTCCATTTTGACAATAGAAATACATTTTGAAAAAAGAAGCTGTTTTCATTTTTCAGTTTAGAAAAAAAAAAAAATATTTACCCAGAAAGTATCTAGCGAATCATACTTTTGTAAAAGCTGCTTGGTTACAAGGAAATATGCCTCTTTAATTGTTTGTTTTTGAATAGTCAGATATAACAGAAGCTAATTTCTTATTCACTTGTGAGAAACATTTTGGCATCCAAAGTACCGTCTTTCGAACAAAGTATTAGCACCTTGCTCTTTAGCCCCTTAAAATGTTCTTGCTGACAGTAATTTAACTATTTTTGTTACATTTAGTATTAAAGCCCATATCATGTTTTTAGGCTCCATAGCAACACCTCACCACTTGTTCATTTCTCCAGTTCTTCCACACTAGTGTGCTTGTATTACAGGTTGATGCTAGGCCTAAGAATCAGCCCCTTTGGCTCATGTAAGTCCTAATTCAAGTTATGTGAAATAGGAGTATATCAAGCTGGTCTCCTCTTCTTATGTGTACTTAGGTTGTAAATTGCATGATATGGCTTTTATAGCCTAGAGGCAAGTCCTATTCTTTTAGTATAGTTTGTGTGATAAAGCTAGACTTAAGACTAGCCCTCTTTATCTAGCCATCTTTTCAATGCGCAGTATGATTTAACATTTATTATTCTTTTGCAGTGGGGATGAACTTCTTTTGACCGAGATGATTTTCAACGGCATGTTCACGAACATGACCCCCGAGAACTGTGTGTCACTCCTCAGTGTTTTTGTATTTGAAGAAAGAGGGAAAGAAATGCCCAGATTGAAAGAAGACTTAGCGGGACCCTTTAGGCAGCTACAGGTACGAACACCTCATCCTGCCCAGAGCTTTATGTCCATTGCCAAGCTCTCCCAAACACTCCTCTCCTTCCTTCATCACACCAACTATTATAATAACATCTAATCCTTTCCTCTCCTGCTCACCACTCTATATCTCCTCAACCTCTTTTCATCTTTACACAATCTAATCTCTCTGGCACAATTTGCCCCATAACTGCTGGGAGCATTTAAAACTCACCAACCAATCTATTAAGAATCAAAACCTGGATTTTATAGAACAGTGACATTGTGAAAATGTGAGATTTTTGGGCATGTTTAATATCCTGTCAAAGTTTCTCATTTATTAGTTATGAAACAAAGTAATAATCAAATGAACAATTAAGTGTAATTGATTTTTTTGAAGATAAAGAAACAGTTTTGTTTTAATCAAAAATATTTGTTTTGTTTTAAATGTTTTTTTTCTTCATATGGTAGATTATAGTCATTTTACAAGACTATTTTTATGGTTGTAAACTAAATCTATAAGAGTATTAAAAGTTAAGAAGTGTGATGTCACCTCTAACCTGACTAATATCAGTCGTTTCTATACAACAAAATTTGATTAAAACTTAATATCTCCTTGACAGAATAAGGGTTTCCAGTATTTTCTCCACCATTCTGTTTCTTAAGGTCCTGTACTCGTCACATATTTGACAATTGCATTTAATCTTTAATTATTCAAATGTCATTTGCATATATCTAACATTCATGAATATTCATAGACATGGTGAGAAGGCTAGCAAAGATCAGCATAGAAGCCAAATTAGACATGGATGAAGAAGACTAGATTGAATCTTTCTAAGCTTTCCTCATCAAGGGCATACATGGTACTTGCATTGGCCAAGGTAGCCAAATCACACAAAAATTGATTATCTTAAGAATATATGATTTGTCTGAATGAGTTTGACTGAAAAAAAAGTTAAAACAAGTTTTTTTTTTGAAAGTAAACCCTGAATTATTTTGAAAACTTTTGTTAAAAATAAAAAATCCCCATGTTTGGCCCTAAATTACACTAAAAAATTCATATGACCCATTTAAAAATGGTTAGAATATGAAAAAATTAGTTCTTTTAAATGATATAAAAATCATCTGATATGAAATAGGGAAGTCTCTTAAGTAATTTTCTAAATATAGCACACTCTTAAAGTCAGAAAAAAAATTGATGCTTGTGCATGTCAGGGTAAAGGTTCTCTTTACAAGTGAAGTTGTCACATAATTACACTGATCTTTAATTATTCAAATATCATACATAATTTAAAATTTCATGAATATTTATAGGACATGGCAAGAAGGATAGCAAAGATCAGCATAGAAGCCAAACTAGACATGGATGAAGAAAACTACATTGAATCTTTCAAACCTTTTCTCATCGAGGTCGTTCTTGCATGGGCCAACGGAGCCAGCTTTGTTGAAGTGTGTAAAATGACCAAAACTTTTGAAGGTAAGCTCGAGCTTCATAATCAATCAAATTGAGTTGCAATGTTCTAGGTCTATGGACCTTCTTAAATATGTATCAGCAACTTCTGGAAAATTAATTAAAACAATGTCACATGGCAGAAATTCACTTATTTGCTTGTGGAACCATCATACACTGGGGGATTCTTATCGTCCAATCAAATACTGGGGACTTCTTCGCCATCTACACAATTCACACACGACATGGGACCAAACATGTCAATTAATGTTTTCCAATGCATGAATACATGAAAGTTATACGTGCGCATTGTTACTTACAATTTATTCCGCCAAAACTTCACCTGATTTGTGGCGTAACAAAGTGAAATTTCCCCCAGAAGTTGATTGGTGGAAGTATTGAGGAAAGCATGTTCGGCTAAATTATTTCTAACATATACTGTTTTATGTTTGTTTGTAAATTTTGATGGAATAATAAAGTATTCTTGAGCGTTACAGAGCAAAGAACACACAAAGAAAAGGGGGGAAACAAACAGTCTACAATTTTTTATTCCTTTTTTTAGACTTTCTAATCTATTAAAAAGATATTTCTTTGATAATTCTTATTTAAATGATGCACTTTTTTCCTCAGGAAACATAATTCGTTGTATGAGAAGATTAGAAGAGCTGCTGAGAGAGATGTGTCATGCAGCAAAATCGATCGGAAATACAGAGCTTGAGAACAAATTTGCAGAAGGTATAGTCCTTTATTTCAAAACAAAGGTCAATAGATACCATCTTAGTGGATCATCTTAGATACCATCTTAGTGGATCAATTCAGTTAATAGATACCATCTTAGTGGATCAATTCAGTCAATAGATACCATCTTAGTGGATCAATTCAGAATAGATACCATCTTAGTGGATCAATTCAGTCAATAGATACCATCTTAGTGGATCAATTCAATCTTAGTGGATCAATTGGATCAGTCAATAGATACCATCTTAGTGGATCAATTCAGTCAATAGATACCATATTAGTGGATCAATTCAGTCAATAGATACCATCTTAGTGGATCAATTTAGTCAATAGATACCATCTTAGTGGATCAATTCAGTCAATATATACCATCTTAGTGGATCAATTCAGTCAATAGTTACCATCTTAGTGGATCAATTCAGTCAATATATACCATCTTAGTGGATCAATTCAGTCAATAGTTACCATCTTAGTGGATCAATTCAGTCAATAGATACCATTTTTATATAGAAATGACTGAAATCGGACTAGTTGTGACATCGTATGTAAATTAAGTCACTCTTCTGCAACATACTTTTTATACCAGTTTTTTAATACAAACGAGATAGAAAAATTTAAAGAATTACGTTATGAATTTGAGCTGTAATCCCTTTCATACATCATCACTTTGATATCATCAAGTGTGATGTGTCATACCTTACAATCTGGTGATGTGTCATATCTTACAATCAGGTGATGTGTCATATCTTACAATCAGGTGATGTGTCATACCTTACAATCAGGTGATGTGTCATACCTTACAATCCAATCAGGTGATGTGTCATACCTTACAATCAGGTGATGTGTCACACCTTTCAATCAGGTGATGTGTCATACCTTTCAATCAGGTGATGTGTCATACCTTACAATCAGGTGATGTGTCATACCTTTCAATCAGGTGATGTGTCATACCTTACAATCAGGTGATGTGTCATACCTTACAATCAGGTGATGTGTCATACCTTACAATCAGGTGATGTGTCATACCTTACAATCCAATCAGGTGATGTGTCATACCTTTCAATCAGGTGATGTGTCATACCTTACAATCAGGTGATGTGTCACACCTTACAATCCAATCAGGTGATGTGTCATACCTTACAATCAGGTGATGTGTCATACCTTTCAATCAGGTGATGTGTCATACCTTACAATCAGGTGATGTGTCATACCTTACAATCAGGTGATGTGTCATATCTTACAATCAGGTGATGTGTCATACCTTACAATCAGGTGATGTGTCATACCTTTCAATCAGGTGATGTGTCATATCTTACAATCAGGTGATGTGTCATACCTTTCAATCAGGTGATGTGTCATACCTTATAATCAGGTGATGTGTCATATCTTACAATCAGGTGATGTGTCATACCTTACAATCAGGTGATGTGTCATACCTTACAATCAGGTAATGTGTCATACCTTTCAAACAGGTGATGTGTCATACCTTACAATCAGATGATGTGTCATACCTTTCAATCAGGTGATGTGTCATACCTTACAATCAGGTGATGTGTCACACCTTACAATCCAATCAGGTGATGTGTCATACCTTACAATCAGGTGATGTGTCATACCTTTCAATCAGGTGATGTGTCATACCTTACAATCAGGTGATGTGTCATACCTTACAATCAGGTGATGTGTCATATCTTACAATCAGGTGATGTGTCATACCTTACAATCAGGTGATGTGTCATACCTTTCAATCAGGTGATGTGTCATACCTTACAATCAGGTGATGTGTCATACCTTACAATCAGGTGATGTGTCATATCTTACAATCAGGTGATGTGTCATACCTTACAATCAGGTGATGTGTCATACCTTTCAATCAGGTGATGTGTCATATCTTACAATCAGGTGATGTGTCATACCTTTCAATCAGGTGATGTGTCATACCTTATAATCAGGTGATGTGTCATACCTTACAATCAGGTGATGTGTCATACCTTACAATCATGTGATGTGTCATACCTTACAATCAGGTAATGTGTCATACCTTTCAAACAGGTGATGTGTCATACCTTACAATCAGGTGATGTGTCATACCTTTCAAACAGGTGATGTGTCATACCTTACAATCAGGTGATGTGTCATACCTTACAATCAGGTAATGTGTCATACCTTTCAAACAGGTGATGTGTCATACCTTACAATCAGGTGATGTGTCATACCTTACAATCAGGTGATGTGTCATACCTTATAGTAAGGTGATGTGTCATACCTTACAATCAGGTGATGTGTCATACCTTTCAATCAGGTGATGTGTCATACCTTTCAATCAGGTGATGTGTCATACCTCACAATCAGGTGATGTGTCATACCTTACAATCAGTGCTGTTGTGACCATTTAAAGAGTGTTTTGCTGAGAATGTAATGCTCTTTTGTGTGGGTAGGAAAGCTCTACTTGTCGGTACACCTTTAGGTCAGTCATTCTAAAATAAATTATAGATGAACCTCTCTGGTCCATATGACCTATGTTGTTAAAGGAATATTCCCATGGATTTTCAGTTAATATCTTTTCCATTTAGGAGTTATTGTATTTTAAAGATTGCATGAGTGTCAAAATGTGATGTCATGAAGGCAGACCCAAGACAATTCTTAAGTATTTCTATAAAACAAAACAATTGTTTCTTAACTTAAGAGTGTGTGAGGTTCATGAGCAAATGGCCAAAGTACGTTCGTATAAAGTGTACAGTATGTTATACCCCATCTCAATAAATATTCAAAACTTGTTTTAAGTAGTAATTTAGGAAGAGGCAATTAATTTTCAAAGGATTACACACAAATTGTCATGGATTTGCCTTTATGACATCACACTGTACACTCGCGCAATATTTGATATGCAATAACTCCTGAGCGAAAAAAGATATCAACATGATTTTAGCACCAAATTGTTTCTTTAATTGTCCTTTAATCATATATATGAAAATGAAAATTCAAGGAAATTTTCCTTTAACGTATCTCAATAATCGGTCTGTTGTAAATCAATGTGTAATCAAGTTGTCACAATTGATGGCAAGGAATCCTCAGGTTCACATGCTCAGTGATAAAGTCCCACAGGAATCAGCTCAGACATCATACAAAATCCTTTATACTAACTTTTACGGCACTTCATGGATTTGTACCCAGCTACAGAAAGGAAATGATTTCTTGCAATCTAACAAACGTTGACACGGACTGTTCCGCAAACAATCATATTAAGTCTAACAACACATTGATGTATTTATCCAGCTTCATACAGTACACCTCTGTATTGCTTTCCTCCTCTAGGTATCACTAAGATCAAGCGTGACATTGCTTTTGCCGCCAGTCTCTACCTGTGAAAACAAGTCGTGATAAATGAGGACACACCATGCATTTCATATCAATCGTCTTCCTGCCTCTGGATCAAGACAGAAAGAAGCGAGAGAAGAGGAGAAAGATGGTATCTTGACGAGCTTCTTGTACATCTCCTTAAAGATATATAGGGACAGGAAGGAAGAACTCGCTGTAAACATTAGAAATATTAAACTGTTTCATCAAAAGTGGTTAAAAATTGACCATTTTTACAGCATTTTGGGTTTAAAGACATTATTTAATTATTGACATTAGAACGATGACCAACCTGTTAAATAATTGTTTTTCAATCCGTTACCAATATTGATCGATTGGGAGTAGTTGAATTTGACCACGAGATTATAAATCTCTTCCATATTTGAAATCAAAATTTGGCAGGAGAAAACAGTCTGATGATTTTCAGTGACTGAAATTTAAGACAGGAATTTAAAGATTTACATAAACGATTTTAAGCTGTTATCTCTCTCAGCCATCACAACTTTTGTATCAAATTCTTAATAAAAATTCTTCTTAAAATTTCAGGAAATCAATCTTAGTGTTAATAGTGCAGCCTACAGTTTATAAGTACATTAAAGATGTCACACTCAGATAGGGTTGAAAATTTGGGTAAGAGTTAAAAATTGCACCAGGTATTGTTCAGATTGTATTTTTTTGCAAGCATTAAGATTTGGTAATTGAAATTTAAGTGATATCCCTCAGTCCACTATAAACTTGGGCCAAAACACAGAGAATAATGCATTTTGGAGGGTATTTTTATTAATTTTGTATATTTTTGTCTTTAAATTAGTAATCACTAAGAAAATTCCAAGACTTGCTTTTCTCGTAATTTAAGGACAACTATGTTCAGAATTGAAAGCTTTTTCTGCTTAATATCAAATCTCTACCTGACATTTACAGATGCTTAAAGCAGAGTTAAAAAAATTCAGAGGTCACTCGCCAATCAAATATAGAACTTGCAGAGTAGAGTACCACAGTATATTACAATATTTATACTCGCCACAATTGTTTTTTTCTTCGCTCGAGCAGGCGAGTGGTTTTTCAAACCCTGGCTCAAAGAGATACAAATTAGACATTTCTTCAAGTGTAAGAGAAGAAAAGCCCAGATGAAATGCTAAAAGTACCAAATATGAGATGTTGTTGCAGACATGAAATTGTGATATATTACGTACATATTAGGGCTGTCACGATATGGGTGTATCAGATATCGACTATAATAGACAAAATTATCACAATATTACCATATCTTGATATTTACTTCAAGTTATACCTTACCTTCCATGCTATAATATGCAATCTGGTCACACGACCTGATTCTAACGCACTTCTAACCGAACCTAAAAAACGCAGTAACCAGCCAAGCCCTGACCTCCATAATACCTCTGTACCACCTCACTCTTTTTCAGCGCGTTGTTGTCACTAACATCGCTGAAAACTGGTCACTTTTATTTTATTTTTAATTAACCTTTCTAACTCTTTTCTCTTCGGCAGCTTCTACCTGAAGGGTTTTTACGCTGCCCGTTCTCATCTGGCTCGCCTTTTCAAGTCTTCCGAGAGAAGGGTGAGATAGCCATGGGTCCGAGATTTCTTGGCCGACCTACACGACTTTACCCGTGTAGCCTACACTTAGGATAGCGGGTTTTTGTCTCCATTCGTACATAGCGAGTGGCTAGTTCGAGAGCGTCCTACTCTCGTGGTGGGTGTTTTAGGTCCTAGAGCACAGGTTGTGCCTGTCTGGGGACCTCTCGCCCGGGAATTAGTCTTTTTCTCCCTTAGCCCCACCCGCCTCGAGGTGACCCTAGCGTTATACTATGTATAGTGTTTAACACGTTAGGATATTTCAGTACACTCTTCTCGTATGCATTAGGCCAATTTCCTTTTCCGATTTTGGCGCATGCGCATTGGGTCATAGTCACCGCTGGGTAAATGTGGGGTCGCCCTGTAACAACTCTAGGGAGCTACAGTTGTTACTAGCGAGCTTATTTTCGTTTTCACGTTAACAGCATATGAGTATTTTTATTTTTCTTACACAGATTTGAGATAAAATATTTAATTTTCAGGATTGAAATTGGGGTGTCGGAGAGACCGTGGGTGGGTCTCTCCGACGACCTAATTACAGGGAAAATAATCTTTCCTTTTTATCTTTACAGACCTCAAGTACACAGTGGTTGGTGTTTCCCACGCTACCCCGGCGCTAGTAAGGTCATTACGTTGGATACGTTTTCTCGGGTTTCTAAAGTTTTTCAGATAGAAAATTTTTTTGTTTAAAAATTTTTTCTGTTAAAGCAAGTGTTGTTGTTCTGTTTAGAATGCTATGCCTCGTCTCTCTCTAGCGTGTCCGTAAGATCATAGTTACTTTGCCGTGTTTAGGTTTGTACGCATGGACATACGTTCTTCTCTTAAGAAATTTATTTTTCAGTGAAGAATTTTTCTGTTTAAGAGAGTTTTGATGTTCTGTTTAGACTGCTACGCCTCGTCTCTCTTTAGCGTGTCCGTAAGATCATACTTACTTTGCCGTATTTGTGTAGGTACGCATGGATATATGTTCTTCTCTTTTCAGATATAAAAGAAATTCACTGAGAAGGTTACGCTCTTAGAGGCGTTGCGCCTAGAGCGGTAACGGTAAGAGAGAGAGAGAGATAACCTCTTAGGGGCGTTAACGAACGTCGCCTAAGTTGTAAACACGGTTCCAAACGGTTCCATTGGACAGTCCCTGTCGATTCCACAGCCATGTAATCGTTGAACGCTGGCTGCTGCGAGTCGGGGCGGTTCCATACGGGGAGTCCATACGGTTCCGCGGCCCGTTGTTACGGGCGAACGGTTCCATTGGGCGGTTCCGTGAGTCCATACGGTTCCGCGACCCGTTGTTCGGGCGAACGGTTCCATTGGGCGGTTCCATACGGTTCCGCGGCCCGTTGTTGCGGGCGAACGGTTCCATTGGGCGGTTCCATACAGTTCCGCGGCCCGTTGTTACGGGCGGGCGGTTCCATTGGGCGGTTCCATACGGTTCCGCGGCCCGTTATTACGGGCGGGCGGTTCCATTGACGGTTCCATACGGTTCCGCGGCCCGTTGTTACGGGCGGACGGTTCCATACGGTTCCGTTGGACCATCCCTGACGGTTCCGCAGCCCTATGTGCGGGCATTGTGCGGTTCGGGGCGGTTCCATACGGTTCCGGGATCCATACGGTTCCGCGGCCCGTTGTTACGGGCGAACGGCAGTTCCATTGGGCGGTTCCATACAGTTCCGCGGCCCGTTGTTACGGGCGGGCGGTTCCATTGGGCGGTTCCATACGGTTCCGCGGCCCCGTTATTCGGGCGGGCGGTTCCATTGGGCGGTTCCATACAGTTCGCGGCCCGTTGTTACAGGGGGCGGTTCCATTGGGCGGTTCCATACGGTTCCGCGCCCGTTATTACGGGCGGGCGGTTCCATTGGACGGTTCCATACGGTTCCAGCGGCCCGTTGTTACGGGCGGGCGGTTCCATACGGTTCCGTTGGACCATCCCTGACGGTTCCGCAGCCCTATGTGCGGGCATTGTGCGGTTCGGGGGCGGTTCCATACGGTTCCGGGATCCATACGGTTCCAGCGGCCCGTTGTTACGGGGCGAACGGTTCCATTGGGCGGTTCCATACAGTTCCGCGGCCCGTTGTTACGGGCGGGCGGTTCCATTGGGCGGTTCCATACGGTTCCGCGGCCCGTTATTGCAGGCGGGCGTTCCATTGGGCGGTTCCATACGGTTCCAGCGGCCCGTTATTACGGGCGGGCGGTTCCATACGGTTCCGTTGGACCATCCCTGACGTTCCGCAGCCCTATGTGCGGGCATTGTGCGGTTCGGGGGCGGATCCATACGGTTCCGGGATCCATACGGTTCCGCGGCCCGTTGTTACGGGCGGGCGGTTCCGTGGTCCATACGGTTCCGCGGCCTGTTGTTACGGGCGGGCGGTTCCATTGGGCGGTTCCGTGATCCATACGGTTCCGCGGCCTGTTGTTACGGGCGGACGGTTCCGCGCCCGTTATTCGGGGCGGGCGGTTCCATTGGGCGGTTCCATACGGTTCCGCGGCCCGTTGTTACGGGCGGACGGTTCCATTGGGCGGTTCCGCGGCCCGTGTTTACACGGGTCCGTATTTAACGGGTTAACGTACATCGTGCGGTTTAATCGATTATCGCCCACTAGCTATGTGGTCAGGTGACAGGTGACATTCTTGACAAGAAGTATAGCATTGACAGTTATTTTTCTTCTTGGTCCTGTAGCCATTAGCTACGCAGTTCCACGGCTCGTGTGAGCGCAATTAAGACTGTCTCGTTGAGCGTTACAAGTTCCGTATTTATTTTCACTAGTATCATGGACATGAAGGACAGGTCTCGAGTGTCGATGTTTTTACACACCCAGGATGTCTCGTGATGCGTAGCGTGCAAACGCTTCTTTAAATTACGCTCCGGTGACATCCATCTCACGTGTTACGCGTGCAGATTATGCTGCGAGTCAAATCCCTGTACTCTTTGCAGCGATTGGGATCTAGCGGCGTGGTCGGAGCACAGACTCCACCGCGACCGGTACTTTCAAAGAGCGGCGGAGAAAGTGGAGAAGCGACGGTCTGATAGGCCCTCTTCGTCTCCCCACCGCCACCCAGGTCCAAAGCCAGGGAGGCGGGGCGCCGCCCACTCCTAGCGGGCGCCTCTTGAAAGACGTACACCGTGCGGTTCATCGGAAGTATAGCATTGAGACAGCTATTTTTCTTCTTGGTCCCGTAGCCAACGGCTCGACAGTTATCGGTTCCACGGCCCATGTTTACGGGTCCGTGCGGTTCCACCGTCCGTGTTTTACGGGTCCGTGCGGTTCCATTGGGCGGTTCCGCGGCCGTGTTTACGGGTCCGTGCACGTTCCATACGATTCCACGGTCGCGTTTACGGGTCCTTCGCTTCCATTGGGCGGCTCCAGTGAGCGGAACTTATCTTTAATGGGATAACGTACACTGTACGGTTCACCCGGTTATCGCCCACTAGCTACTATGCTCGTGGTCAGGTGACAGATGACTTTCTTTACAAGAAGTATAGCATCACGACAGCTATTTTCTTCTTGGTCCCGTAGCCATTAGCTACGCAGTTCCACGACTTCGTGCGAACGCAATTAAGATTGTCTGCGTTGAACATTACCGTTCCGTAATTATTTTCACCAGTATCATGGACATGGAGGACAGGTCCTCGGCGTCGATGCTCTACACACCCTTGATGACCCGGCATAGCGTGATAACGCTTCTTTGCTTTACGCTCGGTCACATCCATCTCACGCGTTACGCGTGCAGATTATGCTCTTTCTTGAGTCCATTCGTGGTACTCTTTGCAGCGATTGGGTTCAAGCGGCGTGGTCGGAGCACAGACTCCACCGCGACCGGTATTTTTCAAGGTGCGACCGAGCGTGCGGCTCGGTGTTCGGATGCGTCGGCTCCGTAGTTTTGTAACGGGATATCGTACACGTCGATTTACCCGGATATGCACCCGCTAGCTACGAGCTATGTGGCCAGGTGACAAGTGATAATCTTCACAAGTAGTATAGCGCCGTGAGAGCTATTCTATTCATGGTTCTGGGCCATTAGCTACGCAGTTCCACGATCATGTGAACACCATTTATCGATTATCCGCGTTGAGCGTTACATTTCCGCAATTACTTTCACCAGTATCGTAGGCACGGAGGACAGGCCTCCGTCGCGTCGGTGCGTTACGCACCTCAGAGGTTCCGCTTTGCATAGCGTGCAAACGCTTCTCTGACCGTGCGGGCCTGTACGACTTCGGAGTTTTTGCAGCGGGATAACGTACACTGCGATGAACCCGAAGTTGAGTTCGCTAGCTAGGAAGCTCCTTGGTCATAGCTACACTGTCCCACGGCCGTGTGAACTGCCTCTGTAGGATTTTCCGCGTTGCACGTCACAGTTCCGCGATGTTTTGCGCCTATATCATCGACACGACGGGCAGGTCCCTTGTGTCAGTGCGTTACGCGCCTTTGACTGTCCTGCGATCGTCGCATGTAAACGCTTCTTAGGTTGCGCTTTGGTGTTATCGACTTGTTCAAACCCGTGTACACCGCTGTGGTCCTCGGTTCCGCGATGGGACCGGTCGGCCAACAAGAGGCGGCGCCCTACGGGGTCTTACGTGAGTTAGTCCCCTTTTTACAGCTAGTTGTAGAGCCATTGGATTCCTTGCATCGGGTCCATTAGGGTCCGTGCGGCTCGATGTCGGTTCCATACGGCCCCACGGCTTGTTTTACGGCCCGTAAGGGTCCGTAACACAACAAGCGGCTCCGTCCGGGGCATGGGATGACGTTTGGGTCTGTAGTGCCGCTTAGTTCTACAGCAAGGTAACGTGCAACGTCGTCACACCCGTTAGTTTCGGAGATCCCCGTCCGTGTGAGCTGACTTGGTGAGATTTTCGCGTTGAACGTCACGGTTCCGCATAGTTTTTCACCAGTTCATGGACACGAGGGCGAGTCCCGTTTGTCGATGCGTCACGCTCCCAGGATGCGTCGCGTGTTAGCGCTTGCTCGGGTTTCGAGGCCTGCGCTCGGGTGATAAGATTTCCTTCTTTACGGGAGGCATACCATCACGAGCTATTCCCTCCGTGTTGCGTAGTTCCACGACCGTTCAAACTACTCTGAATGTGATTCTTGCGTCGAGCGAGACCTTCGGCTCACATTCTACAGATATTAACGCGGTTTCGTACAACGTCACGATAAACCCGGTATCGGAACCGGGATATTGCGACCGTTAGCGGCGTGTTGCAGTGTTCGTGGTCGTTTCTTGCTGGGGCGTTTTTAGCGTTCGGCGGCAGTCCCCACGCGTAGCCGCCCGGCCAGCGGCTCCGTGAGTGATTTTATACAAACGGAGTTAACGGCCTATACCAGCAGCGGCTGTGTGGTAGAGGACCAGTAGCCATGAACTACTGCGTTCGCGGCCGTTTCTCTTACGGGACACGCGTGCTGAGTACGACGGTAGTCCCCTCTTCCCCACGCAGCTACGGTTTCGTAGCTCCGTGATGGAACAAACTCAGTTTACGACTCGTATAGCTTGCGTGGCACGTGAACTCCTCCGTATTTCTTACGGCCTCAGTTTATATATATTTTACCTATTCTCAGCGGAACGGCGTGCTGTGTACTTCTTCCCTACGCGTAGCCACTTACTCGGTGGCCCGTGGTGAATAGAGGTATAATGAGATAACGACTCACGTTACAGGTGTAGTGCGTTCATGCTATCGTGGACCTAGACGGTCCTTTGGTACTGATAGCTACTTCGTTCGGGACACGTGCCAGTACCAGTTGTCCCCTCGCGTAGCCACGAGCTTTTTGCTCCGTGGTGCACAGCGACATCGTTGGCGGAGGACTCGTGGTTTTTACTTGTCATGCTGGCGCCTTTGTAGACCCATAACGGATCTATTATACTTAACGGGGTTGCGTGCTTTGTACGCGCGTAAGTCCCCAGTAGCCACGCTTTTCCGCTCCGTGGTGCAGGGTGTTTAACGGTCCGTGTAGTATACACAGGGCGTCACCTCTTTCGTGATTTCTACCCCAGTGTTGGGGTTTATGACTCATACGGTTGACGTAGTCGTTACCCCCTACTTGTCAATATTACCTCCATGAAGGATATTTTTCTTGACCATAGGTGGCCTTTTGATAGACAACCTTACGTTTGGGGTAGCTATTACCAACAACGGCACGTATGGTTCCTTCCATACTTTAACACCTTACAGCTGCTTCCTTGCGGTTTCTGGCCTGTTACTTAACTGCCCGTACAGACATACGGTATTCGTTTTCTCGCGCCCGTAGCCGTAGGCTCCGCGGTTTCAGGTTGTTACTATCGTGAGTGCGTTAACACTTTCTCCAGTCAACTTCTTAGACAAGTTTCGCTGTTGATAGGCGTGGCCTGGAGCTACGCGGTCCCGCAACTGCTTCAGTTTTGGACCTCGCTTGGGTGCCGTCGACTATGTTATGCGGCTCCGCGATCTTACGACCCATGCCGTCTCACAGCTACATAGCCTTACGGTTGGCAGCCCTTCTTGTATACGTTTTATATTAACGGCCTGCCTTTTGTTTCGCTAGCCTTTGATTTTTGGTCAGTCGGTTTCAACAACCTTTGCTCAGGGTCGGCAGCTTTTTCTGGACTGCGGATGGTGTCGTTCAGTCCCTCCGCTTTACACGTTCAGTCCCTCCGGTGGTCACACCCTTTGGTGGTGGTGCGGGTGCTCCCACCTGGTGTACGGAGCGAAGTTTTCACCCGTCAGATATCACCGTCGGTGCCGGCGGGGCTTCTTGATCAAGGTCGGGGCACTTTTCTTGTGACCCCTTCTGTCGGAAACTTGGCGGGTACTTGACCCTTTTTCGTCTCGGCGCAGGACGGACTTTGGCTGCTCAAGCCCTTGCAGGCTTCACGCGTCACGAGCCTCGGGTCAGGGACGATTTTTGTCTCTTTCCGGGCTCCGGCGGACTGCATCTCAGTCCCGGGCGCTTCGTTTGATGGTGTGGCCTCAACCGCCTTTCCTCGGCGTTGCATGGCTTTTCTGAGGGGTTGTTCGCCCCTCCCGTTGTGGAGGTGGGCCCTCTCTCAAGCTTAGTTCCGTCATGAGCTCTGGGATAACTTGCAGCTATCCACCAGGGTTTTTCGGTGGGGTCTCACGGTCTTTGACTCGCGACCACTGGTGAGTTCTGGGAGATCTCTTCGTAGTGTGTCATGTGACATTTTCCTCCGATAGATCGTCCAGTGGCTTTCTGTTAAAGTGGTCTGAACTGTTCATAGAACGGCCGCGGTATGCACTCGGGTTCAGGGCATAACCTCTTTTCACGGGATCTCTCGTGCGGCGTTCGAGAAACCGCTTTGCGGTTTTTCTCTTGTTTTTGGTCTGACTCACTTTTCGGCGTTCGTGTTCCCCAGCTAACTTTAGCTCTTACGCGGTTATGCGCTGACGAATTTTTCCCCTTGTCCGGGATTTCTTCAATTCGTTTTCGTTGGTACACGCCGTTCCCAATCGTAGTTTCCTCGCCGGTTCTGTCTCGTGGGCCAATCCGGTGTGGCTTGTGGCGTTTTTGTGGACACTTTGCTGTAATTGTGTCCAAACGCTCTTCCGGTTGGCTTGTTTTTCTGGGCTTTACGCTCAGGTTCTTTCGAGGTTTGCCTCCGTTACTGTCAACGAATGGTGCCTTGTTCGGTTTGACTGTACCTCGCCATGGTTTCCTCTGTTTTAGTTCTTCCCACTCTTGAGGTCTTTCATCCTTCCGAGGTGAAGGAATTTCGTCCTTTAAACGGGATTCGGTTCGTGTGAGTTTTCGTACCAGCCATTAAAAAAAAAAAAAAAAAAAAAAAAAAAAAAAAATGTGCGCGATCTGAACTCCCTTCCTTCCTATCCTCGGTTGCAATCTGATTGCATATTATAGCATGGAAGGTAAGGTATAACTTGAAGTAAATTTACCCGCTAAAGCGTGCGTGGATATTTACGAGTTATACTTACCTTCCATGCGTCCCGCCCGCCTCCCCTCTCGTTCAGGCCTCGGTGGAATGTTGAGTGAGGTGGTACAGAGGTATTATGGAGGTCAGGGCTTGGCTGGTTACTGCGTTTTTTAGGTTCGGTTAGAAGTGCGTTAGAATCAGGTCGTGTGACCAGATTGCATATTATAGCATGGAAGGTAAGTATAACTCTCGTAAATATCCCCGCTACGCTTAGCGGGGTAAATTTATGTTAAGACTATTAATTTTTAAAAACTGCTTGGGTTTTTAGCATGTAGATATCAATTTTTTCCTAAAATTTAAAATTTAATGGAAGAATAAACAAATACATGCTTCTCTTTCAGCCCATCTGCACCCGACACCCAAGTTAATTTTGTTCAGTGTATTGTGTTTCCTCTTCAAACAATGATTGTTTATCTGCCATTCCCATGCACACCACAGCCAAGTAGCCTTAAGTTATTTGTGTATAAATTACAGAAAGCCAGCGTCAGGGCACTTTAGTGATTGAAATCACTCATCCATGTTATGTGTTTAAGTGGAAGAAATTTGTTTGCAAACTGGTGATAAAAATATCTGTGTATCTTGAGGTGATATGTGCATTAACTGTGAATGATTAACAGACCATTTCTCCAAAAAAAGATATAGCTTTATGCAAGATTTGCTGCAAATATTTAAATCTCATTTATTTGAAATATTTCTGAAATTCTGTTTTAAGAGTTTTTGCTTTAATATTCAGTGAACATGTGAAAGTGACACATTTCAATATGTTGGTCAGGGTATTTTTGACATCATGGAAAAACAATATCACAATAATGAACATATCGTGACAGCCTTAATATTCTTAAGCGTATGAAATCCATATTTTTTTAATGCAACAAGATAGGTGTGCCTAAATGATGTTTCTTGTCCAAATTTTTGTTAAAGGTCTTATGCTCGTGATTGTATTCTCTCGTTGTTTTGCTTTTTCAGCCTTTAAGATCCATACTCTTTAAAGCAAAAAAGTTTTGTTTTTGAAGGATTATATCCAGAAAGTTTTCTCCAACTTTAGAGGTTTTCCATATTGTTTATTGTTTTACACTTTTATGTACATGCCAGGGAAAGAACATGGTGTGAGATTTTTAAAGACTTCCGGAAAAATTATGCTGAGCAGTTTTTATATTTAATTGTCTCCTATGTTTGTTTAATGCATAGTGCATTGTAGAACCTCAAGATGAAAATGTGATTTTTCTTTTTGCATGTCCATTTAAATGCATGCCCTTAAAAAGACAATTTTTCCTATTTAGACGTTAAATCGTTTCTTTTAACCAGAAAAAGGATTTTCTAAAAACCAAAGTTTTGATAGCATAATAGGCTCTTAGCATCATTTTCATAAAAAGTGCAGCAGATATACAGTAATGATACAAGTAATTAGTACTGGTGGTTTTTTTTTTGTTGGGTAGGGTAGCCTAAATTAATTTTTATTGAAGGATCAATGGATTTAAGTTAAACACAAATATTCAGTGGGTCTGTTCAGAATTGTGTCCTCATATTGCAGCAAGCTAATCTACTTGGCAATAATGCATGCTGTGTGAAAGATCTAGTAGCTTACTGGGGTAAACATCAGCAAAATCATTTCAAAATGTTTTGAAAATAATGGAAAATGCAACAAATCCTACCAAAACTG
The DNA here is from genome assembly GCA_020152595.1 of Chiridota heheva. Classification (NCBI taxonomy): domain Eukaryota; kingdom Metazoa; phylum Echinodermata; class Holothuroidea; order Apodida; family Chiridotidae; genus Chiridota; species Chiridota heheva. The sequence goes on along the minus strand of JAIGNY010000812.1, from coordinate 1,812,544 downwards.
ATTAGAGCAGCTTAATTGTCTCCTAAAATTACTCCCAAATTAAGTCCCATAATACCTAAACGACATATAAAGGGGTTTGTGATTACCACACAAAAACGTTTTTCCCCCCTAAGCCATGTGGTTCAACCTTAAATAATTCTACGTGATCTTACCCAAAATTGGGAGTGATTCCAGCAAACAAAAACATGTTTTTTTTTTAAATAAAGTGGTTTCCCCCTCAAGTACAATTCTACACAAAATGTAAAGCCTGTAAAAAAAATTACCAGCTTTTCTCCCAAATTACTCTTTAAATTAGTCTTATCTCCACTTTATCTAAAAAGAAGGGGTGATTCCCACAAAATTTGTTTCTCCCTTGTAGCTAACCCCATCCTAACCCACAAACAAATAAATGTAAATAGATACAAAATAAATTCCAGCATAAAAGAACTTATTTCCCCTAAATTACATGATTAATCTTTAAAATCTCAAGGCCGAATTTTACCCAACAGAGTAATTTTCACCATAAGTTCGAAAGGGCATGTTTTACTCTCGAAGAGCTGCATGTTTCTTTACAGTGTTTGCAACGAATAGGACTACATCATTGACCAGAGATTTTTAATTAGGACGACAAATCCCTGATTGGACAAACCAGCAGACAAGTTGACCCGACTGAATAATAGACCTACCCTCCTAAGGATGACGCTAAAGAGAAAAATTGAGAATTAAAAAACTGCCACAGTTTCTCATTTTTTTTTTTTGAAAATGGATTTGCCCAAAATCTCAATATTTGGTTTAGTCCATTTTTACAATAAGCGACTGTCTTAACAAAGAGAAAAACTATGTAAACTTTTCTTATTTTTTTTTTTTATGTATTTGAAACAATCTAACATGGAAATTCAATAAAAAGATTACTGTTTTGGCATTGTTTTTATATGCATATTTCATGCACTGTTCAAAGGACTGCACTCACGAATGGCCCTCCTAAAAGTCGGGCCATTCTACTACTCATGTCGCATATAAACACTCCTTAATGGAATGAGAGATTGTCATATTTTTTACACCACTTTTGTTACTCTAAAAACACTCTTTAAATTTCATGAACTTATTTGACCCCTCACCACTTTTTTTTCATAGAACTTTTATGTGAATGTCTCCTTATAAACCAAAACAGACATGAATAATTTCTTAACCTTTTACTTTTGCTGCCCTATATCAAATTATTTGAGTATATGTGATTACTAAAACTTATCCCAACATGATTTTTTTCTTTTTTCTTTCTGTCTTTCTTTTTATCTATTCTTATTCTATTAAGGTGGCACTGCAAAGCTTCTGATCCAATATAGGAAATAACATAATTGAATACAACTTTCATTGATCAAGATTGCAAAATGAAAAACAATTTTTTGATGGACAAAAATTCAGATTTTTAATCAACACATCTTACTTAAAAGCCATTTTGGAAAAAAAAGTATCTAAAATATTTTTTTCACATCACTCCTAATAAATAAAACTTAACTCATGATTCTACATAACTGAATACAACTTTCATCAATCAAGATTTAAAAGTGAAAAACAATTTCTTTGATGGACAAAAATTCAGATTTTAAATCAAGACATCTTACTGAAAAGCCATTTTGGAAAAAAAAGTATCTAAAATATTTCTTTTCACCTTACTTCTAATAAATAAAACCCAACTCATGATTCTATACAATGGTAAAAACATTGCACATACTTGACTTGACACAATGGGGCATAATTCCCTTTCAACATAGCACATACGTACTTTAAAGCTTGTGGGAATTTTTCATATAATTTTACTCAATATCATTGAATTAATCTTCATACAGAGTAAACATCCATGTTTCTTATTAGTTTATCAACAATATAACATAACAATTGGGGATCAAAAATATCATTTGGATCACTTTTACTTTATTGAATCAAGTGAAAATTATTCCTAAGCTGAATGTGCATGACTAAATAATCACAGTTAATTCAATTCATGATTTGTATTCAGCTGGTATATGACTAATAATTTATCTCACACAAAAACTTAAACAATTTTTTTTAGGCTTGTGGTGCTATGTACCATAAAAAATGCAAATTACCACACCAGGCCCCTTCCCCTCCAGATATTGAATAATTGACAGTTGCTTTAAAAATAGAAAACTTGAACTGGGATTATGAAAAGATCAATGAGTGAAAATTTCAATACACCCCAGACGGAACCCCAGGAATGGAATTTTTCCCGTAAGATTTTTCTCTGAATCATGAAAACAATGTTCTCCAATACAAAAGTTTAGTTGAGCATAATGCACTTGTCAATTGTGTGACTCACCCCTACACCCCCTGACAAGGCGAGTCATTGCTCCAAGGTGGGTGGTCGAAACATGTACATTGACGCACGCCTTAGTCACTTAAGGGACTGACATTTCTTGTGCAAATGACTTACCCCAAATCACTAGCGTCTGTACAAAGTCAATGGGTCTGAAATAAATTGACTCACCCCAGAGTAACTCTGATGACTGACAATTTATTACAATGATGCACATGTGAGTCACTGATTCCTGAGTCAATGACCCACCTTTGACTCGCATTGCCAGGGGTAGTAGGGGTGAGTCATACAACTGACAAGTGCATAACAACTGTACAAAAAGGGTGTCAAGGCCTCTTTGTCATCAGAACTCTTTCTTCTCACGAAGGACATTGCCAAAAAGTGAATATATATTTATGAGCCATTAAATACTTCTCTCACCTTAGGGTTAAGATCAAAAGAGAAATGGTAATCATCTTATAAGATGGAAGCAATTTATACTGTATTGGACACTTTTAACCAGGGTGACAGATCATACATGCATCATGTCCAGGCAAGTATAATATTTACTTGACCTACCAAGATTGACAACTTATATTTCAGCAAAATGTGCATTGCATGTACGCAAGAAAGTTGTATGGACAACCTTAATTACTTTCAGGACAATAACAAATGCATATATCCCTGCCAAGCAGCACATTCATTTTTTTTTTTACATTTGTCGATCCCTGCTTTCAACACTAATTTGGTTTTTAAGGCTTATCTGCCCAACAAAGTGTCTCAGATAGTAAACTGACACAAGTTCTCACTGACTATGAGATCAAAAATAATGTTGGTCAATAAGACTACCCTGTACCCTAATATGACTGAATAACCACTCTTCCTCAGAAGTCTACATCCAATCTGAATTCATGCTTCTTGTCTGTGGTATCCATGACATTTGACCTCTGATATTCAGCGACTCTCTTCTCAAAAAAGTTGGCTTTTCCCTGAAGTGATATGTTTTCCATAAAATCAAACGGATTTACTGTGTTGAATATCTATAAGAATGAAAAATACAGCACAGTAAGACATTTTGGACTTGCTTTTAAAGAAAAAATTATGTTAATATTGATGTTCATCTTACTTTTTAGTTAGTTTAGCCTGTCTGGCAATCCACCAACTGCTATTCACTCCCAAATTATTAAAAATTATATATTTTTTAATAATGGCTAAGGAAATTAATTTAAGATGACACCCATACCTTAATGGTTTAATATCATAACATCACTTTCTTGTATAATTTTGGTCTGGAATACAGTACTGTTGCAAGTAACACAATAGTACACTATAACAACACATTTTCTAGGTTTTTGGTAGCTACAATGAGTTCCTTACAAAAGAAAGTTTTCAACAAACAATACTGTGTTATTAAATACAAAAGACGTTTTTCAGCTAAACATGAGATACTTCCAGGCATAAGTGTAGGAATTGGGGGGAAGGGGGACACACATGCTTCCTTTTTTTTTTTTTTAATTACAAAAGTGCCCTATTTGTAAATGAAGTGTGCCTTTTAAAAAAAAAATTTTAATACAAAAGTGCCCCTTTTGTAAATGTGTGCCCATCAATTCCTTTCCCATTAGTACAAATTGGTGACTTTTGTCTGTCCCATGTACAGCAGGAATGTGTCTCCATTGGCAGAGTGCCCCTTTCTAAAAAATAAAGTGCTTCTATTACTCTACTTTCTTGTTTTGGGCTCACTTATTCTCTTTACAGATTGGGATGGGGCCATATGACTTGGAAAGTGCCCCTAGGAGGTCGTGCTCCCAAAATATTCGAAAGCTTCTTACACCTCTGCTTCTAGATTTTATAGTGCTTATTCCCCTTTGGGAAATGTCCTAGCTAGGGGCCAGAACACATATTACTTTGTAAGGAGTATAAAATGGAACCTTTTGAATCATATTATGTAATAAAAATAAATAAGCTAAAAGAGGAATCTTTATCAAACAGAGATAATTCTTACTTTTTTACATCCCAGCTCATACAACAGTCGGTCCGCTACAAATTCAATATACTGTGACATGAGGTCAGAGTTCATGCCTATCAGGCCAACTGGAAGAGCATCGCACAAAAATTCTTTTTCAATCGACACTGCTTCAGAAATAATGTCATAAAGTCTCTGTTGGGAAGGCTTGTATTTTATGTAGGAGAAGAGAAGGCAGGCAAAGTCACAATGCAGCCCTTCATCTCTGCTTATGAGCTCATTGGAATATGTAAGCCCTGGCATCAGACCCCTGATTGGATAAAAAAAAACAATAATAAATATTTATTTAGTCTAATGAGTCTATTTAGTCTAATAAAATGGCCCTTAACCCTCAGACAAGGAATTCAATACATGAAGAAAAAATACAGGGAGCCAGTGGCCAGTCATGACAAACTGGGGAGGGAGGGAACAAAAGCTCCTAAAATATGTGAGCTATGTTATGTAGCAAGACTTGAAAAATAGTATACAATATATATGGACCTTACCTGCCACCTCTAATCCACCCCCGCCCCATCCCAGCCACCCCGCCCCATCCCAGCCACCCCGCCCCATCCCAGCCACCCCGCCCCATCCCAGCCACCCCGCCCCATCCCAGCCACCCCCCCCCATCCCAGCCACCCCGCCCCATCCCAGCCACCCCCACCCCATCCCAGCCACCCCCCGCCCCATCCCCGCCACCCCCACCCCTCTACAATTTCTTCATGGTTTTGGACGAACTGTAATTTTGACTTGAGAGAGAAGTAGACTGGTCCCCCCTACCCTCCCACTTCTCCCTGTGGCACCACTACTGCTAAGAACTCTCAAAGAAGCTTATCAATATAGCTTTTGGGGATTTTGTTTTTGTTTTTTTTTGTTTTGCTATTTTAGAAGTTTAGAGAGAACTTACTGTAACTAGTCTTAAATGTGACATTTTGTACAATTCAGTCCTTAGGAATTTCTATATACACATGTTTAACAACAGCTTTTGTCTTTGAAAAGTGGACTTCACATAACTTTAAATAGTTTTTTACTCACCTTTTCTTTAACCAATATATTGCAGCAAACGAACCAGAGAAAAAGATTCCTTCTACGGCAGCAAAAGCAACCAATCGCTCAGCAAACGATGAGTCCTTGGAAGAGATCCACTTTAAAGCCCAATCAGCTTTTTTTTTGACACAAGGTACTGTGAATGGAAGAGGCATCAAATAACAAAACTTAGGTAAAGAATGGCAAGGTTTCAGTTCTACAGACAACTAAATATATATTCTGCATCATTATCTACCAAAACGATCATTTGAATATATTTATTAGAATCTTTACATTATTTGGCAAAAAAAAAAAACCAAACTTTTTATGAAATTATTTTAATTCCTCTACTATCTTTCAGTCATAAAAAAAATGAAAAGTATGTCTCATTAATGAGATTTGCCAACTGAAAGTAAAATACAAAAATAATCACCATACAAAAGATGCCCACCTTTGCACTTTTAAATCCTACCTATCTGTTACATCATTAATATTTATTTTGTACACATTCAAGAAATCTTTTAATCTGATTCAGCTTCAAACTACCTTTATAATTGAAGGAAAATAAAATAATTGTTAAGTTTCCTTTGCACGAATAGATCCATGTTGGAAAGTTTGATATGCAACATCGAGGTTTGACCACTCATAAATTATCATTATCACTAACGGCTGATCTCATTTATCTGCACTGGGGGCCCCAATAAATTGATTTTAAAGTACTTGTCCTAAATAAATCCACTCCTATACAAACTGGCAGTTACATTACTGTCATGCTTTAAATTAGACCAGGATCCAGGCAGTGTAACTCTACTTATTTATCAGCACCCTAATTTATTGAGCACCACACTCAGCACACAACATTTGCGGATAGATCTTTTTTATGCAATTCTCTTCTCATTTGGAACCTTCTGCCCCGATCACATCAAATTTCCTAATTCTCTTGTTTTTCTTAAAAAGCTGTTTAAACTAGGGCTGTGTAGACAATGCCTCAAAAGTCATGTCGATATATCACCTGGCAATTGACCCGTTTACATCACTCAGTTTGAAGAAGGTATTACAATGTACGTTGCTAAAGTGTATTGTATACACACACAGAGAACTACTATTTCTGGACATTGGAAATATTTACTTAATTTACTTGCTTTTAAAGTCCTCTTTCATATAAAATGGACTTCCTAGACCACTGAACTTATCCTTTACCATGTTTACTCACATGTTTCAATGGCATGAAAGAGTTTGGTTTTCTCATCAGGATCCTTGATGTATGTATCAATCAGCAAACTGTACATCTCTGAGTGGATATTCTGTAAGGAAAAAAATGATATTGAAGTTATACAAAATTCTGTTATACCACTTTGCTGACATATCTATTGATTTTAAGCCCCAAAGCCTCAGGAAAGCCTCAGGAAAACATAATAAAATATATTTAAAGGCTTTTGAGGAACGTGATATTAATACCAAAGAAACCAGTCGAAACTGTATTCAAGTTAAATGTCTCCTTAACACAATAAGATAATGAATTATTGTTTGTGACCATATGAAGGCAGCAGCACCATACCCCCTTCCTGCCGGCTGGATACCCATTCAAGTTGGACAGGGAATTATGTCTGACTCGGCTAGATATCTGGGTCATGATGATGATAACATGATACTTGGGCACTGATTTTATACAATTAAGCAGAGATGTAAAATGTACTTTTTAAATCACATATGTATCGGAATTATGCCCAACTCGGCTAGATTTCTCAATAATTAAAGCAAATTTTCTGAAAGTAAAAAACTGCCCAGTTTGTTTGTTTATTTGATGAGGTCTTAACGGCACCACGACAACGAAGGTCAAATTGTGCCTGAGAGGTCAGATCATTTTAGAGGTAGTAAGGAAAGAGACCAGGGGGAGAATGAGAGAAATTCAAGAACAAAAGCCAGAAAGCTGTGATCGAGAGAGGAGGTGCATGGGTAAAACAAAGTAGAGAGGGGGTGGAAGAGGAGAATTAAATATGGTTGTAGAGGGATGCATGCTGAAGGAAGGAGATAATTTTATCTGGAGGATTTTTCTGGAAGAACTCAGCAATTGAGTTGTGGGGAGCGAGGGAAGCTCTGGGAAGGTTGTACAGGGGGCAAGCAAGGAGAACGTGTTGGATTGTGAGGATGCAGTGGCAATTGTTACAGAGGGGTTGGGGGGAACCAATAAGGAGGTGGGAGTGAGTGAGGTGGGTGTGACCAATTCTAAGACGGGTAATATGAACGTTGTCGATATGAGAAAGGTTGTTGATGGTGGATTTGATCGGGATTGTGGGCTGGATAACATGGAGTTTGTTATCAATTTGGAAGTTCCATAAGGTTTGCCAGCGGTCACGAACAGAAATTGAAGAAAAAGATCTAAAATTAGAAGAAAATTGACAAAAATGGAAAAAAATTGCCCGGAAATTAAGGAAAGTTCCAAACTTGACGAAAATTTCCTAGTAACTGACCAAAAATTTCTTAAAAATAATCAAACCTACCCGATATTTAAAGGAAATTTCCAAAAATTGCCTGGACCATAGAAGGAAATGTTCCGAAAATTGGCCAAAAAATTTGTTAAATTTCCCTCAAAAAACAAAAAACCTGCCTGAAAATGAGGGAAAATTGCACAGAAATGAATGCTATTTTTTAAAGACTATCCCTTCCCCCAAACCAAAAATTCTGGTGAAGCCATTATTCAATAATTGTTTATTTAAAGATTCATTGCAATTTTTTATTTGTAATAGCTCTTCGAGTATGGCAAAAAGTCGCCGCCCCACTAAGTAAGATGGTTCCGTACATCCATGTTACTGTAGTAACTTTCTTAACCAATGAACCTTTTTTTTAAGTTCTTATAATAGTGCTGTACCTCCATTGCTATTTGAAATCCATAAAAGCACCGTGCCTCCTGAAGCTGCACCTCCTGGCTGAACCGCTCCACCAAGTTTTCATTTACGATACCATCGCTAGCGGCGAAGAAGGCTAGCACGTGGGATATAAAGAATACCTCACCTCCCTGCGACAAATGGAAAGAAAAATCACAATCACTATCTCTCTATTTACTTTTATTTTTATGTATAAGATAGAGGACTATTAAAGAAACAATGTTGATATCTTATTAAGGTTATCGATTTATATTGGAACAAAGATTTAATCATGTATTAAAAAGTTAAATTGCTGTGTACAGTGTGATGTCATAAATGCAGATCCAGGACAATTTGTATGTATTTCTTTAATAATTAATTGCATCTTTCTAAATCTTTTGAAACATTTTTGCTTAATTAGTGGGATAAGGTATAAATTGCACTTAACAAGAACATGCTTTGCCAATCTGGTAAGGTACCTTACACTTTAAATAATTAAAGGAAAATATATTAGTTTTTAAATAAATGCATACAAAAATGTTTTGGATCTGCACTTATGACATCATACTCGGTAACTTCACAGGTCTCTTTTTAATCTTTGAAATGTAATAACTTCTAAATGGCATAAGATATCAACATACGATGTTTTCACCAAAATTACAAGAATATTCCTTCAAAAGGAAAAAAAGAAAATATAGGAAGGAGTCACAAGACTTCGTTTTGTACCATGATGTCGAGTATCTTTGAATTCAAGATAACTTAGGAATATTGCCCCTGCCCACACATGCAAATATAATTCAATATTAAAGCAAATTGATAAATGTTACCAAAAAAAATATTCATTCTGTAGAGCAAGGTTAAAAATCTTTCCCCCTCCCAATCACCTAATTTTTTTTTTTAATGAATCTTACTTTACGCAACAAATTCTCACCTTTAGAGAGCGCCAGTGTTCAAAGTCTTTTCCAAGGTCTACCTCCTCACACGTCCAAAATGATGCTGCAATAAAAAATAAGAAAGTTGATCGGATGTTTTTCAATATGACTGGTAATCCAAAAACTAAATAAATAGGTACTGTACTAAGGGAGTGCTTATTTACTAAACTGCAGATGGATCGGGAGAACTTAATTAAAATATAGAATGAATTGTTGTATGTCCTCCTTACCTTGTGCTTTCTTGTAAAATGCCCAGATGTCATTGTATCTAATCGGAAAAAGTACAAATCGATCAGGATTTGGTTTTAAAATCGGTTCATCATCATCCTGACAGGCAAGCACCTTTGATGATGATGCACCCGAGGTAACAGCATTGGAAGCATCGGAATTAGTTCTTACGTCTTTGTCCTGTTGCAGAATTTCATTACTCTTGACACAGTTTGTGCATATTTTTGAACATGATGAAGGTTGCATAGATGAATTTGAAAGTTGCGGTGTACCATCTACATGTAATTCATTTAATGAAGTCCTACAATTATCTGCAGTGGACGTTAAAGAATCATCAGAAAGAGATTTTAAAGGATGGTCTGAATCTTCATCTAAAGGACCTTTTTCTCCATTGAGTTTCTGACATCCATTTTGAGGTTCCCTTTCATTAACGCTGGCTTGCTGAAACATTTTTACATCTTTAACTCGTTCCTGATTGATCAGTTTCAGTTCAGGAATCAACGTCAGGTCTTCAGCCGAAGAAGGGCATGTTATGACATCAAGCATCATTGATGGACTGTCTAACTTATCTTCCACTCAAAGGCAACCAATGATCCTTCACAAATATCCTGAGAAGTAAAAGAAAATGGAAAATCATTTATTATGTTGCACCCATAAGCCATTTTACTTGAAATGGTGACCATAGGGAGTGTACAGTACTGTAGGTTGCATATGTAACTTTGTGAATATTCGCATAGGCCTAGGCATACACTAAGGTTGATAATGTCAGGACGGTAGCAGCATCACGATACGTACGCATGCACTGAAGCATTCCTATTTTCCCTGCACTTACATTGCAAGATAAGCATTTAAATTTACTTGTATTAAAGTGACGTCCGGTATCGCAAACCTTAAGAAAACGTCAAGAATAAATCAAATAAAACAAACTTCTTTCACCAATAATACGAGGATCTGTTTGTCTGTGTCAGTCAGTCAGTTGTAAACATTGTCACGTTCGGACGCGTTGTTTCTATGGTTTGCCTTATGCAAACTATAACACCACAAATGTTTTTAAAGCGTGAGAGACTGTGTGTGTGTGAAGCGTGCGTGTTTGTATGCAAGCGTGCGTGTTTATGTGCAAGCGTGCGTGTTCATGTACAAGCGCGCGTGTTTATGTAAAAGCGCGCATGTTCATGTAAAAGCGCACGTGTTCATGTACAAGCGCGCGTGTTCATGTACAAGCGCACGTGTTCATATGCAAGCGCGCGTGTTCATGTACAAGCGCGAACACGCGCGCATGTTCGTGTACAGGCGCGCGTGTTCGTATGCAGGCGCGCGTGTTCGTATGCAGGCGCGCGTGTTCGTATGCAGGCGCGCGTGTTCGTATGCAGGCGTGCGTGTTCGTATGCAGGCGTGCGTGTTCGTATGCAGGCGTGCGTGTTCGTATGCAGGCGTGCGTGTTCGTATGCAGGCGTGCGTGTTCGTATGCAGGCGTGCGTGTTCGTATGCAGGCGTGCGTGTTCGTATGCAGGCGTGCGTGTTCGTATGTAGGCGTGCGTGTTTGTGCGTGAACAGTCAGTTTAAGTGTGAAAATAGGTTTCAATTTAAGTTTGATTTATTATGATTTTAAAAACTGTTTTACAGAAGATTAATTTGAGAGATTCGATGGAGATTCGAGTGTGAGTGAACCGGTCAAGTATTGTATGGTGTAATGAATAAATTTGGATTGATTAAGAGATTAAGGTAATACTATTTGTATATAATACTGGCCAGTATTTAGTATTGTGCATTTAGCCTTTATTAAAAAAAAAAAGTTTGTAAATCACATTTTACATTGTTCTGTATCTTTTTAATTCTGCAATTGCACTCCTTGAAGTCACTATACTCTTAGGGGAGAAAGCTAGACCATGAAAGAACCCCTCCTGTTGTAATACACATAGGAAAAACCTCACATTTTTTATTCTTATTTAAAAACCTTTTCGTCCCTGATCATGAGACTATTACAAATTTTCAGGAAAAATGTATGCCACTCTTTGAGGACACCCATCATCCCATGCACCCAAAGTTGTTTTAAGCATAACATGAAGAAGAAGAATAGCCCACAGATTTTGCACCAGAGAAGGAAACAGAATGGATTGTAATGGAATTTGTCACAATTTTTTCCTTTAGTGTTATGACCAGTGATGCTAGAGTTTTGAAATAAGAAGGAAAATTTAACAAATTATGATGCTTATCAATATCATATATGCAGCTTAACACTAATGACCTGTGTTTGTCATTTGAAATGTGGCCCGTAGAACTTCAGTGCTCATGTAATGTGGTACAGTACACCTTTATACTGTACAGTAGGTATACTACCAGTTTATTACAAACTAAACCATCAATGCTGTTTTGAAGCAGAGTTGTCTGGGTGGTCTTATAACCTTTTATGCATAACTTCCTGCAAATGAATTCAATGCTTACCCCCTCCCTCTATAAAAAAAAAGTTTTTGTCTGGAATTGCCCAATCCTATTCCCTGATGTTATGGATGAATGCATCTTCATACTCATCTATACGAACAAGCAATTCATATTTCTAATATTCCAATCTGTGCGAATAAGCGAACTGAATTGGTTATTTGTATTTGTATGGAAATCAGTGCGAATAGCCACAACCTAAATATGTAAATATCCTCCAGCATGGCATGTAATATAAAATGACGGAATGCCACTGCAAAAACAGAGATATTGTTGTTCAGACATATGATTTTAATTATTATGAAATAAAATACAGGATACAAATAAAAATGCTAAAACTTGAAACTAGGCCTATATCTGATTGGTACAACTAATACGCCACATTCGAAATGGCAATCATAGGTAGCATTATACTCTGTATGCAATACCACCATTTCAATGGAAAATTAATTCTCACAAAAATACCCCGGCCTACTCGTACTACTGACTCCCAAAAAATCACGAGATAAATTCCTTCCTCATCTGATTTCCAATAAAATAAATCACATACCTACCTCCTGATTGTTGTTAATTGCACTTTTCACCTTTGTTGTTGTTAAGGATCGCTTCACAAATGGTGTGGACTTGAAAAAAACCTGTCATTTGAGTGTTACGTAAAATCGGTTGAACATTCGTTTTCACTGCTGGACTTAAAATGGTTTAGAATTGACAATCAGTTGTTTGTTAATAATGATTTGTCATTTCTAAATGGTTTTTAAAGCAATCAACAGTTAAAACAACCATTTAACAGATTTTGTGCAACACTCAAATAACAGGTTTCTTTAAAGCGCACATCATTTCTGAAAAGATCGATAATGACAACAGAGGTAAAAAAGTGCTTAAAAAACTTAGCCATGGGTGGATTTTATTAAAATCGGATGGGGAAGGAATTTATTTCTTGATTTTTGGATCATAAGTCGGGGTAGGCCAAGGAATTTTTATACGAATGAATTTCCTGTCAAAATGGCAGTAGACTATTGCATAGGGAGCCTAATGATAAAGACACCTGTGGTTGCTATTTCCAGTAGACAACCACACTACACAGTGACCTTTTAATAAGTAAATTAGGATATGTTAATGTTACTTAGGAGTCAGGTAGCTCAGTTGGTAGAGCACATCTGACATGACTAAGATGCTGGTGGTACCCGGTTTAAGCCTTGGACAGGTCTAACCAGTTTTTCCACAGCTGTGCAGACAGATACGCCAATCATCAAAGTGGAAGTACCTCGTTTGCAGCTCCTGCTTCCATTCAGCTGTTAAGAAAAGTGGCAATTGTTAAATGGTGCTCGCAGTCCTTCAGAGGGGACGTTAAGCTGCCGGTCCCGATGATAAGACAGTCACACCGTAGTTGGTTCTCTGAACACCAGTTAGTTCTCTTAATCCCAATCCGAGTGATTTTAACCACCCACATCGACCAACCTTTCCTAATCCTTGTCACCGATTCCCCCCCCCCCCTACCCCTCCCTCTCGCATATTTTCTGGAATTGCCCTGTTGTGCCCTACTTCTACTAGACCTATGTGATATAGGCCTAGCCTAACGTTACTCATAGTCGTAACCTATATGCCTGTTTAGCTACAATTATAGTACAAAATACTGTTGCAATTTTGTTAAACTGACTTAATATAAATAGGCTAACGTTTATAATTTTTATAGGCCTAATGTTGCGCCTACAAGTACAACTTACAGCAGCATAAACAAGTTTTTTTCTTGTGATTCTTGTCTCCTTTTTTCAGCTTCAACTCACTAGAATCCAGTGCAGTGTTAAACAACTGAAATTCACGTTTTCAGAAATTACTTTAGTGTTAGTGTTACTAACTAACAATTTCGTTCAAGCAAACGTCAATGCAAACAATTTTTCTTCACAAGACTTTATTTCCTCGACTGACCATGAATGACTTATGTAACTTGTAAGCTATTTATGTTGCGCTAACGCTAACATGTTTTGACCTGCCAAGTTGTGATTTCATAAGAACAGTGACGTCATCTTATGCAAGCTTGTTTTGCAAGCTTGTTTTGCAACATTTACGTCATCTAAAAAGAAAATGGCAGCCCCATCGAATGTGTAATTTCTAGCGATTTAAGCGGACATATGTGGAATTGTTGCATTTGGGATCCACTTTCGGGAAGTTCGTTTGTTAATTTCAAAGGTGGAAATAGTTCCGCAAGGTCCTTGTGTATATTGGGTGGTCAATTTCTTCTGTCAGGAGTACCGAATAAACCTCTGATAAACGCATGGGCTGTACAAAGAAAGGTAACTTATCAGTTACGCGAAGAATTGTTTTTCCCAAGATTTTTCATATGTGGCCACATTTAAGACCGAGTGAAATCAGTATTTTTTTTTGTGACACAGCACACATTGTCACAATGTCACGCTTTAACACTACGCTATAGATAAGTAAGATCCTGTTCGAATTTCATCCTTACGATGTAGTAATAAGTCCGAACTGCAAAGTATTATTATTATTATTTTTTTCGGTTCTCATAATCATATGCCACAATGTCACACTTGTCCACAATGATGTAAGTATAGGAAACTCCGAAAAATTAACAAAGTTTGAAACAAAGATAATTCTCTTTTTTTCTTTTCTCCTATGCCACAATGGTCACACTTGTCTACAATGATGTAAATATAGAAAACTTTGAAAAATTAACCAAGTTCGAAGCAAAAAATATTCTCTTTTTTTTTCGGTTCTCATACGCCACAATGTCACACTTGTCCACAATGATGTAAGTATAGGAAACTCTGAAAAATTAACAAAGTCTGAAACAAAAATTATTCTCTTTTGTCCTATATTTGTATATATATATATATATATATATATATATATATATATATATGTTTATATATGTATATATAAAGAGAGATTAATTTTTGCAATTTTGTGGACAAGACAAGAGTGACATTGTGGCATATGAGAAGTGAAAAAGAGAATAATTTTTGTTTGCAAAGTTTGAAACAAAGATAATTCTCTTTTTTTCTTTTCTCCTATGCCACAATGGTCACACTTGTCTACAATGATGTAAATATAGAAAACTTTGAAAAATTAACCAAGTTCGAAGCAAAAAATATTCTCTTTTTTTTTCGGTTCTCATACGCCACAATGTCACACTTGTCCACAATGATGTAAGTATAGGAAACTCTGAAAAATTAACAAAGTCTGAAAAAAAATTATTCTCTTTTGTCCTATATTTGTATATATATATATATATATATATATATATATATATATATATATATATATGTTTATATATGTATATATAAAGAGAGATTAATTTTTGCAATTTTGTGGACAAGAGTGACATTGTGGCATATGAGAAGTGAAAAAAAGAGAATAATTTTTGTTTCGGACTTTGTTAATTTTTCGGAGTTTCCTATACTTACATCATTGTGGACAAGTGTGACATTGTGGCGTATGAGAACCGAAAAAAAAGAGAATATTTTTTGCTTCGAACTTGGATAATTTATCGGAGTTTCCTATACTTATGTCATTGTGGACAAGTGTGATCATTGTGGCATAGGAGAAAAGAAAAAAAGAGAATAATCTTTGTTTCGGACTTTGTTAATTTTTCGGAGTTTCTTATACTTACATCATTGTGGACAAGTGTGACATTGTGGCCTATGAGAACCGAAAAAAATAATAATAATAATCTGCAGTTCGGACTTACTTAATTTTTCGAAGTTTCCTATACTTATGTCATTGTGGACAAGTGTGACCATTGTGGCATAGGAGAAAACAAAAAAGAGAATAATTTTTGTTTCGGAATTTGCTAATTTTTCGGAGTTTCCTACACTTACATCATTGTGGACAAGTGTGACGTTGTGGCATATGAGAAGCGATTTTTTTTAATAATAATGATCTGCAGTTCAGACTTAAATAATTTTTCGAAGTTTTCTATACTTATATCATTGTGCACAAGTGTGACCATTGTGGCACAGGAGAAAAGAGAATAATCTTTGTTTCGGACTTTGCTAATTTTTCAGAGTTTCCTATACTTACATCATTGTGGACAAGTGTGACGTTGTGGCATATGAGAAGCGAATTTTTTTTAATAATAATGATCTGCAGTTCGGACTTAGTTTATTTTTAGAAGTTTCCTATACTTATATCATTGTGGACAAGTGTGACCATTGTGACACAGGAGAAAAGAAAAAAGGGGGAATATTTTTTGTTTCGGACTTGATTAATTTTTCGGCGTTTCCTATACTTACACCATTGTGGACAAGTGTGACATTGTGGCATATGAGAACCGAAGAAAACTCATTAATAATAATCTGCAGTTCGGACTTG
Source organism: Chiridota heheva (assembly GCA_020152595.1). NCBI lineage: Eukaryota > Metazoa > Echinodermata > Holothuroidea > Apodida > Chiridotidae > Chiridota > Chiridota heheva. Next base: position 1,796,434 of record JAIGNY010000812.1, on the reverse strand, counting down.
GTTAATTTTTCGAAGTTCCCTATACTTACATCATTGTGGACAAGTGTGACCATTGTGGCATAGGAGAAAAGAAAAAAAGAGAATAATTTTTGTTTCGGACTTGGTTAATTTATCAAAGTTTCCTATACCTACATCATTGTGGACAAGTGTGACGTTGTGGCATATGAGAAGCGAATTTTTCTTCAATAATAATGATCTGCAGTTTGGACTTTGTTAATTTTCGAAGTTTTCTATACTTATATCATTGTAGACAAGTGTGACCATTGTGGCATAGGAGAAAAGAAAAAAGAGAGAATAATTTTTGTTTCAAACTTAGTTAATTTTTTGGAGTTTCCTATACTTACACCATTGTGGGCAAGTGTGACATTGTGGCGTATTTTAAACCATCTTATTTTCAGTTATTACCTGTACCAATTTAAGGTCTGGGACTGTGTGACACATTGTTGACTGTGTGACATGTCACAAAAAACATTGCTCGTTTTGCTCGGTCTTAATTGTTGCCTGGTATAAGATTTTTACCCAAGTAAAGATTACCCATATCGCCATACATCTTAGATGCATTTCATTCGATCATTTACCTACTCGCCTTTGTTTAATAAGTCTAGTGCCTAATTTTTTTCTGAACTACAATATGATCATGATGGTATATTATCTACTAACAGTAAAAGTTCAACTTTTATTACTGCACCCACGTTCCTTTCTCTTCTTAGACTTACTTTTATTACTGCACTCACGTTTTTTAGACTTCCTTTGAATCCTCTGACAGTTGGATATTAATTTTTTGTTTTGCATTTTGCATTTGTTTGTTATTTGAAAATCAAAAAATTCGCTATTCACATGGAACTCGTCTGCTTGAAGAAGTTTACTTTGTAAAAATTCATACAAAAACTATTTTTTTAAAGAAAATTTCCCAAAAACTAGAGTTTTTTTTGTCACCAACCCACATGAAGCTCTCACCAAAGTTTTCTTAAGTCATCGTACACGGTTTGTCAAAACATGTCACTGTAACATTGACAATAACCAAAGTCAATCAGGAACCAGGAAAGTTAATATAGTGTTTACAGTAACTTTTACTGTCATATTAGCTGTTGAATATACATCTCTGTGAGTAATATGGAATTAATTGTCATTTTGAGTTACCATATTTTCTAAATGATTTAAGTTTTCAAGAAAAAAGTAAAATTTAAACAAATCTTAGGGTTTTTTTTTATAAAAATGGGCCAACTTTAGTGCCCCTGTGGTTTGTATTGTGATTGTGGCTTATATGTAGTCTTGTGAGACTTGTTTTTAATTCAAGTTTGGTCAGAATGTAGAAAGATTGTTCTAAAAAGAAAGGTTAATATTTGGAATTCCAAAATTTATTGAATGTATAGCATAATAAAGTTGCCATTCATGTATTTCTTATTGTAATTGGAAAAGTATAATTTGAAGTATAATTTGATTAAAAGATGATTTCAGTGGTCAACCAAGTTTATCTGATATGAAAGAGGAGTTTAAAAGAAAGATCATGGTGAAGAAAGCATTACAAAATCTAATTCTGTTAAGGAGATATTGAAGTTTAGGCTCTGTCTTATTTGTGTAAAAATGACAGGTGTAGAAAGTTTACTTTAGAAGGTTGGCGCCCTAATCTTCACATTCCCAACAATTGTTAATGTATTTTAAGAAGAAAAAAAATGAACTTATTTTTACTATCTAGATTATTTTTCCTCAAACTTTCTTCAGATGGTAAATTATAATCACCCACATGTAGTTTCTTAAAATATCCAATGGTTTTTAAGCCACAAAATTGCAGGAAACATATGTTGGAGTACATACAGATTTTGAACAATCTGAGGCTGTGACATCACAACTAGTCTGATTTCATTCATTCTACACAAATGATTCCAAACTAAATTAAATATCTTTTTAATGGAATAAGATATGTGAATGCTTTCTTTACCAGCTTGTTTCTTTTCAAGTTCTCTTTCATATAAGATAGACTTACTTGAACCTTGAACTAATCCCTAAATATGACTGAAATGCCCAATTCATCACCTCTAATAAACAAAGAGCTTGCAGACAGATCAATAAGTCTTATTAATTGGGAAGAAATGAGCACACAAAAACCACTTTGACATTTTTTATCCAATATAAAACAATTTTGCACCTGTATATTTCCCCCTCAGGAGCAGCAGCAGCTGAGAATGGTTTGTCCTGGCGCTGTGTCAACGATGGCCGTCTCACCTGATTCAACCTTCTGCGTGGCTGGTATTGCAGAAAAGGTGCATGTTTGGCAGGTATGTCCCCACCTCTAAATTGTATATGATTTTTCTGAAATACCTCAAAAAACTATTTTGTTACTGTAGGTATACTTTCCATCTACATTAGTCACCTCTACCAATGGAGGTTATGTTTTTGCTTCTGTTTGTTTGGTCTGTCTGCAAGTCTGTCTGTCTGGTTGGTCTGTCTGCAAGTCTGTCTGCAAGTCTGTCTGTCTGTCTGCAAGTCTGTCTGTCTGTCTACAAGTCTGTCTGCAAGTCTGTCTGCAAGTCTGTCTGCAAGTCTGTCTGCAAGTCTGTCTGTCTGCAAGTCTGTCTGTCTGCAAGTCTGTCTGTCTGCAAGTCTGTCTGTCTGCAAGTCTGTCTGTCTGCAAGTCTGTCTGTCTGCAAGTCTGTCTGTCTGCAAGTCTGTCTGTCTGTCTGCAAGATATATGACAAGTGATGATCGGATTTTATTAAATTTGGTGTGTGGTTTTGTTACTGCTTAAGGAACAAATGATTAAAATTTGAGACATATTGGAACAGGGGATGAGTGCAAATTGGGTTGGGGACATGTTTTTGCCTGTTTGTTTGTCTGCCAAGACTAAGTTGTCAAAATATAAGTTGAAACTTTCCAATGGAATGTGCTGAACAATGACTTTGCATTCTAAATGAAGATCCACACAATCAATTTCTGGACTCAAAGAGACTAACATCAAGTGTGTTCTGGATTTAAAGAAAATGAAACAATTAGTTTCTGCTATGAATGGAAAATGAAGAAATGTGAATCGTGGCTGAATAGAGCTCAAACAATGATGCTCCACTTGAATAAAATTAAAAAGAATGGCATGGCCTTGGAAGAAATCCAGTCAGAAGATAATCTTCAAGTGTTCAGATTGCAGATGATCATTACAGATTAAAAAACAGGGATGAATTCTGGTGGGCCTAGGATTTCTGAGGTAGATTATATTGGGTATGGGGATCAAATGAAGTCTAAATTTATTCCAGGCATGTTGGAATTGCAATAAGGGTGGAGGTATGCGCTTTAGAGAGTGCTAATATTCTACTTCTATTCTGTTAAGTTTATGAAAATATATAGTATATTATATAGTATATAGTATACAGTATATAGTATATACTATATTATATAGTATATAGTATTAATAGACTTCAGAATTACTTTTACATACTGTACATTCTATATTGCAAGTATGCTACAATTGTATCTTATTGATAACAAATACATTCAAATTTAGAAGTGGGTATACCCCACCTCTGATGCTTGAAGTGCAGTGTAAATTCTCCCTTGCACCCCAATTCCTGCATATGAAAAAGGGTATTAATTTATTTGATAATCATTTCTAAAAATTTTACCCTATAATGCAAGTATCATTCTGATAATAGAAATGACATTCCTTTTAGAAATATTTTATGTATTTGAAGCTTTGAGTCATTAGTTTGTACATTGTAGTTAAGGAAATGATGGAGTGTCTTTTCTATTCAGATGTTGTTGGTCTCCTTGAGCTATGGATTTAGCATAAGACTGTCATACATTTTAAAACTTGCATAATTTGTCCTGAATTTATCAAAGCCAATGTAAAATGTGTAATGGTAATTCTTGCAATTGTCATCAATTGATGCAATTGAACTTTTTTGTTTCCCATTAGTAGGCATGCTACTGGACTGTCTTAGTCTTGCTAAAAGCTGAATACGCAACTGCGTCAACCATGCACCTCCTCTCTCGATCACAGCTTTCTGACTTTTGTTCTTGAATTTCTCTCATTCTCCCCCTGTTTCCTTTTCCTTCCTACCTCCAGAATGATCTGACCTCTCAGGCACAATTTGACCTTCGTTGTCGTAGTGCCGTTTAGCCCTCATTAAACAAACAAACAAACAAACATCAATAAAACTAATCCTACCCTTACAGTACATGACCATATGTTTTAAGGACCATTCTGAAAACGTTACCCAGATTTGATCACCAGTTGATTATTTTTTGTTTACAGACAGCTACCGGTCATTTACTGTCAGTTCTGTCAGACATTTCCAGCGTGTCACAAATATTTGCTTCACGGACGATGGTTCTCACTTTGTAACAGGAGGAGAAGATAACCTCATCATGGTGTGGGATGTAATGAGGTAATTTGTTTTCTTCTAATACTTTTTTATTAATTAAATACAGAGAGTTTTTGCTGTAGGTATGTAATTTCTTAAAGATTGTTACAATACTACAATTGTGAGTGATCTCCTTGTTGCTAAGCATCTTTTCATCAGAGTGAGTTAATTGGCACATATAAAGGATGCCACTATGTACAGTTGTAGTTTTTCTGATGCTCTGGATGTAAATAAAGCCCTCACCTATATTACATGGAACCTTACATCTGAACAAACCACAGAAAGAAGATTGTAAAGAAGTGCATCCTGCTGTGCTTTCAAGTATTTAGTCCTGTTTAGTAGAGTTGTAAAGTGACATTTTTCACAACCTCAGGAAAGTCTGTGTATTTTGTTGAAATATTTTTCAAGATTTTGTAACTTACTACGATTGTGAATGTCAGTACCAGAATTTAGTCCACTTAAGTAACTGGTTTTCCGTCTAAAGACAATGAAAACACCTTTTAAAGTTTTATTAGTTTTCAGTAAAATACAAACAAACATTGTTTTGAAAGTGAGGATGTTTTATCATTCTTCAGGAATAGATTTTCAAAGCTAGTCATGTTCATTTAAGCGTGTGACATTTTTGTAACTTCTTAATTAGTTTCTTCACAGTTTTGTTTTCTTGCCCTCTTTCTTTAATTTCTATTTGGCACATTTGACTTTGACTGTCGCCGTGCCGTTAAACATTAACAAACTAAATCATCATTAAAGGAATACTGTAGATCAGGGGTCAAGCAACTTTCTCTTACATGAAAGAGGGCTTTAAGCAAATGGTGCAGAAACTACCTCGATATCATATTTTCCTTTAAGAAGATATTTAAGTTTAAATCTTTGTCTGATCTGTGTACAAATGACTGGTGTAGTAAGTATAATATGGGAGGCTGGCTCCTCATCCTACCATTCTTAACAATTGTTGATGTATTTTCAATAAAATTTATTTAACATATTTACTATTTTTTTTTCTTAAACTTTCTCCAGGAGGTAAATTATAATTATCCTTACTACATTCAGTTTTACCAACTTCCTGATATATTTAATCATTTTAAGCCACAAAATTGCAAAGCAAAATATAATAGAATACATAAAGACTTTGAGGAATCTGAGTCTGTGATGTTACAACTAGTCTGATTTTATTATTATCTACACATATGGTACAGAGATTTAAACTTGAATATCTCCTTTATAGAAAAAGATTTTAGGATTGTGTTCTTTACCATTTTGTTTCTTTCATATAAGATGAACTTGCTTGACCCCTGATTTAATTTTATAAAGTTAGATATGCCAGACAACAAAACTAAGTCTTTTCCATTCTTTATTGTTTTATTTCATTCCTGGTGCCTCTAAAATCTACCACTAAAATCAATTTTGGAATAAGAAGTTTATAACTTATTGTTGTAAACAAAACAACATTAAGAAACATCTACCATCTTGCTTTCTTTGAACTGCAGTATTCTGCAGCCAATGCTCACCCAAAATTGTGAACCGCTGCACGTCTTTGCCCAGCATTCCCTGCCCATTACAGATTTGCATTGTGGGAAAGGTGGTATTTGTGCAAGACTTGCCTCATCGTCGCAGGACCAGACATGCAAGGTAACTTAAAGGTGTACTCTTTTGGTAATATTCTGAGGTCCCTAGAATATTTTAATGCACTTTTCTTGCATGTTATTGTACTGATGAACTATCTTAGGAATATTGAAATAAAAACATCAAATACTGTGATCAGTTTGTCAATGACACGACTCGTACCCAACATGAACAAACAGTGGAAAAATAATACCTGTATTGTTTTAAAGTAGCATAAAATAACACCTTTATCTTTTGACCTTTTTAACTGAAATTAAGGATCGTACAAGTAATGTTGAATTCTTTGCTATAATTATGAAGGAGGTTTTATATTTGCTTTTTGCTTTTATTAAAAGCTTTTGCACTTAGGTCACAAGTTGTACCCCCTTCACCTTCTCCAACTTAACTTTTTGAGATAACAAATAGTCTTAAAATCACATGACAGATGCCCCATGTTGAAGGTTTGTCTCATTCTTGCACCAAGAAAATATATATATTTATATATATAAATATATATATTTATATATATAATATAATTTGTTATGTGTATATATATATATATTTTTTGTGAACATGTGGAAAATTGCTATTTTTGTATCAGCTTTTGATACAATGATGCAGCTGCTAAGCTTGCCCTCAAACTACCCCTTTTCCAAAACCTTTCTTACTTCAAACCCCTTATCGTTTCCCTTGTTCGTGATCGCTGGCTAGCCTCATTGGACTCCCAAGTTGATAACAAACTTTACATCATCCAGCTAACCATTTCGATCAAATCCACTATCCACAATTTCTCCCCTTGAGAAAGTCCACATTACCCGCCTTAAAATAGGTCACACCCACCTCACTTACTCCCACCTCCTTATTGGCTCCCCCGCCCCTCTGCAACAATTGTCATTGCACCCTCACAATTCACCACGTCCTCCTTGCCTGCCCCCTGGACAACCTTCCCAGAGCTTCCCTCGCCCCCCAAATTAATAGCCAAGCTCTTCCAGGAAAATCCTCAGGATAAAATTTTCTCCTTCTTACATTATGCTTCACTCTACAACCATATTTAGTCCTTCTTTCCCGGCCCCCTCCTCTCTACTTTTGCCCCTTTTTTTCAATCATGCACTTTCTCTTTCGATCTCAGCTTCCTGGCTGTTAGCCCTGGTTTTTTCCCTTAGACTCCCACTATTTTTTTTTCTTTTTACCTCTGGAATGATCTAACCTCTCAGGCACAATTTGGCCCTCACTGTTGTGGTGCCGTTAAGCCTTCATCAAACAAACAAACAATATTGTTATTTCTGCTCTTCTGTTGTATGTAGCAGAAAATTGTTTTAAATGTATTTTTAAACAAATTGAAAAAGAAATTTATTGTGAATTGTCTACCAAAGAGGTTTTACTTTTGTTTTAGTTATGGGACCTCAGCTCTGGTCAATTACTGTGTTCCTTCATCTTTGACTCACCCATTCTGTCGGTCAGAATGGACTTGGCAGAATACCGACTGTTCGCTGGTGGGTTGGACGCTAATATCTACTCAGTGAATCTTTATGAACAGGTAAGGGATTTGGATTAACAAAGAATTATATATAAAAGATATATCCAAAATCATAATGTCGAAGTTCAGAATGGTATATACCAAAAACGTTTTTAAAAATGGGACCAGCTGCCCTCTTGCTTGGTGTTTAGCATAAAATATCTGAGTGGGGTAATAGTACCTGATTGGTTTAAGACTGCGATACGGTGATGGCTGATTTCCTTTAGTATGATGATTTATGTTTTACTTTGATGTAAACTGAGTATAGTTTATAACCTATATGCTAGAATTTGTCTAAAATCAATTTTACTTAAATTTCAATATTTTTGTACAGTACCAATGATTATTCATGTAGATTTTAGTGCTTTATAAATCTGAACCTTCTTATATCATATACAGTCCTTGGAAACTGTGGAAAGTTTTTAGTTTGTGAGTTATAGACGATGGCACAAAGTGGTTCAGCGCTTTGAAGCTCTGGCAAAAAGCGCTATATAAATTGCATGTATTATTATTAGTATTATATTATCTGTCAGTCGTTTTATTTTTGATTTCTTGCAGACTGCCAGTCAAGGAGTGAATAGATCTTGTGGTGAAAATGAAGATTGCTTGTATAAGGGCCATAGGTAAGTTTGATTATTAAAATCCACTTGTATATTGTCACTGTCTTTAAGAATCTTCTTCTTAAAGGAATATTCCCATGAATTTTTATTTATACGACAGAGACCTATTAAAGAAACTAATTGGTGAAAACAACCATGTTGATATCTTAATCCGTTTAGGAGTTATTGCTTTTAAAAGATTTCACCAATATGTTGAAAAGTGACAGTGATGTCACAATTGCAAATCCAGGATAATTACCTCTGCCTACGAAGTTGGACGAAGGTTATGTATTCGCCTCTTTGTGTTTGTTTGCCATCAACATATCTCAAGAACTGATGATTGGATTAAATTTGGTGTGTGGTTTTGTTACTGCTTCTGGACGGACTGATGGAAATTTGAGACATATGGAACAAGGGAAGGGCCAAATGGAGGGGTGGGGACATTTTAGGGTAGTTTGGGTGTCATTAGGATATATCAAGAACTGATGATTGGATTTAGATTGAATTTGATATGTAGTTGTATTATTGCTTAAGGAACAAGTGATTTAAATTTGGGAGGTATTGGTACAAGGGAAGGGCAGAAATCTAGGGATGGGGATGTATAGTGTAAGATCTGTCAAGACATAGTTGAAACTTTCTAATGGAATGTAGTGAATAATGAAAGAAATCTAACAGTCAATTTTCTGGACTCATTAAGATTTAAATCAAGTGGTCACTACTATCAAAGTAATAAAAACAATTGGTTTCTGCCATGAATGGAAATGAAGGAATGTCAATCTTAACTGAAAGGACTTCAACCAATGAATGCTTAAGCTGAATGAAATCGAAAACAATGATATGGCCTTGAAAGAAATTAGTCAGAAGATAATCTTCAAGTGTTCAGATTGCAAATGATTATTACAGATCAAAACTTGGGGATGAATCTTGGTAGGCCTAGGATTTCTGAGGTAGATTATTTTGGGTATGGGGGAACAAATAAACTCTAAAATTATTATAGGCATATTGGAAATACAACAGGGGCGGAGAAATGCTAATATCCTAGTTCTTTATGTTTCTCTATACAATCTGAAAACTTTGATCAGCCAGAAATGATTATTGATCAACAAGCTTAATCAAAACTATTATAGGCGTACAGGGCGTGAGGGAGGGGGGGGGGGGGGCCCCCCCAAAAAAAAAAAAAAAAAAAAATTGGGCACCCAAGAATTCAGGGAAAATGCATATCAAAATTGGGGCAAAACTGTTAAAAAAACTGACTTTAATATTTTCTGAATAAAATATTTGTTTAAAGAAATAAGTAATTAAATTCTTAACTGAATATTTTGAGCGAAAAGTCAAAAGTTAAAAGATGGAATCCGTGAATTTATCATGTGCCACACATTTATGTGTCAATTTTTGTGACTGTAAACATATTTTGGTCATAAACTGAATTTTTTTTCTTATTTTAAATAGTTAATTAGTTAAATTTGGGCAAAACTGATTTACCACTTTGATTTACCATTTTGTTTAGATATAAATATGATCTTTAACAGCTTTGTTTAGTTGTTTGTTGTTTAAAAGCAGATGATTTGGCATTGTGGCAACATGAAATGTGGATCTTATGAGTATATTCATAAACTGTAAAATCAGGGCAAGATTGGAGGATTTAGGCAACAATTGTTCTGCCCCCTCACCTTCCTCCCTCCCAAAATGAAACTGTCCCGTATGCCATGAAAACTATGATAATTAATCAACAAACTTTATCAAAACTGTAAAAGTGTTCTCAAATTCAAAATTTGATCCATTTCATGAGTGTTATCATAAATTTACTGGCAACACTACCGTTGATCCCCAAACTCTGAAGAATTTTTGTTCCTTATCTTGTGTGTATTCCGCCCACTCAAATTTTTGAATATATAATGAGTTTAAACATGCCATCAAAAATAGATCAAGTCATTTTGCACAACTTGAAGTTAAAGGTATTCAGGTGGATAATTCTGTCATTTCAAAACCTAATCATTGATTCCAAAATGATAAAAATTGACAGACGGAAAAGAAAGTACAGAATTTAAAATTCAGGCCATTAAAGTGTTCCCATGCATTGTGGATAATCATTCTCACAACAGAGTGATTTTAGACTATGTGATGTAGAATTTACTTTTACACTTATTTTGATTGACATTTAATCGCAAAAGTTGTCAAAACAGTCAGGAGCACGCAGATACTGACCTATTCCGACTAGCTTGAGATTGAAAATTAAGGCCAGCGTGATAATGGAGGGGCTTGTCTAAAAGAGAATGATATCTAAAACCTCATCACCTGGATGTTGAGGACTGACTGACTAGTACTGTGAAAGGCTAAGTGTTTCATTAAGTCAAAATGCAGCTGTCCATCAATTACAAAATAATGGAGTTGTATGAAAAATGGAGTATTATTCACCTGATGACATCACAAATTTGCATATTGTTGTGAATAAATACAACTGTTCCTCAACTCAAAGAAACATCTGCCTCCAGGAGCTAGTAAGCTGTGGCCAACCTGGTAATGTCTTAACCCGCCGTAGGGTTGGTGTGGGAAGACGTAAGACCTTTATGCAAAAGTGGTGCTATGACACTAATAGTGACAATTTATGCAACTGCATAGAGGCTTAGATGATAGAACATCGACTTGTCTACCCTCTGCTGCCACAGCCTTGCAGGACAGACAATATGAAAGCTTTCATCCCTGTGCTAGAACCTGTGTTATTTATGCAGTGGCTAAGGAAGGTGAAACGACACAAGAAGAAGAATTACACCTGAACAAATTAGTTTAATGATCTATTCTGGTGGTGCTAGTTTATTAAGTAAGCTTACAACATCAATCATTTAAAGGAGTTTATATTTTAGTTAATATAATAGTTCTTCTTCTTCTTCCAAAATAGAGCTTACTCTTCAAAGAGCATTTATGCTTTATGGCATTAGGCTGGCCAGGCCAAAAACCAACTGGGCAAATTTGTCAAACTAATGCCCCCCTTCAACAAAACAAAACAACTAAAAAAAATTTGTTTTTAAACTGCTGTCACCTTTTACTCCACACCAAACCAGGCAGGCGGTAGTCTGCCCAGCTGGTCATGGAACCTATTCAGATTTTCTGCACTGGCTGCTGGTGGGGGTAGTCTATTCCAATTATGGATGGAAGTATGATGTGCTGTAGACATTTCTCCTTGATGTTGGGACCTGAAGAGTATGATTATCTCTCCCTCATTTAGAGTCACTTGCAAATAGATAAAGCTCTGATGGTATGGCAACTATCTGGTTTTGGATCTAAAAGCAAAATGAATTAATATATAGTTAGTGTGTCTTTCAAATTTTTGCATCATATAATTTTTGTTGTTGTTCAACAGCAAACCCGTGACTTGCCTATCAGTTTCAGTGGATGGCAGCCTTCTGTTATCAGGAAGTGAGGATAATACTGTTCGCATCTGGCACATCGGTAGCAAACAATGCATCAAGATTCTTAATCACAAAAGTATGCCAGAATTTAGCTTCTGACAAACTTATTCTTTTATAATATCATATTCAAAACCACATATTGAATACTGGGGCATTGTATGCCCTTCCATCTCCGAACCCTTCAAAAATAAGTCAATGATTATAATTGGTATATCGTATAGCCTATATGATCAACTTAAAGGTCTTCATGTAGAAATTGCAACAGCATGTTTGTGGACTCATTTTCAGTAAAGTGCTGTCATTTTTCACATTTCAAAACACAGGGAATTACTTCCTGATATTGTATGGTGGCATCCGTTTAAACTCTATGCAGAATGATCTTTTATTTTTGAGAAATGTTTGTAATTTTAAGATTTCATATACTCCCCTACTCAGATTTTGTGCCATTCCTTACTTTTTAAGGGCTGATCATAGCAATGGTGTTGTGGTAATTATTGTAGGGCCATTACCTCAGCAAAAATGTTATTTTTTCAACGCTTAAAGTTTGATTTTTTCAAGGTCAAATGGTCCTGTTTAGACGTTATTACACATGAATTACACAGCCCCTTTTTCAGGTTAGAGGTGATGTGTGACCTCTGAATAATAATCTAGATATGTGTTTTCTCCATGTTGTAGATCAACAAATTGGAATTGTCCACTCGGCATTGACTTCTGCACTTATTGTTGTCCAGAAAGGAAATCAGGATGACCTGAGTATTTATGTGCATACATTTAATATATGTCGGACCGAGGAGTGATTTATCAATCCTGATCTTTGCCTATGTATACAGTTGTAATTTTGCGACCAAACATTGTCCCATAACAAATACAATGCTCTTGATGATACCACACAGGATGTAAAAATTTGTTTTCCAGCCACAACACCCTCTTCCCCACTCCCAAATTATGCATCTACATTCATGGATGGGATTTGCTCACCGAAAGTGGATGAGTGCAAAGTCACAAAATATAATATGCTTACCGAATTTGGGGGAGGGGACAAACAATTTCCAACAAAGGTAAGGAAAAAGGTGGGGAAAATGCCCCCCTCGCACCCCTTAATCCCCTGTATGCCTACATTATACAATCACACTTAAGTACTTTTCTTTCTGTTCTTTAGGTCCCATTACCAATGCAATGTTCATGATGATTCCGTACGGGATGCAGAACCCAGACTTCAAATCAACTCTTCCACTCCAACCATTCCAGAGACATCTGTTTACCCAGAATGCATCAAGAAATGTGTCAGTTGCTGAAGAAGAAAACGGTGACCTTGGCTTCGCACCAGACAAGGGCAGCACCATTCCCGTTAATCTATCAGGATCGGAGGTAATCAGAATTTTGAGATAATAAAGACATCCTTTTCAGTATTGCGAAACGGTTTTAGGGAAGTGTATGGTCCGCCTAGTGTTCCATAAGTCTGAAGTCGATATGTCAATTTCAATCGACATATGTTTAATTTTGAGTAATTTCATTGGTTAAAACTGTCAAATCACTCAGAAATTGAACTTATATATGTTCAGTTAAGCATATGTTTGAATTCTTTTGATATGATGATTGCAAGCATTTTCATTGGTTAAATAAAAGTGTCATATCATTAAGTAATTGTTCAATTTTTTTAGTGACAGTTTCAACTAAGAAATTAATCATTTTTTTTAGTGGCAGTTTTAACCAAGAAATTGTTAATTTTTTTAGTGGCAGTTTTATTTAAGAACTTGTTTTTTTTTTTTTAGTGGCAGTTTTAACTAAGAAATTGATCATTTTTTTAGTGGTAGTTTTAACCAATTTAACTTCTCAAAATCCGGAGCTGGAAAAAATCTACTGTTTGGTGTTTATAACTATAGGAAAATTGAGAATTTGCAGGAAGAAAATTTTTCTTCTTAACATTACTTGAGTAAACATTAGTATATGTGGTTAAAATGTGCTCAAAAAATGTCATCCATGTAATTGTGCCATAAAAAGAGTACATTAAAATGGGAAAGAGGGAAGTAAATAAAGATGTATTCACTACAAAAATGTTATTCCTGTCTTGATTTTACATGTGAAGATATTCAACAAATTTATTTAGAATTGTGAGAAATTGTGTAATCAATTCCATCTTAGTTAAAATTGAACTTGATGTCGGTTGAAATTGGCATATGTCTATTTTGGGACTTATGGCACACTTAGGTTTCTCTGCATATGAATGCAATGAGTCTTTAATACCCCTGCAGAGAAAAGATTTTTAAACCAATGCTATTCATTAATACATCTTGTCAGATTTTCAATTTTTATGGTTGTTGTTTTTAAAATAAATACTTGTTTTGGTTATCTGCATCTTCATGTTTCCTCCATAAATGATTCCCACAAATTTTACAGCACAAAATTTCAGTTGATTATGTAAGTGTACCAGGGGAGGTAGGGAGGCTGGAGATTTGAA